>SJYQ01008483.1:68628-90869 GCA_006410935.1 Redunca redunca
AAAATACAGAAAAAATTTACATATAGTTCTACTACATATTACAATTTTTTAAGTAGTAAATTTAGATTTTAAGTTGTAGTTTCAATACCATATACCCAAAAATTAATAGAATGAACATAGAATTATAAGGATATAGTAGACCTGAAAAGAACCATGAACCAATTTAACAAAACTAAGATTTCTACAATTTTCACACAACCCTAAGATATAAATTCTTTTTTAATATGTCATCATTTTTTATAGTTTTTAAATGTGTATTTTTTAAATAATTTATTTTAATTGGAGGCTAATTACAATATTGTGGCAGTTTTTGCCATACATTGACATGAATCAGCCATGGGTATACATGTGTTCCCCCATCCTGAACCCCACTTCCACCTCCCTTCCAACCACATCCTTCTGGGTTGTCCCAGAGCACTGGCTTTGGGTGCCCTGCTTCATGCATCAAACTTGCACTGGTCATCTATTTTATATATGGTAATATACAGGTTTCAATGATATTCTCTCAAGTCATCCCACTCTCACCTTCTCCCTCTTAGTTCAAAAGTCTGTTCTTTACATCTGTGTCTCTTTTGCTGTCTTGCATATAGGGTCATCGTTACCATCGTTCTAAATTCCATATATATATATCTGTGTGTGTGTATGTACATTAATATACTGTGTTGTTTCTCTTTCTGACTTACTTCACTCTTTATAACAGGCTCCAGGCTTATCCACCTCATTAGAACTGACTCAAATGCCTTCTTTTTCATAGATGAGTAACATTCCATTGTGTGTACATATCACAACTTCCTTATCCAGTCATCTGCCGATAGACATCTAGGTTGCTTTCATGCTCTGGCTATTGTAAACAGTGCTGCTGTGAACAGTGTGGTACACGTGTCTCTTTCAATTCTGGTTTCCTTGGTGTGTATGCCAGAATTGGGATTGTTGGGTCATATGGCAGTTCTATTTCCAGTTTTTTAAGGAATCTCTATATTGTTCCCATAGTGGCTGTACTAGTTTGCATTCCCACCAACAGTATAAGAGGGTTTCCTTTTCTCCACACCCTCTACAGCATTAATTGTTCGTAGACTTTTTGATGATGGCCATTCTGACTGGCATAAGATGGTACCTCATTCTGGCTTTGATTTGCATTTCTCTAATAATGAGCAATGTAGAGCATCTGTTTATTCAGTTCAGTTCAGTCACTCAGTCATGTTCGACTATTTGCAACCCCATGAATCGCAACACACCAGGCCTCCTTGTCCATTACCAATTCCCAGAGTTCACTCAAACTCATATCCATCGAGTCGGTGATTCCATCCAGCCATCTCATCCTCTGTCGTCCCCTTCTCCTCCTGCCCCCAATCCCTCCCAGCATCAGACTTTTTCCAATGAGTCAACTCTTCGCATGAGGTGGCCAAAGTACTGGAGTTTCAGCTTTAGCATCATTCCTTCCAAAGAACACCCAGGGTTGATCTCCTTTAGAATGGACTGGTTGGATCTCCTTGCAGTCCAAGGAACTCCCAAGGGTCTTCTCCAAGACCACAGTTTAAAAGCATCACTCATTTCGTGCCCAGCTTTCTTCACAGTCCAACTCTCACATCCATACATGACTACTGGAAAAACCATAACCTTGACTACACGGACCTTTGTTGGCAAAGTAATGTCTCTGCTTTTGTTTTCTTTCTTTTTAAAATTTATTTATTTTAATGGAGGTTAATTACGTTTCAATATTGCATTGGTTTTGCCATAAATCAACATGTATCCACCACAGGTATACACGTGTTCCCCATCCTGAACCCCTCTCCCACCTCCCTCCTCGGATCATCCCTCTGGGTCATCCCAGTGCACCAGCCCTGAGCACCCTGTATCATGCATTGAACCTGGATGGGCACTCAATTTCACAATTTGATCTCTGGTTCCTCTGCCTTTTCTAAAACTAGCTTGAATGTCTGGAATTTCATGGTTCACATATTGCTGAAGCCTGGGTTGGAGAATTTTGAACATTACTTTACTAGCGTGTGAGATGAATGCAATTTTGCAGTAGTTTGAGCATTCTTTGGCATTGCCTTTCTTTGGGATTGGAATGAAAACTGACCTTTTCCAGTCTTGTGGCCATCTGTAAATCTTCTCTGGAGAAATGTCTATTTAGTTCTTTGGGCCACTTTTTTATTGGGTCATTTATTTTTCTGGTATTGAGCTTCATGAGCTGCTAGTATTTTTTGAGATTAATTTTTTGTCAGTTGTTTCATTTGCTATTATTTTCTGCCTTTCTGAAGACTGCTTTTTCACCTTGCTTATAGTTTCCTTCATTGTGCCAAAGGTCTTAAGTTTAATCAGGCCCCATTTGTTTATTTTTGTTTTTATTTCCATTACTCTGGGAGGTGGGTCATAGAACATACTGCTGTGATTTATGTCAGAGAGTGTCCTATCTAAGTTTTCCTCTAGGAGTTTTATACTTTCTGGTCTTACATTTAGATCTTTAATCCATTTTGAGTTTATTTTTGTGTAAGGCATTAGAAAGTATTCTAGTTTCATTCTTTTACAGGTGGTTGACCAGTTTTCCCAGCACCACTTGTTAAACAGATTGCCTTTTCTCCATTGTATATTTTTGCCTCCTTTCTCAGAGATAAGATTGCCTTAGGTGTGTGGATTTATCTCTGGGCTTTCTATTTTATTCCATTGATCTATATTTCTATCTTTGTGATAGTCCCATACTGTCTTGATGACTGTACCTTTTTACTATAGTCTGAAGTCAGAAAGGTTGATTCCTCCAGTTCCATTCTTCTTTCTAAAGATTCCTTTGGCTATTTGAGGTGTTTGGTATTTCCATACAGATTGTGAAATTATTTGTTCTAGTTCTGTGAAAAATACCATTGGTAGCATTATAGGGATTGCATTGAATCTAACTGTTGCTTCCTGACCTGCATACAGGTTTCTCAAGAGACAGGTCAGGTGGTCTGGTATTCCCATCTCTTTCAGAATTTTCCACAGTTTATTGTGATCCACACAGTCAAAGGTTTTGGCATAAACAATAAAGCAGAAATAGATGGTGGTTTTATTTCTAGTTTTTTAAGAAATCTCCACATTATCTTCCATAGTGGTGTATCAATTTACTTTCCCACCAGCAATGCAAGAGAGTTCCCTTTTCTCCATGCTCTCTCCAGCATTTATTGTCTGTAGACTTTTTGATAATTGCCATTCTGACTGGTGTGAGGTGGAATCTCATTGTAGTTTTGATTTACATTGGAAAAGGTCAGTTTTCATTCCAATCCCAAGGAAAGGCAATGCCAAAGAATGCTCAAACTACAGCACAATTGCACTCATCTCACACACTAGTAAAGTAATGTTCAAAATTCCCCAAGTCAGGCTTCAGCAATACATGAACTGTGAACTTCAAGATGTTCAGTCTGGATTTAGAAAAGGCAGAGGAATCAGAGATCAAATTGTCAACACCTGCTGGATCATGGAAAAAGCAAGGGAGTTCCAGAAAAACATCTATTTCTGCTTTATTGACTATGCAAAAGCCTTTGACTGTGTGGATCACAACAAACTGTGGAAAATTCTGAAAGAGATGGGAATACTAGACCACCAGACCTGCCTCTTGAGAAATCTGTATACAGGTCAGGAAGCAACAGTTAGAACTGGACATGGAACAACAGGCTAGTTCCAAATAGGAAAAGGAGTACGTCAAGGCTTTATATTGTCACCTTGTTTATTTAACTTATATGCCGGGTACATCATGAGAAATGCTGAGCTGAAAGAAACGCAAGCTGGAATCAAGATTGCTGGTAGAAATATCAATAACCTCAGATATGCAGATGACACCACCCTCGTGGCAGAAAGTAAAGAAGAACTAAAGAGCATCTTGATGAAAGTGAAAGAGGCGAGTAAAAAAGTTGGCTTAAAACTCAACATTCAGAAAACTATGATCATGGCATCCAGTCCCATCACTTCATGCAAATAGATGGGGAAACAGTGGGAACAGTTATTTGGGGGGAGGGGGCTCCAAAATCACAGCAGATGATTATTGCAGCCATGAAATTAAAAGACACTTACTCCTTGGAAGGAAAATTATGACCAACCTAGTTCAGTTCAGTTCAGTTCAGTCACTTAGTTGCATCCTACTCTTTGCAACCCCATGAATCACAGCACGCCAGGCCTCCCTGTCCATCACCAACTCCTGGAGTTCACTCAGACTCACATCCATTGAGTTGATGATTCCATCCAGCCATCTCATCCTCTGTCGTCCCCTTCTCCTCCTGCCCCCAATCCCTCCCAGCATCAGAGTCTTTTCCAACGAGTCAACTCTTTGCATGAGGTGGCCAAAGTATTGGAGTTTCAGCTTTAGCATCATTCCTTCCAAAGATCACCCAGGACTGATCTCCTTCAGAATGTACTGGTTGGATATCCTTGCAGTCCAAGGGACTCTCAAGAGTCTTCTCCAAAACCACAGTTCAAAAGCATCAATTCTTCGGTCCTCAGGTTTCTTCACAGTCCAACTCTCACATCCATACACGACCACTGGAAAAACCATAGCCTTGACTAGATGGACCTTTGTTGGCAAAGTAGTGTATCTGCTTTTCAATATGCTATCTAGGTTAATCATAACTTTTCTTCCACGGAGTAAGCGTCTTTAATTTAATGGCTGCAATCACCATCTGCAGTGATTTTGGAGCCCCCTAAAATAAAGTCTGACACTGTTTCCACTGTTTCCCCATCTATTTCCCATGAAGTGATGGGGCCAGATGCCATGACCAATCTAGATAGCATATTAAAAAGCAGAGATATTACTTTGTCAACAGTGGTCCATCTAGTCAAGGTTATGGTTTTTCCAGTGGTCATGTATGGATATGAGAGTTGGGCTATAAAGAAAGCTGAGTGCTGAAGAATTGATGCTTTTAAACTGTGGTGCTGGAGAAGACTCTTGCGAGTCCCTTAGACTGCAAGGAGATCCCACCAGTCCATCCTAAAGGAGACCAGTTTTGGGTGTTCATTGGAAGGACTGATGTTGAAGCTGAAACTCCAATACTTTGGACACCTGATATGAAGAGCTGATTCATTTGAAAAACCCTAATGCTGGGAAAGATTGAGGGCAGGAAGATAAGGGGACGACAGAGGATGAGATGGTTGGATGGCATCACCAACTCAATGGACGTGGCTTTGGTTGGACTGCTGGAGTTGATGATGGACAGGAAGGCCTGGTGTCCTGTGGTTCATGGGGTCACAAAGAGTCACACACATTTGAGCGACTGTGCTGAACTGAACTGAATAATGAGCAATGCTGAGCACTTTTCAGAGTTTGTTACACATCTGTACGTCTTCTTTGAAGAAACGTCTGTTTAGGTCTTTTTCCCACTGTTTGATTGGGTTGCTTGTTTTTCTGGTATGAGCTGCTTGTATATTTTGGGAATTAATTATTTGTCTGTTTTTTCCTTGGCTATAATTTTCTCCCATTCTGAGGGTTTTCTTTTTACCTTTTTCAAGTTTCCTTTGCTGTTCAAAAGTTTTTGGTTAATTATGTCACACTTGTTTATTTTTTATTTTATTTCCATTACTCTAGGAGGTGGGTCACAGAAGGTGTTGCTTTGATTTATGTCATCAAATGTTCTGCCTATGTTTTCCTCTAAGAGTTTTATAATTCCTGGTTTTACATTTATGGTGTTAGGAGGTGCTCTAATTTCATTCTTTTACATGCAGCTGTCCAGTTTTCCTAGGACCATTTATTGAAGAGTCTATCTTTGCCCCGTTTTATATTCTTGCCTCCTTTGTAAAAGTAAGGTACATATAGATGCATGCATTCATTTCTGGGCTTTCTATCTTGTTACATTTGCCTACATTTCTGTTTTTGTGCCAGTACCATACTGTCCTGATGACTGTATCTTTGTAGTATAATCTGAAGTCAGGAAGGTTGATTCCTCCAGCTCCATTCTTCTTTCTCAAGCCTGCTTTGACTATTCAGGGTTTTTGTGTTTCCATATGAATTGTGATATTTTTGTTCTAGTTCTGTGAAAAAATGCCCTTGACAATTTGATAAGGATTGTATTGAATATGTAGATTGCATTTGGTAGTTAGTCATTTTCACAATATTGATTCTTCCTGCCCAGGGACATGGAATATCTCTATCTGTTTATGCCATCTTTGATTTCTTTCATCAGAAAGAAATGAACTTCTTTCATAGTTTTTCTTATACAGTTCTTTTGTCTCCTTAGGTAGGTTTATTCCTAGATATTTTATTCTTTTCATTGCAATGGTGAATGGGATTGATTCCTTAATTTCTCTTTATGATTTCTCCTTGCTATTATATAGGAATGCAAGTGATTTCTGTGAAATTACCTTGTATGTCATGATTTTGCCGAATTCCCTAATTAGCTTTAGTAATTCTCTGATAGTTTCTTTTGGATTTTCTATGTATAGTATCATGTCATCTAGTGAGAGTTTTAACTCTTCTTTTCCTATCTGGATTCCTTTTAATTATTTTTCTTCTCTAGTTGTTGTGGCTAGGACTTCCAAAACTATGTTGAATAACAGTCATGAGAGTGGACAAACTTATCTGGTTCCTGATCTTAGAGGTAATGTTTTTAGTCTTTCACCGTTGATAATGTTTGCTGTGGGTTTATCATATATGGCCTTTACTGTGTTGATGTAGGTTCTTTCCATGCCCATTTATTGAAGCGTTTTTGTCATAAATGAGTGCTGAATATTGTTAAAGGCTTTTTCTGTATGTATTGAAATTATCATATGGTTTTTATCTTCCAATTTGTTAATATGGTATATAACATTGTTTGATTTTTGTATATTGAAGAATCCTTACATCGTTGGAAGAAATCTGACTTGACAATGGTGTGTGAGCTTTTTAATGTGTTGTTGAAAATAGTATTATAGAAAAGCTTTTCTATGTTTGATTAAGGCTTGAGAAATGACATCCAGAAAAGGGGGGGATTGGAAAACATAAACTAAATGGGAGCATTGAATATGAAATAGAAAAAGTGAAAAAAAAAAAACAAATAAAGGTAAAAGATAATCATGTAGTCCAGTTGCTTTCAACATTGCTGCTCATTAGAAACATAGGAGTTTTGGATAAAAAAGAAATACTTGAGCAGTAGTATTTGTTTTTAATTCCAAGATAATTCTGTTATGTATCTGGATTTTCAAAAGTGATGGCAGTTGTTGGATAAAATTATAGTTTTGGTGTAAAGAATTCTATTTTTTGCATTGATTAATTATGATACAACAGTATTAAGTAAATAAGTTACATAATCACAATAGTGAAGATGTTTATCAGTTTCCATAATCAAATCACTTGTTGTTGTTTAATCACTTAGTCATGTCTGACTCTTTGCGATCCTGAGGAGTGCAGCATGATAGGCTTTTCTGTACTTCACCATCTCCTGGAGCTTGCTCAGACTCATGCAAATATGTTGGTGACGCATCCAATCATTTCCACCTTTGTTGTCCCCCTTCTCCTCCTGCTTTCATTCATTCCCAGCAACAAGATCTTTTCCACTGAGTTGGCACTTTGCATCACTTGGCAAAAATATTGGAGATTCAGCTTCAGGATCAGTCCCTCCAAAGAATATTTAGGATTTATTCCTTTTGGGATTGACTAAGAGACTTTTAAGAGTCTTCTCCAACACTGCAGTTCAAGTGTCAATTTGTCACTGCTCAGCCTTCTTTATGGTCTAACCCTCACCTCTATACCTGACTATGGGAAAAACCATAGCTTTGACTAGATGGATATTTGTCAGTAACATCTCTGTTTTCAATATGCTGTCTAGGTTGGTAACAGCTTTTCATCAAAGGGGCAAGCATGTTTTAACTTCACGGCTGCAGTCACTATCTACAGTGACTTTGCAGCTCAAGAAAATATAGTCTCTCACTGTTTCCATTGTTTCCCCATCTATTTCCCATGAAGTGATGGGACTGGATGCCATGATCTTCAATTGTTGAATGTTGAGTTTTAAGCCAGCTTTTTTGCTCTCCTCTTTCACCTTCATCAAGAGGCTCTTTATTTCCTCGTTGCTTTCTGCCATAAGGGTGGTGTCATCTGCATATCTGAAGTTATTGATATTTCTCCCAGCAATGTTGATTCCAGCTTGTGCTTCATCCAGCCTGCCATTTTGTATGTTGTAACCTGCATGTAAATTAAATAAGCAGGGTGACAATATACAGCTCTGATGCACTCATTTCCCAATTTATAGCCAATTTATTGTTCCATGTCCAGTTCTAACTGTTGCTTTTGGACCTGCATACAGGTTTCTCAAGAAGCAGGTAAATTGGCGTGGTATTCCCATCTCTTTCCGAATTTTCCACAGGTTGTTTTGACCCACAAAGTCAAAGGATTGGTATAGTCAAAAGCAGAAATAGATGTTTTTCTGGAACTCTCGCTTTTTTGATGATCCAGCAAATTTTGATAATTTGATCTCTGGTTCCTCTGCCTTTTCTAAATCCACCTTGAACATCTGGAAGTTCTTGGCTCACATACTGTTGAAATCTATCTTGGAGAATTTTGAGCATTACTTTGATAGCATGTGAAATGAGTGCAATGGGCTTCCCTGGTGGCTCAAAGGTTAAAGCGTCTGCCCGTGATGCGGAAGACCCGGGTTCGAACCCTGGGTCGGGAAGATCCCCTGGAGAAGGGAATGGCAACCCACTCCAGTACTCTTGCCTGGAGAATCCCATGGACGGAGGAGCCTGGTAGGCTACAGTCCATGGGGTTGCAAAGAGTCGGACACGACTGAGCGATTTCACTTCACTTCACTTTGAACATTCTTTGGCATTGCCCTTTTTTGGGATTGGGATAAAAACTGACCTTTTCCAGTCCTGCGGCCACTCCTGAGTTTTCCAAATTGGCTGGCATGTTGAGTGCAATGCTTTCACAGCATCATCTTTTAGGATTTGAAATAGCTCAGCGGGAATTCCATCACTTCCACTAGCTTTGTTCATAGTGATGCTTCCTAAAGCCCATTTGACCTCGCAGTACAGGATGTCTGGTTCTAGGTGAGTTATCACACCATCATGGATATCTGGGTCATTACCAGATATGTATTGTGTGTAATTCTTCTCTGTATTCTTGCCACCTCTTCTTAATATCTCTGCTTTTGTAGGTCCATACCATTTCCATCCTTTATTGTGCCCAACTTTGCATGAAATAGTCCCTTGGTATCTCTAAATTTATTGAAGAGATCTCAAGTCTTTCCCATTTTATTGTTTTCCTGTATTTCTTTGCATTGTTCACTTAACAGCTTTCTTATCACAATTAATAGCCAGAGAAAAATAAAAGATCATTACAATTGCAAGCCATAATGGAAATGTTATTAACCTAACAATACAAAATTGTCACATACAGTTTTGGGAGCCAAGTTGAGTGATGTGGTGAGTGGCAGTGCATACATGAACATATTCTCATTTATCCGGCCAGTCTATGTCTTGTGGTTGGGCATTTATCCCATTTACATTCAAAGTAATTATGGATATGAGTCTATTCTCATTATCAATTATTTTGGGTTTATTTTGTGTAGGTCTTTTCCTTCTGTTTCCTTTCTAGAGAGGTTCCTTTACCATCGGTTGTGAAGCTGGTTGGTGGTGCTGAATTCTCTTAATTTTGCTTATCTTAAAAGCTTTTGATTTCCCCAATCTGAACAAGAATCTTGCTGGATAGAGTATTATTGGTTGTAGGTTCTTCCCTTTCATCGTTTTAAGTATATCATGCCATTCCCTTCTGGCTTGTAGTGTTTCTTTTGATAAATCAGGTTATAACATGATGGGAGTTGCCTTGTATGTTATTTGTCATTTTTCTCTTCTTGCTTTTAATATTTTATCTTCATCTTTAATTTTTGTTTTTGATTATGATGTACCTGAGTGTATACCTCTTTGGTTTTATCCTGTCTGGGGCTCTCTGCACTTACTAGACTTGGTTAACTATTTCCTGTCCCATGTTAGGGAAATTTTCAGCTATTATTTCTTCCAATATTTTCTCAGGCCATTTTAATTCTTTTTTCTATATTCTTTTCTGTGGCAGTGTTTTCCACCATTCTATTCTCCAGTCATTTCTCTGTTCTTTGACTTCAGTTATTCTGCCACTGATTCCTTCTAGTGTATTTTTCATCTCTGCTTTTCTTGTGGTTCTTCTAGGTCTTCAGTAAATATTTCATGATCCTTCTCCACTCAGTTTCTGAGATTCTGGCTCATATTTGCTATCATTATTCTGAATTCTTTTTCTGGAAAGTTGTCTATGTCCACTTCATTTACTCATTTTTCTAGTGTTTTATCTTGTGCCTTAAACCAGGACTTAACTCTCTGCTTTTTCATTTTGATTAAATTTCTGTAAATTAGTTTTTATTCCACTGTGGGATTCTAGTTTTCCTTGCTTCTTCTGTCTGTCCACTGGTAGAAGAGTTTAAGAGGTTTGTGTAGGTTTCTTAACGGAGGGAATGGCAGTATGAAAAACTAGGTCATGCTCTGGTGTACAAGACTATGTTCAGAAAAGGCTTTGATCCAATTATCTGCTAATGGGATGTTTGTGCTCCCTCCATGTTAGTTGTTTGGCTTGAGGTGATCCAGCCCTGAAATCTATGGACTCTATGGTAGGGTTCATGGAAACCTCCAAGATGACTTACACCAAAGGTCGCCTTCCAGGACTGCTGTTGCCCGTGTTCCCCTTCCCAGTGAGCCACTGCCCACACACGCTTCCACAGCAGACACTCCCACACTAGCAGGTGGGTCTGGTTCAGCCTCCAGTGGGGTCACTCCTCCTTTCCCCTGGTTCTTGGTATATGCAAATATTTTGTTTATTCTCTCCAAGAGTGGAGTCTCTGTTTCCCCAATCCTGTGGAATTCATATAATCAAATGCCACTGTCCTTAAAAGTCAGATTCCCTGGGGATTCTCAGTCACTTTTCTGGATCCCCAGCTGGTAAGCCTGATGTGGGGTTCAGATCCTTCATAACAGTTGGAGAAATTCTTTGGTACTATTATTCTCCAGTTTGTGGGTTGGCCACCCAGCAGCTATGGGGTTTGATTTTGTCATTGTTGTACCCCTCCTACATCTCATTTTGGCTTCTTCTTTGTGTTTGGACATGGAGTATCATTTTTGGTGGGTTCAAACATCCTCTTATTGATAGTTGTTCAACAGCTAGTTGTGATTCCGGTATTCTTGCAGGAGGAGATGAGCTCATGTCTTTCTACTCTGCCATCGGCTATTAGGATAGAAAGCTTACTATCTTCGTGATTTAAAAAAAAAAAAAAAAAAAGAATGATACTTGAAACTTCTAATCAAATTCTGAGAATAGAAAGAAATACTATACTGCTAAAAAAAAGAAGAAGAAGGAAACTAATATGTGATACAGTACTATTAACTGAAGTACAGATTTTGTTCAAATTTCACAAAATTTTGTGCTAGGTCCGTTATTTGTTTTCATACATTATTCAAGACTCCACATTATATTTAGTCACATTGAGTAGCTTCAGCTGCACACAACAAATTCTGGTAAATTCTCTTTTCATTTTTATTCTGTTACAGATATTTTCTGATTTTCCTTGTTATGGCTTCTTAGATACATCCATTATTTAAAACTGGGCATACAACTTCCATATAGATGGGGTTTTTTAAACATCTTTGATTTTAATTTCTCATTTTGATAAGTTCTCAGTTAATTGTTTTTTTCTCTGCAATCATCCTATTTTTTTTTTAGTTTTCTAACTTATTGAGGCTTTCAGTGGCTAAGTCAAATATCTCTTTGTGACATGTCACATTGCACTTGAAAATATGGGGGATATTTTTAATATCTTTTGATATTGATCTCTAGCATCAGTTCAGTTCAGTTCAGTTCAGTTGCTCAGTCGTGTCTGACTCTTTGCGATACCATGAATCGCAGCACGCCAGGCCTCCCTGTCCGTCACCTTCTCTCAGAGTTCACTCAAACTCACGTCCATCGAGTCAGTGATACCATCCAGCCATCTCATCCTCTGTCATCCCCTTTTCCTCCTGCCCCCAATCCCTCCCAGCATCAGGGTCTTTTCCAGTGTGTCAACTCTTTGCATGATCTCTAGCATACTTTCACAATATTAAGCAGCAGAGTCTGTATGATTTTGATAGCTTTAGACCATGAAACTTTTGCACTTGGTCTTATCCCCCGGACATGTTCCAGTGTCTCCTAGCTTATAGTCTATGAAAACCTGAATAAAATTTATGCCTACTGTTGTGTGAAAATTGTAGAAAGCTTAATTTTATCAAATTGGTTGATTATGCTTTTGAGTTTTACTGTATCATTCTACTTCTCTATATATTCATTCTATTAACTTTTGAGAGTTTGATATTGAAATTCCAACCATAAGTCTTAATTTATCTACTTAAAAATAATCGTAATATAGAATAGAACTATATTTACCCTTGTTCTGTATTTTCCAAGCCCTCTGTAAATGTGTTATCATACTTTCATAATTTAAAAAAAAATAAAATTTTTTTAAATGGGTGGAAGTTCTAAAAAGACATTTCTCCAAAGAAGACATACAAGTGGCTAAGTAGCACATGAAAAGATGTTCAACATCACTACCTATAACAGAAATTCAAGTAAAAATTACAATGAGGTATCACCTCACACTGTTCAGAATGGCCATTCTCAAAAATATCTACAAAAAAATTAATAAATGCTGGAGCGAGTATAGAGCAAAGAGAAAGCCCTTCTAAACTCTTCCTGGGTATGTGTAAATAACTTGGTACAGTCACTATGGAAAACAAGGTGGGGATTCCTTTAAAAAAAATAAAATAGAGCTACAGTATGATCCAACAATTGCACTCCAAGCATATATCTAGAGAAAATCAGAATTTGAAAAGATGTATGCATCCCAGTGTTCATTGCAGCACTATTTACAATAGCCAGAACATGGTAGCAATCTAAATGTCCATCAAATGAAGAATGGATAAAAAATATGTGATGCGTGTATACAATGGCATATTACTCAGCCATAAAAAGTAACAAAATAATGCCATTTGCAAAGACTTGGATGGAACTAGATATTATCTTAAGAGTGAAGTAAGTCAGAAAGAGAAAGTCAAATACCATGTAATATGCCTTAAATATGTAATCTGGAAAAGATTTTGCAGATGAACTTATTTGCAAAGGAAAAATAGGGTCATAATTGCAGAGAAGACACTTATGGTTACCAAGGGAGAAAGAGAGTGAGATAAATTGGGAAATTGGGATTGACATATATACACTATCATGTATCAGTTCAGTAGAGTTTAGTTCAGTCGCTCAGACATGTCTGACTCTTTCTGACCCCATGAATTGCAGCACGCCAGGCCTCCCTGTCCATCACCAACTCCCAGAGTTCACTCAGACTCATGTCCACCGAGTCAGTGATGCCATCCAGCCATCTCATCCTCTGTTGTCCCCTTCTCCTCCTGCCCCCAATCCCTCCCAGCATCAGGGTCTTTTCCAATGAGTCATCTCTTCGCATGAGGTGGCCAAGTACTGGGTTTCAGCTTTAGCATCATTCCTTCCAAAGAAATCCCAAGGCTGATCTCCTTCAGAATGGACTGGTTGGATCTCCTTGCAGTCCAAGGGACTTGTAAGAGTCTTCTCCAACACCACAGTTCAAAAGCATCAATTCTTCAGCACTCAGCTTTCTCCACAGTCCAACTCTCACATCTATACATGACCCCTGGAAAAACCATAGCCTTAACTAGACGGACATTTGTTGGCAAAGTAATGTCTCTGCTTTTGAATATGCTATCTAGGTTGGTCATAACTTTTCTTCCAAGGAGTAAGTGTCTTTTAATTTCATGGCTGCAATCACCATCTGCAGTGATTTTTGAGCCAAATAAAATAAAGTCAGCCACTGTTTCCACTGTTTCCCCATCTATTTACCATGAAGTGATGGGACCAGATGCCATGATCTTNCCCCTCTAATGTAAATTTAGAATTTAGTTCTGTCTCTACTAAACAGATGTCTCTTAGAGTGAGAGTCTACCATTAATAAGAGAGTAAAGTAATCTTTCCTTTACTTTTAAATATTCTGCCTAGGAAACTGATACATTGTTTCAAAAATATCCTATGCTTCATGTTATATTTATCAAGGCTTTAATTGCTTAAGAAACCAGAGTCTTCTCAATATTAAAAGATATATTTTTAAAACAATGCAACTTTCTGTATTTGCCTTTGAAATATACTTGTAACTTTGCTAAAATAGACATGTAAGAATTTTCTTACAGTGAACCTAGTCAAGTGTTTGATCTTTGACAACTTCCTTCCTTCCAAAACCCAAAAGGTGCCATCTTTAACTCAAACTAACATTTAGACTTCTCAGAAAGTCCCTGAAAAATAAAGAGAGGCAAAGGATTTGTCTATCCCTTGTAAAAGGAAGATGCTAAACTAATTAAATTTATTTGCATATAAAATGTGCAGGAAAACCGAAATAAGAATTGATGATAAAACTTTGTCAATTCCATGTGTGATTATATTTTACTAATATAGAAATTGCAGAAATTACTAAAGATAATGAAATTTGTCAATATGCCCATTGCCTCCTCTGCTAAGGGCCCCTTTGTTGACCATTCACTCAGGAAACACATATCATATTTATATATTTGTTGTTGTTCATTCACTCAGTTGTGTCTGACTCTTTTGACCCCATGAACTGCGCCACACCAGGTTTCCCAAACCTTTACTGTCTCCCAAAGTTTGTCCAGACTCATGTCCATTGAGTCAATGATGCCATCCAACTATCTCATCCTCAGTAGCATCCTTTTCCTCCTGCCCTGAATCTCCTGTTGCCCGCCTCCTGCCAGCATCAGGGTCTTTTCAAATGAGTCGGCTCTTTGCATCAGGTGGCCAAAGTTTTTGAGCTTTGGCTTTAACATGAGTCCTTCCAATGTGTGTCGGGATTGATTTATTTCGGTTTTGACTGGTTTGATCCTCTTGCTGTCCAAGGGAGGCACAAGAGTCTTTTCTAGCACCATAGTCTGAAAGCATCAATTCTTCATAACTCAGTCTTCTCTGTAAGCCAGCTCAAATTTGTACATGACTATTGGAAAAGCCATAGCTTGGTGATATGAACCTTTCCTAGCAAAGTAGTGTCTCTGCTTTTTAATATGTTGCTTAGGTGTGTCAGTTTTCCGTTCAAGGAGCAAGTGTTTTGTTTTGTTTACTTCATGGCTGCAGTCACTATCAGCAATGATTTTGGACTCCAAGAAAATAAAATCTTTCAGTTTCCACTTTTTCCCTCTTCTATTTGCCATGAAGTTATAGAACTGGATGCCATGATCTTAGTTTTTTTCATGTTAAGTTTCAAGCCAGATTTTTCACTCTCTTCATTCACTCTCATCAAAAAGCCTTTTAGTTCTTCTTCACTTTCTGCTATTAGAGTGGTATTATCTGCATATCTGAGGTTGCTGATATTTCTTCTAATAATTTTGATTCCAACCTGTGATTCATGCAGTCCAGTATTTCACATGATGTATTCTGCATATAAGCAGGGTGACCATATACAGCTTTGTTGTACTTCTTTCCTAATTTTGAACCAGTCAGTTGTTCCATGTTCAGTTCTGACTGTTGCTTCTTGACCTTCATGTTTCCCAAGAGGCAGGTAAAGTGGTCTGGTATTCACCTTTCTATAAGAATTTTCACACTTTATTGTGATCCACATAATCAAAGGATTTACCATAGTCAATGAAGTAGAAGTGGATATTTTTCTAGCATTCCTTTGTTTCTCTATTATACAACAAATGTTTGCAATTTGATTTTAAGTTCCTCTGCCTTTTCTAAAGCTAGCTTGAACATTTGGAAGTTCTTAGTTCACATAGTGCTGAAGCTTAGCTTTAAGGATTTTGAACATAACCTTGCTAACATGTGAAATGAGTGTAATTGTGCAGTAGTTCAACCATTCCTTGGCATTGCTTTTCTTTGGGATTGTAATGAAAATGGAACTTTCCCAGCCCTTTGTCCACTGCTGAGTTGCCCAAATTTGCTGACATATTGAGTATAGCAATTTAACAGCATCATGTTTAGGATTTTTAATAGCTCAGCTGGAATTCTTTCACCTCCACTAGTTTTGTTCATAGTAACGTTTCCTAAAGCCAACTTGACTTCACATTCCAAGATATCTGGCTCTAGGTGACTGACCACACCGTCATGGTTATCCAGGTCATTAAGACTTTTTTTCTATAGTTTTTCTATGTTCTTTCCACCTCTTCTTAAACTCTTCTGCTTCAGTTAGGGCCTTACCATTTCTATCCTGTATCATACCCATCCTTGCATGAAATGTTCCCCTGGTATTTTCAATTTTCTTGAAGAAATCTCTAGTTTTTCCCATTCTATTGTTTTCCTCGTTTCTTTGCATTGTTCAGTTAAGAAGGCCTTCTTATCTCTCCTTGCTATTCTCTGGAACTCTGCATTCAGTTGGGTATATCTTTACCTTTATCCTTTTCCTTTTTCATTTCCCTTTCCTAAGGTATTTGGAAGCCCTCCTGAGATATCCACTTTGTCTTCTTGCCTTTCTTTTTCTTTGGAATGATTTTGGTCATTGTCATACAATATTATGAACTTTCATCCATAGTTATTCAGGCACTATGTCTACCAGATCCAAACCCCTGGATCTATTCATCACTCCCACTCTATAATCCTAAGGGATTTGATTTATGTCATACCTGAATCATCTAGTGGTTTTCCCTACTTTTGTTCAATTTAATCCTGAATTCTTTAATTAGGAGTTCATGATTTCCAGGTCTTGTTTTTGCTGACTGTGTAGAGCTTCTCTGTCTCCAGCTGGAAAAAATACAACCAATATGATTTTAGTACTGACCATTTTGTGATGTCCATGTGTAGAGTTGTTCCTTGGGTTATTGGAAAGGGGTGTTTGCTATGACCATGTGTTCTCTTGACAAAACTCTATTAACCTTTGCCCTGCTACATTTTTTTCTCTAAGATCAAAGTAGCTCGTTACTCCAGGTAACTTTTGACTTCTTACTTTTTAATTTCAATCCCATGTGATGAAAAGGATATCTGTTTCTGGTGCTACTTCTAGAAGATCTTGTAGGTCTTCATAGAACCAATCAACTTAAGCTTCTTTGGCTTTGGTGGCTGGGACACTGCTCTTCCCCAGTAGAATATTGGACATTTTCTGACCTGGGGGCACATCTTCTGGTGCCATATCTTTTTGCCTTTTCATTATGCTCATGGAGTTCTCACAGAAAGAATACTGAAGTGGTTTGCCATTCCCTTCTCCAGTGTACCACATCTTGTCTGTACTCTTCAGTATGATATGTCCATCTTGGGTGGCCCTGCATGACATGGCTCATAGCTTCATTCAACTATGCAAGCCCATTTTCCAGGACAAGGTTGTGATCCATGAAGGGGAAATGTAGAATATATTTCCTCAAAAATCCAAAGAGATCCACAAGACATTTTCCCTTTTACTTGGTTGTAAGAGGAGCCAGTTGCAAAAATTTATCCTTCACCCTAAAAGAAATACCTCTATAATCCACACATCTGTGAATCCATTGAAATGTAAAGGTCTTTAATATTAGTTGTAATATATTAAATATGAAACAAGCTCTCTCTAATCACTACTAAATGATCAGGGATTAATTAGTGAGTACAACTACTAAACCATTCCCTCAGAAATGTCTTTTGAAGCTGTCTGGTACATATTATGATTCTTAAGTCTTTGGGAATATTCTTGAACCTGAATTAAGGTACTAGACAAAGAGAGGCTGGGTTACAGTCCTAGGTTTCACAGATACAAAATGTTATATGCACAGAAATATAAAATCAGCTGTCATTAAAATCTTTATAAAATCAGCTATCATTAGAATTATAGCAATGGACATTTTAAATAACTTTCCATTCACACAGAGGTTGTTTGACTTTGATATTTTTTTCAAAGTATTTACAATTAACTACATTCAAGAATACACCACGTTGGCATCATGAGACCAAGATTCTAGATTGAGTAAAATTTTACAAAATAAATGAACAAGTTGATGAATTAATAAACTGCTGATCCAAGATTTAGCAAAACAAAAAATAATTACCATTCCTGAAATAACTGATGAGAACCATTGTGATTTTTGATGCATATGTTTCAAACATTTCTGGGTATTAATATTTGCTTACAAAATATTATCTGAAGAGCCTCTTGACTGAAAATGAAAGAGGAGAATGAAAAAGCTGACTTAAACTAACATTCAAAGAATGAAGATCATGGCATCCAGTCCCATCACTTCATGACAAATAGATGGGGAAGCAATGGAAACAGTGACAGACTATTTTCTTGGGCTCCAAGATCACTGCAGATGGTGACTGCAGCAATGAAATTAAAAGATGCTTGCTCCTTGGAAGAAAACTTCTGACCAACCTAGACGGCATACTAAAAAACACATTACTTTACCAACAAAGGTCCATCTAGTCAAGGCTATGGTTTTTTCAGTAGTCATTTATGGATGTGAGAGTTGGACCATAAAGAAAGCTGAGTGCCAAAGAAATGATGCTTTTGAACATTGGTGTTGGAGAAGACTCCTGAGAGTCCCTTGGATTGCAAGGAGATCAAACCAGTCAATCCTAAAGGAAATCAGTCCTGAGGGTTCATTGGAAGGACTGATGCTAAAGCTGAAGCTCCAATACTTTGGCCACCTGATGTGAAGAACTGACTCATTGGAAAAGACCTTGATGCTGAGAAAGATTGAAGGCAGGAGGAGAAGGGGACAACAGAGGGTGAGATGGTTGGATGGCATCACTGACTCGATGGACATGAGTTTGGGCAAGCTCTGGGAGTTGATGATAAACAGAGAGGCCTGACGTGCTGCAGTTCGTGGGGTCACAAAGAGTCGGACATGACTGAGCGACAGAACTGAACTGAATATTTGTTTTCAAGATCAAATGAAGTAATTTTCTTTTGTTATGTTTAACTTTTAACAATTTGGTAAAATGGACCTTTGTGAACAAAAATGTCACAATTACTTTTTCTTCCTACCTAGTCATCCAGAATTTGAAAATAGTGTGTATTCTTGCTTTTATGTAAATATTTATATAAGTTTAATAAGAATCCATTAACTTTATAATAGGACATGTTTAGAAACGTTGATTATATTGACAAAGCTTTAATGTCATTGCAATGATGTTCACTGAATCAGATATGACCAGACAGTTTTAAAAACCTCAAGTCAGCTTTAAGAAGCTATGGATGTGCATAAATCTCCCAACAGAAATACATATCTTGTATAATTTTCCACCTTACAGATCAGAAAACAAGGTTACTTCTGACATTCCCAGGAATGTCAGAACACTTTGGTGATACTTAAAGAGAGGAAACCAAATCTTTAGGTTTTATAATGCCACAACAAGGCTGTGATCCATGAAGGGGATTAATATACATATATTAATATATATGCATATAAATATATGTGTGTCATACACTAATACACAGAATTATTGAAAAGTATGTGATAGCCATAAAAATTATTAAAAGTATGTGATAGCCATAAAAAGTATATGATAGCCATTTGAAGAAATATGGATGTACCTTGCTGCTAAGTGCTGCTAAGTTGCTTCAGTCATATCCGACTCTGTGCGACCCCGTAGAGGGCAGCCCACCAGGCTCCCCTGTCCCTGGGATTCTCCAGGCAAGAACATTGAAGTGGGTTGCCATTTCCTTCTCCAATGCAAGAAAGTGAAAAGTGAAAGTGAAGTCGCTCAGTCGTGTCCGACTCCCAACAACCCCATGGACTGCAGCCTACCAGGCTCCTCCGTCCATGGGATTTTCCAGGCAAGAGTACTGGAGTGGGTTACCATTGCCTTCTCCAAGCAGCCTCTCCCATTTCTCACTGTTGTTGGCTTCCTCTTCATTTTTGTCCTGACCAGTTCAATCTGAACTGGTCAGGATGTACCTTAGAGTCCATTTTATCCAACATATAATTCATATACTAATTTAATGTGTCTAATTTTTTCCCTAGTCACAATTAGAGTGGAAGTGGAGGTAAAGCCACACAATTTTACTAGCAGTTTCTCTAATTCTTCAACTTTTTGTGTCTATTAGTGACAAATACTTTTATTTGCAAATAATGAGGAGAATCTTAATCGGGTAGAAAGAACACTGGGCTTGGAACCAATGACCTAGAGTCCAGTCTTGGCCACTGAGTGCCCCTGAGCAAGTTTTTTCTTTCTTCCATGTTACAGGTCATGGAGTGACCCCACTTCCAATATATCCAGGGCAATCTTGATTTATAACAATTGTCTAAGAACAATTTTTAGTAATAAAATGAATGAGTCAGACATCAACAAATGGCCCAGGATATTACTTATATGTGGAAACTAAAAATTGATACAAATGAACTTATTTTCAAAAGAGAAATAGGCTCACAAATGCAGAAAACAATCTTATGTTACCAAAGGGAGTTGTGAAGTGGGAGAGAAGATGAATTAGGAGTTTAGGATTAATAAATACACACTACTATGTATAAAATAAGTTAACATGGTCTACTGTACAGCACAGGAAACTATACTCAATATCTAGTAACAACCTATAAAATGGAAAATAATCTGAAAAAGAATGAATATATTCACATACATATATGGGTCACTTTGTTGTACAGCTGAAGCTAACACAAAATTGTAAATTAGTCATATTGTAATTTCTAAAAATCTCTGATAGACAGTGGAATGGACTAGGCATATTGCTATGCTTTTCTTGTTTCATTAGTGTATAAAATACTGAACATTAAAAAGAAATCATATGTCACAAATATAGCACTTAAGCTCATCACATAGAGCTAGGGAACCTTGGACTTGTTTTTTTTTAATGAATGAATTTTTTATTTCAAGAAATGACTTCAACTACTGAATAAATTATCTTCCTGATATATTTAAATTTAAAATATTGAAAAGTTGTAATATTGTTACAATGACATCTCTTGATAGGGGATTCTAAAACTAATGACTGAGTTATGGTTTGTGTTTCCATTTCATATAAACAATTCTCCTGTTGAATTTAATTATTTTTGATTGACAAAAGTTGTCTCCCTGAAGTTATAGTCTTCCTAAATTAGATTTTATGTATGCTAACAATAAAATAAATCAGGTATGAAAGTTTTATGGTTTTCTGAATGAAATATAAACAAATGTTTCATAGTAGTTGAGAAAGGAAGTAGATGCCTCTATTTTGTAATTCATGCTATATTTGTTACAAGGACAATTTTAGTATTCCATTAAACAGAATAATTACAAAGGCTTTTTTGTGTTTTTAAATTTTGACCTAGTTAGAGTGGTCTTTGCAGCTACTGTTTCAAGCATGCTTCTAAGTTCCTTATTTATTGATGTTGCATGTTGTGTTTGTGTGACAGTCACTACCTTCAGTGAAAGGAATTTAAAGATATTCAGAAAAGAGATTCTCAAGGAATTCACTGTGGAGCAGAAAGACACACTGATATCTAATAATGATATTACATGATGTGGAAGGCAATGGCACCCCACTCCAGTATTCTTGCCTGGGAAATCCCATGGACGGAGGAGCCTGGTAGGCTGCAGTCCATGGGGTCGCTGGGAGTCGGACACGACTGAGCGACTTCACTTTCACTTTTCACTTTCTTGCATTGGAGAAGGAAATGGCAACCCACTCCAATGTTCTTGCCTGGAGAATCCCAGGGACAGGGGAGCCTGGTGGGCTGCCATCTATGGGGTTGCACAGAGTTGGACATGACTGACACCACTTAGCATCAGTAGCAGCATGGGCTGAATACTGTGGAAATGTAGATGATGAAGTGACAGATTTTGGGATCTTTGGAGACATCTTCATAGTGAATGTTTGTTTTAATAATATCTTCACATTTTTATACCATCTTGTTGATATATCAGCTGTAGAGAAGTACTTTTTTAATTGTAAGCTTATTTTAAAATCTTGTTACTATAAAGGCAAACAAGCATGACATGAGATCCAATTTTAATAAAATGTTGTAAAGAAGTGAAATAAAACCACCCATATTACTTCCATTAAGACATAATAGTCATTATAAATAATAACTATACAATGTTGAGGTAAATATCCTTCTAGCCTATGCATTTCTCACATAATTTGAGATATTGTAAATGTAGACAAAATTAGAATTCTACTTTAATTGTGTAAATTTATAAACAGTTTCCCATGTGTCTAAAAACCACTCATAAAAGATCTGAAGGACTAACAAGCTTACTCTAATATATTTAGCTACTTGCCTATTATTAACTATTTGTTTTGTCTTATTGTCAAAATTCCAATAATGCTACC
>SJYQ01008483.1:134954-205050 GCA_006410935.1 Redunca redunca
GAAAACATCTTTTGGGGGTGTTAGTTCTAAAAGGTCTTGTAGGTCTTCATAGAACCATTCAACTTCAGCTTCTTCAGTATTACTTGTTGGGGCATAGACTTGGATTACTGTCATATTGAATGATTTGCCTTGGAAAAGAACAGAGATCATACTGTCATTTTTGAGATTGCACCCAAGTACTGCATTTCAGATTCTTTTATTGACTATTAGGGCTACTCCATTTCTTCTAAGGGATTCTTGCCCACAGTAGTAGATATAATGGTCATCTGAATTAAATTCTCCCGTTCCAGTCCATTTTAGTGATGCCTAAAATGTCAGTGTTTACTCTTGCCATATCTTCTGTGACCCCATCCAGTTTACCTTGATTCATAGACCTAACATTCCAGATTCCTATGCCATATTGCTCTTTACAGCATCGGATTTTACTTCCATCATTAGTCACATCCACTGGGTGTTGTTTTCAGTTTGGCTCTGCCTCTTCATTCTTTCTGGAGTTATTTCTCTACTCTTCTCCAGTAGCATATTGGGTCCCTACTGACCTGGAGATTTCGTCTTTCCAAGTCATATCTTTTTGCCTTTTCATAATGTTCATGGGGTTCTCAAGGCAAGAATATGGAGCTGGTTTGCCATTCCCTTCTCCAGTGGACCACTTTTTTTTTTTTCAGAACTCTCTGCCATGACCCATCCATCCTGGGAGAACCAACATGACATGGCTTATAATTTCATTGAGTTAGACAGTGTTGTGGTCCATGCAATCAGTTTGATTAATTTTCTGTGATTATGGTTTTCATTTTGTCTGTCCTATGATGGATAAGGGTAAGAGACTTATGGAAACTTCCTGATGGGAAAGACTCACTGAGGGGAACCTGGGTCTTGTTCTGATGGGCGGAGCCATGCTCAGTTCAGTTCAGTCACTCAATTGTGTCTGACTCTTTGTGACCCCATGGGACTACAGCACGCCATGCCTCCCTGTCCATCACCAGTGCCTGGAGTTTACTCAAACTCATGTCCATTGAGTTGGTGATGCCATTCAAGCATCTCATCCTCTGTCATCCCCTTATTTTCCCACCTTCAATCTTTCCCAGCATCAGTGTCATTTCAAATGGGTCAGTTCTTCACATTAGATGGCCAAAGTATTGGAGTTTCAGCTTCAGCATCAGTCCTTCTAAAGAATATTCAGGACTGATTTCCCTTAGGATAAACTGGTTGGATCTCCTTGCTGTCCAAGGGACTCTCAAGAGTCTTCTCCAACACCACAATTCAAAAGCATCAGTTCTTTGGCACTCAGGTTTCTTTATAGTCCAACTCACACATCCATACATGACTACTGGAAAAACCATAGCTTTGACTAGATGGACCTCTGTTGGCAAAGTAATGTCTCTGTTTTTAATAAGCTTTCTAGGTTAGTTATAGCTTTTCTTCCAAGGAGTAAGTGTCTTTTAATTTCATGGCTGCAGTCACCATCTGCAATGATTTGCAAGCCCCCCAAAATAAAGTTCATTACTGTTTCCACTGTTGGGCCATGCTCAGTAAATTTTTAATCCAATATTCTGTTGATGGGCTGGACTGTATTCCCTCCCTGTTATTTGGCCTGAGGCCTCACCTCCACAGGAGACCCCTGGACACTCACAACAAATTCTGACTCCATCTCTTGTGGGGACACTGCTCCTTCCTCCTGGTTCCTGGTGTGCACAAGGTTTTGTTTGTTCCCTCCAAGAATCCATTTCCCCAGTCCTGTGGAAGTTCTGTAATCAAATCCCACTGGCCTCTAAAGTCAAATTCCCTGGGTGTTCTCAGTCCCTTTGCCAGATCCACAGATTGGGAAATATGTTGTGGATCCTAGAACTTTCTTAAAAGTGAGAGAATTTCTTTTATATAATTGTTCTGCAGTTTCTGGGCCATCTGCTCAGCGGCTGTAAGGTGGGTCACACTGGGTGACCCAGTTCTGCTGCAGGAAGAGCCCCTGTCCCTGTGGCAGGCCACTGCTGATCCATGCCTCCACAGGAGACACTCAAACACTCAAAGGTGGGTCTGGCTCAGTCTCTGTGGGGCCTCTGGATCCTGGAGCACCCAATATTTTGTTTAAACTCTCCCCACCTCCCATCCCCCAGAGTCTCTGGCAGTTATGGGATTTGATTCTAAACATGATTTTGCCACTCCTATCATCTTTAGAGGCTTCTCCTTTGCCCTTGGATGTGGGGTATCATTTTTTGGTGGGATCCAACATTCTCCTGTTGATAGTTGTTCAGCCATGAGTTGCAACTTTGGAGTTCTCACGGGAGAAGATGAGTGCATATCCTTCTACTCTGCCATCTTGTGAGTTTGGTTCACAGTCTATGTGGTTGTAAAGAGTCAGAAACGACTGAGCACTTGTGTATTGTATTGGCCTTTTCCACTATATGTAAATGTTTTTGTTTCTTCTGACCAATCTGAGAGAAGGTTGCAAACATTATACCATATATACTTCCTAAGAACAGGATGTAAATTTAGGTAGTAAATTTAGGATGTTAATTCAGGAAATTTAACATGTATGCAATTCTTTAATCTACAGTCTATATTCCAATTTCTTCAGTGGTCTTAATAATTTCCTTTATAGTTTTTGTTTTTTATTGTTACAGATCTAATTCAGGACTATAGATCCAATCAAGCTGCCATACTTGCCATGATTACGAGGATCTTCACAATTAGTTTTGCTTCCACTTTGTTGCTTAGTTTTGTTTTTGGTTTGCTTGTTTATTTTTTCATTTATTTATTTGGCTGTGCTTCATGGTTTACAGGATCTTAATTCTCTGACTGGGGACCAAACCCAGTCCCCTGCAGTAAAAGCACTGAGTCTTAACCATTGTGCCACCAGGAAAGACCCTGTTTTTGTTCTTCCTTATTTATTAATTTGGCTGTTCCAGGTGTTAGTTGTGGCCTGTTGCTTTTCCTTGCTGCATGTGGGCTCTTAGTTGTGGTATGTGGGATCTAGCTCCCCCACCAGAGATCACATCTGGCCCCCTGCATTAAGACCTGGAAGTTTTAACCAATGGACCACCAGGGAAGTCTCTGTTTTTCTTTTTAAATTAGAGAGTTTTATTTACAGAAAAGCCAAAGAAGATTAATACAAGCTTATGAGCACATGAAATTAAAAGACGCTTACTCCTTGGAAGGAAAATTATGACCAACCTAGACAGCATATTAAAAACCAGAGACATTACTTTGTCAACAAAGGTCCGTCTAGTCAAGGCTATGGTTTTTCCAGTAATCATGCATGGATGTGAGTTGGACTATAAAGAAAGCTGAGCCCCAAAGAATTGATGTTTTTGAACTGTGGTGTTGGAGGAGACTCTTGCAAGTCCCTTGGACTGCAAGGAGATCCAACCAGTCCATTCTAAAGGAGATCAGTCCTGGGTATTCATTGGAAGGACTGATGTTGAAGCTGAAGCTCCAATACTTTGGCCACCTGATGCGAAGAGCTGATTCATTTGTAAAGACCCTGATGCTGGGAAAGATTGAAGGCAGGAGGAGAAGGGGATAACAGAGGATGAGATGGCTGGATAGCATGACTGACTCAATGGACATGGGTTTAGGTAGACTCCCGCAGTTGGTGATGGACAGGGAGGCCTGGCATGCTGCGGTTCATGGGGTCTCAAAGAGTCGGACACAACTGAGCAACTGAACTGAACTATGAACACAATTTTGTTGATAATAATTAACAGAATAATAGTAGTTTAATATATAATGTCACTTGGTATATAATACACATTAAAATAGTTTTCATGCTAAATTTAGCCATAGTTTTCATGCTAACTTTATCCTTTAGCGTTTTATATTCTATTTTTTCGACAAATCTTAAGGCAGTATACATGAAAAAGGTTTGACAAATATTTTAAAATTTTGCTATCTTTAACATCAGATATTACTTTAATTTTAGAACTATCTTCAAATAAAATGGTCTGTCCATTATAATTTCTATAGAAATGACCTAGGCATCAAATGGAATCAAAATATTTAAAAGAAACTNCAGTGTTTCTATTATTTTTTCATAACAAACAGGATTCTTTAAGTACTATGTGAATATAGGCCATCTTTTTACTGATGAAAGAATTCTAATCTTACTTGGACTGAATCTTCTAGATGTCTTAGCTTGTTATAAGGTGGCCAAAGGTAATCACTAATTTTGACATATGGATCATGTGGGACATCTAATAATCTTTTTATATGAATTGCCAACATTTCATGTTAGTGCTATCAATTATGCCATTGATTTTTAATGTTTTTTTTTTCTCTCTGTTTTTTATTCAAGTGCCTGGTGGCTCAGATGGTAAAGAGTCTGCATGCAATGCAGTATCCCTGGGTCGGGAAGATCCCCTGCAAAAGGGTATGGCTACCTATTCCAGTATTCATGCCTGGAGAACTCCATGGACAGAGGAGCCTGGTGGGTTACAGTCCATGGTGTTGCAAAGAGTAAGACACGACTGAGTGACTTTCACTTCATTTTACTTCATAGTTGCCATATAATACAGCAACAGTATAATATATGTTACAGGTATACAATATAGTGACTCACAACTTTTAAAGATTATGCTTTATTTATGGTTTTAAATTTTGGCCATGTCCCCCATGTTATGCAATATATCCTTTTAGGTTATACATGATAGTTTGTGCTTCTTAAACCCATACCCCTAGATTACCCCTCTCCCCTTCACTCTGCCCACTGGTAACCACTGTTTATTCTCTATATCTGTGGGTCTGCTGCTTTAAAAAGTATTTATTTGACTGTATTTGTTCTTAGTTTTGACACATGGGATTTTCATTGCCGCTTTCGGCCTCTTTAATTGTGTGTGGGCTTAGTTGCTCTGTGATATGTGGGATATCAGTTTGCTGCTTTTTTTGTTGTTGCTATATTCACTAGTTCATTGTATTTTTCGGTTGCACATATAAGTGATAACATACAGTATTCGTCTTTCACTATATTTGTTTCACTTAGCATAATATCCTCTAAGTCTGTCCATAGTGCTGGATATGGCAAACTTTTATTCTTTTTGTGACTGAGTAATATTCCATTGTGTGTGTTTGTTTGCATATGTATATACTCACACAAATATATACTATACATCTTTATTCATTCATTTATTGATGGATACTATATTGCTTCCATATCTTGACTGTTATAAGTAATCCTGCCATGAACATTGGGGTGCATGTATCTTTTAGAATTAATGTTTTTGTTTTCTATGGATGTATACTTAGAAGTGGAATTGCCGGAGCATGTGTTAGCACTATTTTTAGTTATTTGTTTTTATTTTCAACAATCTCCACATTGTTTTCTATAGTGACTGCATCAATTTGCTTTCTCACTGGCAGTGAGAAACATTCTGGTTAAGATTTGTTAGTTGTATTATTTTTGATGATAGCCATTTTGACAGGTGTGAAGTAATACCCCACTGTACCTTTTGACTTGTGTTTCCCTAATGGTAAGTCATGTTGAGCATCTTTCATGTGCCTGTTGGCCATCTTCATGTCCTCTTTGGGAAAATATCTATTTGGGTTTTCCATCCAATTTTACTCAGAAAGAGAAACCAAGGAAATAGTCCTTTTACCATTACATCAAAAAGAATAATATGCTTAAGAATAAGTTTATCTAAGGGGTCAAAAATCCTGTACTTGGAAAACTATAAGACACTGAAGAAGGAAATTGAAGACAACATAAATATATGGAAAGGTATGTCTTCTTGGACTTGAAGAATCAATATTTTTAAAATGACAATATTAACCAAGGAAATCTACAGATTTAATGAAATCCCTATCAAAACACCATGAATATGTTTCACAAAACTGGAACAAATAATTTTAAAATATATATAGAAACACAAAAGACCCCAAGTAGCCAAAACAATATTGAGAAAGAACAGAGCTGGAGGAATCAAGTTCCCTGACTTCATCCTATACTGTGAAGCTACAGTAATCAAAACAGTGTGGTACTGGCACAAAAAGCAATGCATAGGTCAATGGAACAGAATAGAGAGCCCAGAAATAAACCTAGGCACTTGTGGTCAATTAATATATGACAAAGGAGGCATGAATGGACGATGTTTCTCTTTTACAATTTTTTTTTTTTCCCTGAGCTCCAAAATCACTGCAGATGGTGATTGCAGCCATGAAATTAAAAGATGCTTACTCCTTGGAAGGAAAGTTATGACCAACCTAGATAGCATATTAAAAAGCAGAGACAAAATAAATAAATGTAAATATAAAAAAAAAGCAGAGACATTACTTTGTCAACAAAGTTCCGTCTAGTCAAGACTATGGTTTTCCAGTGGTTATGTATGGATGTGAGAGTTGGACTATAAAGAAAGCTGAGCACTGAAGAATTGATTCTTTTTAACTGTGGTGTTGGAGAAGACTCTTGAAAGTCCCTTGGACTGCAAGGAAATCCAATCAGTCCATCCTAAAGGAGATCAGTCCTGGGTGTTCATTGGAAGGACTGATGTTGAAGCTGAAACTCCAGTACTCTGGCCACGTGATCCAAAGTACTGACTCATTTGAAAAGACCCTGATGCTGGGAAGGATTGAGGGCAAGAGGAGAAGGGGACAACAGAGGATGAGATGGCTGGATGGCATCACTGACTTAATGGATGTGAGTTTGAGTGAACTCCAGGAGTTGGTGATGGACAGGGAGGCCTGGCATACTGCAGTTCATGGGGTCGCAAAGAGTTGGACATGACTAAGTGACTGAACTGAACAGAACTTATTTATTTTAATTGGAGGCTAATTAATTGACAATATTATAGTGGTTTTTGCTATACACTGACATGAATCAGCCATGGGTGTAAATGTGTTCCCCATCCTGAACCCCCCTCCTAACTCCCTCCCCATCCTACCCCTCAGGGTCATCCCAGTGCACCAGTCCTAAGCACCTTGTCTCATGCATTGAACCTGGACTGGCAATCTGTTTCACATATGGTAATACACATGTTTCAGTGCTATTCTCTCAAATCATCCCACCCTCGCCTTCTCCCACAGAGTCCAACAGTCTTTTCTTTACATCTGTGTTTCTTTTGCTGTCTCACATACAGGGTCATCATTACCATCTTTCTAAATTCCATATGTATGCACTAATATACTGTATTGGTGTTTTTCTTTCTGCCTTACTTCACTCTGTATGATAGGCCCCAGTTTGATCCACCTCATTAGGACTGATTCAAATGCATTCTTTTTAGTGGCTGAGTAATATTCCATTGTGTATATGTACCACAGATGTCTTATCCATTCGTCTGCCAATGGACATCTAGGTTGCTTCCATGTCCTGGCTATTGTAAACAGTGCTGCGATGAACACTGGGGTACACGTGTCTCTCAATTCTGGTTTCCTCGGTGTGTATGCCCAGCAGTGGGATTTCTGGGTGATATGGCAGTTCTATTTCCAGTTTTTTAAGGAATCTCCACACTGTTATCCATAGTGATTGTACTGGTTTGCATTACCACCAACACTGTAAGAGGGTTCCCTTTTCTCCACACACTCTCTAGCATTTACTGTTTGTAGAATTTTTGATAGCAGCCATTCTGACAGGCGTGAGATGGTATGTCATTGTGGTTTTGATTTTCATTTCTCAGATAATGAGTGATGTTGAGCATCTTTTCATGTGTTTATTAGCCATCTGTGTGTCTTCTTAGGACAAATGTCTGTTTAGTTCTTTGGCCCATTTTTTGATTGGGTCATTTATATTTCTGGAATTGAGCTGCATAAGTTGCTTGTATATTTTTGAGATTAATTCTTTGTCCCTTGCTTCGTTTGCTATTATTTTCTCCCATTCTGAATGCTGTCTTTCCACCTTGCATATAGTTTCCTTCATTGTGCAAGAGCTTTTAAGTTTAATTAAGTCCAGTTTGTTTATTTTTTCTTTTATTTCCATTACTCTGGGAGGTGGGTCATAGAGGATCCTGCTGTGATTAATGTCAGAGAGTGTTTTGCCTGTTTTCCTCTAGGAGTTTTATAGTTTGTGATCTTACGTTTAGATCTTTAATCCATTTGAGTTTATTTTTGTGTATGGTGTTAGAAAGTGTTCTAGTTTCATTCTTTTACAAGTGGTTGACCAGTTTTCCCAGCACCACTTGTTGAAGACATTGTCTTTTCTCTATTGTATATTCTTGCCTCCTTTGTCAAAGATAAGGTGTCCATAGGTGTTTGGATTTATTTCTGGGCTTTCTATTTTTTCCATTAATCTATATTTCTGTCTTTGTACCAGTACCATACTGTCTTAATGACCATAGCTTTGTGGTACAGTCTGAAGTCAGGCAGGTTGATTCCTCCAGTTCCATTCTTCTTTCTCAAGATTGCTTTGGCTATTCGAGATTTTTTGTATTTCCATACAAATTGTGAAATTATTTGTTCTAGCTCTGTGAAAAATACCGCTGGTAGGATTGCATTGAATCTATAGATTGCTTTGGGTAGTATACTCATTTTCACTATATTGATTCTTCCAATCCATGAACATGGTATATTTCTCCACCTATTAGTGTCCTCTTTGATTTCTTTCACGAGTGTTTTATAGTTTTCTATATATAGGTCTTTAGGTAGATATATCCCTAAGTATTTTATTCTTTTCGTTGCAATGATGAATGGAATTGTTTCCTTAATTTCTTTTTCTACTTTCTCATTATTAGTGTATAGGAATGCAAGGGATTTCTGTGTGTTGATTTTATACCCTGCAACTTTACTATATTCATTGATTAGCTCTAGTAATTTTCTGGTGGAGTCTTTAGGGTTTTCTATGTAGAGGATCATGTCATCTGCAAACAGTGAGAGTCTTACTTCTTTTCCAATTTGGATTCCTTTTATTTCTTTTTTTGCTCTGATGGCTGTCACTAAAACTTCCAAAACTATGTTGAATAGTAGTGGGCACCCTTGTCTTGTTCCTGACTTTAGGGGAAATGCTTTCAATTTTTCACCATTGAGGATAATGTTTGCTGTGGGTTTATCATATATGGCTTTTATTATGTTGAAGTATGTTCCTTCTATGCCTGCTTTCTGGAAGTTTTTTTTTTTTTATCATAAATGGATGTTGAATTTTGTCAAAGGCTTTCTCTGCATCTGTTGAGATAATCATATGGTTTTTATTATTCATGTTAATGTGGTGTATTACGTTGATTGATTTGCAGATATTGAAGAATCCTGGCATCCCTGGGATAAAGCACACTTGGTCATGATGTATGATCTTTTTAATATGTTGTTGGATTCTGTTTGGTAGAATTTTGTTGATTTTTGCATCTATGTTCATCAGTAATATTGGCCTGTAGTTTTCTTTTTTGTGGCATCTTTGTCTGATTTTGGAATAGTGGCCTCATAGAATGTGTTTAGCATTTACCTTCCTCTGCAATTTTCTGGAAGAGTTTGAGTAAGATGGGTGTTAGCTCTTCTCTAAATTTTTGGTAGAATTCACCTGTGAAGCTATCCAGTCTTGGGCTTTTGTTTGCTGGAAGACTTCTGATTACAGTTTCAATTTCCGTGCTTGTGATGGGTCTATTAAGATTTTCTGTTTCTTCCTGTTCAGTTTTGGAAACTTTTACTCTTCTAAGAATTCGTCCATTTCTTCCAAATTGTCCATTTTATTGGCATATAGTTGCTGATAGTAGTCTCTTATGATCCTTTGTATTTCTGTGTTGTCTGTTGTGATTTCTCCATTTTCATTTCTAATTTTGTTGATTTGATTTTTCTCCCTTTTTTCCTTGATGAGTTTGGCTAATGGTTTGTCTATTTTTTTATCTTCTCAAAGACCCAGCTTTTAGTTTTGTTGATTTTTGCTATAGTCTCCTTTGTTTCTTTTTCATTTATTTCTGCCCAAATTTTTATGATTTCTTTCCTTCTACTAACCCTGGGGTTCTTCATTTCTTCTTTTTGTATTTGCTTGAGGTGTAAAGTTAGGTTATTTACTTGATTTTTCTCTTGTCTTTTTCAATCTTCTATCGATTATAAATAAATGGTCTTCTAGAAACTCACGCAAGGTAATTAATAGTTTTTCTATTAAATATTGTTTTCAGCTTATTAAAGTTTCTCAACTCAGAAAAATATGTCACTATGTGATATTTCATTGTTGAGTTAATTAAAAGATTCCAATATCTGTTGCTGTATATCCAATCACTTTTTTAATTTTTATCTTTTCATTTTTTGAATAGTAGACATTACTGCTGCTGCTGCTGCTAAGTCACTTTAGTTGTGTCCGACTCTGTGTGACCCCATAGATGGCAGCCCACCAGGCTCCCCTGTCCCTGGGATTCTCCAGGCAAGAACCCTGGATTGGGTTGCCATTTCCTTCTCCAGTGCATGAAAGTGAAAAGTGAAAGGGAAGTCACTCAGTCGTGCCCAACTCTCAAGAGACCCCATGGACTGCAGCCTACTAGGCCCTCGGTCCATGGGATTTCCCAGGCAGGAGTACTGGAGTGGGGTGCCATTGCCTTCTCCATACCATTGCTAGATCATGCCTTAATTTTTGGAATCCTTCCTAATATTACCATGCAGAACAGCTTCATTCAGTGGAGTAAGCAGTAGTTTCTTTGTGACATTGACTAAATCCAGTGGTGGTGAAACATTTCACTTACATAATTTGTAATAACTGAGCATTTGAATCAGTGAATGTCTCAGTTCCAACAAGTGATAGTTTATTCTGACATTTTTCCATATTATTTATTTCTTCACATTCTTTAATAAGTTCTTCAGCATCTGTAGTATCTTCCACATCTATGTGCTTAGTCACTCAGTCATGTCTGACTCTTTGAAACCCCATGACTCCTGTCCTTGGGATCCTCAGGCAAGAATACTTAGGTGGGCAACCCATTCCACATTTGTAGTACAGTCTGTATCTATATCTTATTGATTCAGTGCCTTGTGCTTGTGATTTTCTTAACCTTATGATAATTTTAAAAAGGTCTGTGATCTTGGGTAAGTCCTTCAAGCATCTGAGCATCAGTTTTGTTATCATTCTATTCAGAGAATGTGCTAGAGAATAAATGGTACTTGAAGGGAAGCCTTCAAGTTAATGGGTTTCCTCAGTTCTCCACCCCTTTGTCTTACCCTCCAAACCAGTGGGTTTCTGGAGCTATCATTGACACAGGAGCTATAGAAGAATGGTACTTGGAAAAAAAAAAAAAAAGAATGGCACTTGAGGCCTGGCTGGACTTTGAGTATTAAGGTTTGTATACGCAGTGCCAACATGTGGGAAATTTTCCCCTACAACCACCAAGGAATGTCTGACACCAGATAGCAATTGTCTGACACCAGACACTGAAATTCAATTCAAATCTGACGCTATCCAACCAGAGACAGTATCAGATTTCACAGGTTAAGGGCTCAGCCCTACAAACTGCCCCTCTTGCTTCAGATATCAATTGCAAGTTCAGGTTATCTCCTGTGTCTCTGACCAACTGGGTAAAAATCAGAGCTTCCTATGACCACTTGGATTCAATTAATTTGTTAGAATGGCTCACAGGACTTAGAAAACTGTTTTACTCACTATCTTACCAGTTTATTACAAAGCACATTAAAAGTTAGGAATCAGCAGCTACAGGAACAGATACCGAGTGCAAGGTCCTGATCAAAGGGACTCCATCCCTGTGGAGAGTGGGCCCAGCAGTGTGGTGTATGAAATATTTCTAGTTCACAAACCTAGAAGTTCTCCAAACCACATCCTTTTGTTTTTAATGGAATCTTCATTACCTAGGTACGGTTTATTAAATCTGGGGTTGGGATTGAAAGTGCCACCTCCCTAATCACTTGCTTATCTTGGCAACCAAGCCAGCCCTCATTCTTCCCTACCTTCTAAAATCACCTTATTAGCATAACAAAAAATACCATTTTTTACTCTCAGCACAAGAAATTGCAAGGGTTTTAGGAGCTCTATGCCAGAAAAAGGGAGATATATGTATCTTATTCTAAGTTGCAATATCACAAGTATCCAGTTCCCTAGTGTTGCAGGAAAGAGAGTAGGACTAGAGAGCGTGATCACATCCCAGGTTGTGTCTGAGTCCCTGGGACAGCCGCCAAATGTGGGTTCTGGGCTCCTTACTGGAAAGAATTCAATAGTGAGCCACAGGAGGGGAAAAAATTTATTCAGGGAGATAAACACTCAGTGTGGACCATCTTCGAAGGCAAGAGTCACCAGGGTATGGCGTTATGGGGCTATTAGTTTTTATAGGGTTGGGTAATTTTGTAGGCTAATGAGTAAGAGGATTATCCTATCTGGGGGAAGGGATGAAGATTTCTAGAAACTGAGGCACTATTCACTTTTTGGCCTTTTATAGTGTTGACTAAAAAAGATGCATGATGTGAGAGTTGCAAGTTTTGTTTGTTTTAATGTTTATGTTTAATTGATTGATGATTGCTTCACAATGTTGCTTTGATTTCTGTCATACATCAATATAAATGAATCATAGGTGTATGTATGTGCCCTCCCTCTTGAATATCCCTCCCACCTCGCTCCCATTCCCACCCCTCTAGGTTACTATAGAGTCCTAGTTTGAGTTCTCTGAGTCATATAGCAAATTCCCATTGGCTATCTATTTACATATGTTAGTGTATATGCATCCATGCTATTCTCTTCATTTGTTTCACCCTCTCCCTCATTTTCCACACCCTTGTCCATAAGTCTGTTCTCTATGTCTGTGTCTCCATTGCTGCTCTCTGAAAGGTTTTGTCAGTAACATCCGTCTGGATTCCAAATACATGCATTAATATATGATACTTCTTTTCTCTTTCTGACTTACTTCATTCTGTATAATAGGCTGTAGGTTCATCCACCTCATTAGAACTGACTCAAATGTGTTCATTTTTATGGCTGAGTACTATTTCATTGTATATATGTACCACATCTTCTTTATCCATTCATCTTCCAGGCCTTGGCTATTCTAAATAGTGTTGCAAAGATACCCCAGTGTATCTTTTTCAGTTTGGTTTCTTCAGGGTATATGCCTAGAAGTTTAATTGCTGGGTCATATGGTTTTATTTATAGTTTAAGGAATCTCCATACTGCCTTCCATAGTGACTGTATCAATTTACATTCCCACCAGCAGTGTAGAAGGGTTCCCTTTTGGTCATACCCTCTCCAGCACTTGTTTGTGGATTTTTTGGTTATGGTCATTCTGTCTGGTGCAAGGATTCTTTAATATATGCAGATCAATCAGTGTGATACACCATATTAACAACTGAAAGATAAAAACCATACGATAATTTCAATAGATGCAGAAAAAGCTTTTGAAAGAATTCAGCACCCATTTATGATAAAAGCTCTTCAAAAAAAAATTGGCATAGAAGGAACCTACTTTACCATAATAAAAGCCATATACAACAAGCCCAGAGAAAACTTTACTCTAAATTGTGAAAAACTGAAAACATTCCCTCTAAGATCAGGAATAAGACAAGGGTACCCACTCTCACCACTATTATTCAATATAGTTTTGGAAGTGCTAGCTGTGGCAATCAGAGAAGAGAAAGAAATAAGAGGAATCCAGATTGAAAAGGAAGAAGTACAACTCTCACTATTTGCAGATGATATGATATTTTACTTAGAAAACCCTACAGATACTATCAGAAAATTGTGTAAAGTTTCGTTTGGGCTGAAATAAGGACTTCAGCCTAGGAGGCAACACCTCAGATAGCTCTGAGAGACTGCTCCAAAGAGGCAGTGGAAAGAAAGTCAATACATAAGGTTTTGGTGAAGGTGGAGTTCAATACAATTAAGGCCTCATTTTACAAAAGTTTTTCTGCTAGTCACGAGGATCTGATGTTGTCATGAAGAGAATTAGTGCTTTTCTAGATATCAGTCAGTTCAGCTGTGCAATTGTGTCTGACTCTTTGTGACTCCACGGAATGCAGTACGCCAGATTTTCCTGTCCATCACCAACTCCCAGAGCTTGCTCAAACTCATGTTCATTGAGTCAGTGATGCCACTCAACCATCTTATCCTCTGTCATCCCCTTCTCCTCCTGCCTTTAATGTTTTCCAGCATCAGGGTGTTTTCCAGTGAGTCACGTCTTTGCATCAGGTGGCCAAATTATTGAAATTTCATCTTCAGCATCAGTCCTGCCAATGAATATTCAGAACTGATCTTCTTTAGGATGGACTGGTTGGATCTCCTTGCAGTTCAAGGGACTCTCAGGAGTCTTCTCCAACACCACAGTTCAGAAGCGTCAATTCCTCGGTGCTCAGCTTTCTTTACAGTTTAACTCTCACATCCATACATGACTACTGGAAAACCAAAGCTTTGACTAGACGAACCTTTGTTGGCAGAGTGATGTCTCTGCTTTTTAATATTCTGTGTAGGTTGGTCATAGCTTTACTTCTAAGGAGAAAGCATCCTTTGATTTCACAGCAGCAGTCACCACCTGCAAAGATTTTGGAGCCAATAATAATAATAATAATAATAATAATATCTGTCACTGTTTCCATTGTTTCCACATCTATTTGTCATGACGAGATGAAACCAAATGCCATGATCTTAGTTTTCTGAATGTTGAGTTTTAAACCAACTTTTTCACTCTCCTCTTTCACTTTCATCAAGAGGCCCTTTAGTTCTTCTTCACTTTCTGCCATAAGGGTGGTGTCATCTGTATATGTGATGTTATTGATATTTCTCCCGGTGATCTTGATTCCAGCTTGCACTTCATCCAACCTGGCATTGCTCATGATGTACTCTGCATGTAAGTTAAATAAACAGGGTGACAATATATTGCCTTGACATACTCCTTTCCCAATTTGGAACAAGTCTGTTTTTCCATGTCTAGTTCTAACTGTTGCTTCTTGGTCTGCATACAGATTTCTCAAGAGGCAGGTCAGGTGGTCTGGTATTTCCATCTCTTTCAGTATTTTCCAGAATTTATTGTGATCTGCATAGTCAAAGGCTTTGGCATAGCCAATAAAGCAGAAGTAGATGTTTTTCTGGAACTCTCTTAGTTTTTCTATGATCCAACAGATGTTGGCAATCTGATCTCTGGTTCAGTGTAATGGTATCTGAAAATTTGCCCCCAAATAAGGTTAGATATTAGAAAGCTCATTTTGCTTTTGAGAAAAGTATATTATGGGTATTCACTCTTTGGGACTAAGGCAAAGATATAGTATATATTTTGTGGCTTATATTCTTTCTCCCTTTTGCACTCTTCCTGCTCTTTCCCATTCAAGATTCTCATCAGTGGCCTCTAAGTTGTGTAATTAATGAACCACTTGCTGAAAGATACATTTACTTATATTCTTTGATTTTGTGTAAAACGTCTCTAAAAATTAGGTACAGCTTAATATGCCTTTTGGCATCAGGATCTGGGAAGCTAAGTTTGATGCCTTATAAACTAGAACCCTGGAGGAAGGGATGGAAGCCCACTCCAGTATTCTTTCCTGAAGAATCCCGTGGACAGAGGAACCTGGCAGGCTATGGTCTACAGGGTCGCAAAGAGTCAGACATGACTGAAGTTACTTAGCACAGCCCAGGACAAACTTTCAGGAACTCTTATTCTTGATACCTGGTAAGAGTGTGGTGCTGAAAATGTGAAGGTGTTGGGAATCAGTGTCTCAATGGAGGGGAGACGAATTTGCTGATAGTTTGGACCAATGGATGGTTGGTGTAATGATGGTTGGTGCCACAGTAGTAGAGACCAAAGAAATATTTTACTTATTTTAAATTATCAACAGAATTTATTGTTGATGTAAAAATTATTTAAATATATTTTTCAAATAACTTATAAAGCAATTAACAGAATCAAACAATTTCCCTGGAAAACTATAATATATAGACATTTTGGGTATTTTTGTTTAATTTGCATCTGGGCTTTCTTTTCATCAATCTAATAATTTGCTTACTCATCATAGTGCTTTGTACTATTTATTTTTTACTGTGATAAAATTCATGTTAAGTAAAACTTACCATTTTAAATGTACAGCTCATTGGCACTGTGTGTCACACTGTTCTGCAACCATCCACCATACATCTCCAGAACTCATTTCATTTTGAATAACTGAAACAGTACCCACTAAACAATAGTTCCCCATTCCTCCCTATTCCCAGCCCCTACCAATGACCATTCTATTTTATGTTTCTATGAATCTGACTACTCCAGGTATCTCATGTAAGTAGAATCATATAATATTTGCCCTTTGCTGTCTGCCATAGTTAATTCAAATAATGTTTGAATCCATGTTGTTGCTATAAGTCAGCCTGATGGTTTCATTTACATATATTGTAAAAGGAAGATTGTTAATCACACTATTCTGACTAGGAATTCCTGACAACTTTTGTGATAAAAGTGACTAAGATAAAGATCAGCAAACTTTTTCTCTAAAGGGCCAATTTGTTGGACAAATAAAAATTTATTTTTAGAAATTGACTCATGTGAGTCAATGGCAAATCCAGAATCTGCAGGGTAAGCCAGCAGGTTCGGAACCCAGGGAAGTGTTGAATGTACAGCAAGAGTCCAAAGGCCATCTGCTGGCAGAATTCTATCTTTCTTTGGGGACCTCAGTCTGCTTTTGCTTAAGACCTTCAACTGATTGAATGAGACTTACCTATATTATGGGAATAATCTACTTTGCTCTAAGTCTACTGATTTAAATGTTAATCCCATCTGAAGAATATCTCCACAGCAACAAACAGATGATGTTTGACCAAATATCTGAGTACTATATCCTAGTCAGGAGAAGGCAATGGCAACCCACTACAGTACTCTAGCCTGGAAAATTCTGTGGATGGAGGAGACTGGTAGGCTGCAGGCCATGGGGTCGCTAAGAGTCAGACACACTTGAGCGACTTCACTTTCACTTTTCACTTTCATGCATTGGAGAAGGAAATGGCAACCCACTCCAGTGTTCTTGCCTGGAGAATCCCAGGGACAGGGGAGTCTGGTGGGCTGCGGTCTCTGGAGTCGCACAGAGTCAGACACAATTGAAGTGATTTAGCAGCAGCAGCAGCATGTCCTAGTCAATTTGACACATAAAATTACCATCACAATCAGATAGTAAATATTTCTGGCTTTGTGGACCAAATAGTTTCTGCTGTTTAGTGCAGGAAAAAGCTCTCCTCAACCCTGTTGTAGCAGGGTTTGAAAACTGAACTTACGAAGACAAATTTATTTATGACTTTTTTCTTTTGCCAGCTCTGGGTGGCTGGTGGGGTCCTAGTTCCCCAACTAAGGATCACACCCTGGATCCTCAGCAGTGAACACATGGAGGCCTAACCACTGAACCACTGAGGAATTCCCCATACAAATTTATTTAATGTGAGTTGTATGTGACATAGGAGCCTTCATTCCTAAGGAAAATCCTAAGTTCTACAGAATTCTAAATTCTTATAGAAACAGACGTTGATTATTTTAATGCCAAGTTTGTACAAAAATGTCAGAGAGGATGAGGTTAGTGAATAAAACTGGATGAAATTTATTAAAACTTATTTTTCTTACTGCTTTTGGCATCCTTTTGTCTTTCAAAATAAAAATGATCCTTCCCCCTGGGTATAGGACGGGCACCTCTCACAGGAGACTTTTACGACTCATCTCAGAGGAGGGTTGGGAGAAGATCACAGTGACCTTCCTGCCTCTTCTATTCTCTCCAAAACTTCAGCTTAAAACATTCAATGAGGCATGCATGAGTGTGTGCGGGTGTGCTCAGTCCTATCCAACTCCTTTGTGACCTCATGGACTGTAGCTTGCCAGGCTCCTGTGTCCATGAAATTCTCAGGCAAGAATACTGGAGCAGTTTGCCATTTTCTTCTCCAGGGGATCTTCCTGAGTTAGGGATGGAACCCACGTCTCTTGAGTCTCCTACATTGGTAGGGGAGTTCTTCACCACCTGAATCACTGGGGAAGCTCCTATGTTGGGGATATGTGTGTTAGTCCCTCAGTAGTGTGTGACCCTTTTTGACTTGATGGACTATAGCCCACCAGGCACCTCTGTCCTTGGGATTTCCAGGCAAGAATACTGGAATGAGTCACCATTCCCTTCTCTAAGGGATGATCCCAACCTAGGGAGCTCCCACCTTGCAGGAAGATTCTTTAACATCTGAGCCACCAGAGGCAGTATGCCTTTAACCCCATCAGTTGTAACTACTCAGCTCTGCAGTTGTAACTACAGATAATATGTAAGCAAATGTACAGAGCTATTGTGAGATAACGGAAAAAAAAATTATATGCCAGTCTCTGCTCCCAGTTCCTGACATAGAGCTCCTAAAACCTTATAAATTCCTAAGTAATAAGAACACTTGTCTTAAAACTCAACATTCAAAAAACTAAGATCAAGCATCCAGTCCCATCACTTCATGGCAAATAGATGGGGAAACAGTGGAAACAGTGACAGACTTTATTCTCTTGGGATCCAAAATCACTGCAGATGGTGACTGCAGCCATGAAATTAAAACATGCTTCCTCCTTGGAAGAAAAGCTTTGACCAACCTAGACAGCATATTGAAAAGCAGAGACATTACTTTGCCAACAGAGGTCCATCTAGTTAAAGCTATGGTTTTTCCAGTAGTCATGTATGGATGTGAGAACTGGACTATAAAGGCTGAGTGCCGAGGAATTGACACTTTTGAACTGTGGTGTTGGAGAAGACTCTTGAGAGTCCCTTGGACTGCAAGGAGATCCAACCAGTCAATCCTAAAGCAAATAAACCCTGAATATTCACTAGAAGGACTGATGCTGTAGCTCCAACACTTTGGCCACCTTATGTGAAGAACTCACTCATTGGAAAAGACCCTGATCCTGGGAAAGATTGAAGGCAGGAAGAGCAGGGGGATGACAGAGGATAAGATGATGGGATGGCATCACCAGCTCGAAGGACAGGAGTTTGGGCAAGTTCCAGGAGATGGTGAAGGACAGGGTAGCCTGGTGTGCTGCAGTCCACGGGGTCTCAAAGAGCTGAGCACAACTGAGTGACTGAACAATAAGAACACTAGGGATATCTCTGGTTCTAATATTTGTCTTTGACCTCATCCTTGATACAGGGCTCCTAAATCTTTTGTAAATTGCTATGTGAGAAGAATATTTGCAGCATCTTCTGTTCTAATGAGGTGACTGGGTGGGCCACTGGGTGACTCTTGAACATCAGAAAGACCAACCATGCTTAGAAGCCTGGAATTTTTCGGTCCCACCCCTCACTTCTCTAGAGAGGAGAGAGGGGCTGTAAATGGAGTTAATAATTGAACATGCCTATATGAGGAAGGCTCCACAAAAATTGCCAAAGTATGATGTTTGGCAAAGTTGTAGATCGGTGAACTATCTGTGTACTGGGAGGACACTGATGCACCCCAGTCAGTCCTCCCAGACCTCACCCTAAGTATCTCTTCAGGCTGTTCAGCTGTATCATTTATCATATCCTTTAATAAAGTAGGAAATGTAGGTAAAGCTTTCCCTAAATTCTGTGAGTTGCTCTAGCAAATAAATTGAGATCATAGGAGCCTCCAAACCACAGAAGTGTTGACTGGGGGAAAAAAAGCACAACCTAAAAGTTGATAATTCAGTTTTATTTGGCAGATTTTCTGAGGACTGAAGCCCATAAAATAATCCCTCAGTCCTGAGGGACTGTTTCCCAGAGGTAAAGAAGAAGCCAAGATATTTAGGAGCTTTTGCAACAACCAACCAACCAACCAACCCCCCACCCCACAGCCAGGTGGTGGGAACATTGAAAGTCTGCAGTTAATTAGAGAAAAATCAGATATCTCAAGTTAATGAACTTAACACTTTTTCTATGTTTGGGAAGATGCAGGAGTCTGGGCTCATTGAAATCATTCCTTTGATGTGCACCTTAACCATATAGGGTCAACATCCTGTTTTTCCCCATCCTGAATCCCCTCAGGGTGCATAGCTGGGGGTGGCTGCAGAGCTTGATGGCTTGATGGTGGCAACATCCTTTGTTTACTGCTATGGCAGGGTACATTCTTTGTCTGCAGAAGTTATGGGTAAACTGGGGAGTATTCCTTGTACTTGGCATCTGATTCAGGGTAGGAGTAGTCTTGTAGAACTGAGCTGTGGGCTCTGACCTGTGTTATCTGACACTATATCCAGGTAGATAATATTAGAATTGAATTAACTTGTAAGACATCCAGCTGGTGTACAGATAATTACTTGGTTTAGAGAAAACCCAACACATATTTGGTGATGGAAATGTCAGAAGTGAAATATTCTATGTGAGTGTGATAGTTGTGTAAGGCTAAAGGGGAAATACACAGCAGTTTGGGACCTGGATTTTTCCTTACTTGGGAAAAGTCTGGGTTTTTCTATTCAAATAGCTATGTTCTACATGCATTTTATTCCTGGATACTGAAATGTGAACTTCACATAATTTTTGTATCACAAAATATTCTTTCTTTTGATTCCTTCCCAACCATTAAAAAAAGCACAAGTTGTAGGTGGGATGTGATGTGGTCGTTTGACCGTCTAGAGAATTCTTGCCCCCAAATCTGGAGACATAGTGAGAATGTATATAGAATCTGTGGGTGGAAGAGTATCTTTTTATTACCTATGTTTTGTTTCTAAACGAGTAGGTACTTTCTTCCCCTGATCAGCCTCTTCCTGAGTTGGTCCTGGGACTTTCCAAGAAGGCTGCTAATAGGAGAATCTCCCTCCTGCTGTTCCCAAGGTGGGGGAGGGGCCCTGCAGGAAAGATTTCTCTCTCCTGTTGAGCTTGTGAACCAATTGTGCCTGTAGTGAAAGACTGCCACCCAGTGCCTTCAGTTCAGTTTAGTCGCTCAGTTGTGTCCGATTCTTTGTGACCCCATGGACTGCGGCATGCCAGGCTTCCCTGTCCATCATCAACTCCTGGAGCCTACTCAAACTCATGTCCATTGCATCAGTGATGCCATCCAACCATTTCATCCTCTGTTGTCCCCTTCAGTTCAGTTCAGTTGCTCAGTCATGTCCGACTCTTTGTGACCCCATGAACTTTAGCACGCCAGGCTTCTCTCCCAGTGCCTTAAGTGAGGAGAATAAGAGGACAGTTTTGGGTTTTTGTGTTGTTTTCTCTTTTCATCCAGCTTTCTGCTTGGGTTCTCATATGTGGATTTGTGCACATCGGTTGTGGAATTAAAATTATAATGAACAGAGTCATTACCCCTACAAGATGGTTAGGTCATTACAGATGGTTAAGAGTAGTGGTTAAGAGCACGGGTATTGAAGCCAGGGTGCTGGGCTTGAATCTGAGCTCAACCACCTATGAGCTGTGTGACTTTGAGTGTCGATTTTTACTGCTCTGTGTCTCAGTTTCCTAACCTGTAAAAGAGATGGAGATTCGAAATAAGTTATACGGTTGTTATTTGAACTAGTGTTAAAGTACCTGGAAGATACTTCATAATGATTGGTCATCCTTGCACTTTTTTCTTTGAGGTTCCCTTTTCCTTATTGATTTCTATATGTTGTGGCTGTAGTGATAATTAATGACAATTAATGATTCATTAATTATACAGAATTAATGATAATTCATTATCTAAGTATATAGCAAATGAGTTCTCTTGTTTTCCATTTTAACTTTATTGTCTTTTGCCAGACAAGTTTCCTTGAACAACTTTTTATGTTCCCTTTTAGTTTTTACTTCATATAGTTCATAAATTCGAGTTACAGAAAAAAAAATCTTTCAAATTAGATTTGTTTTTAAGTAGAAAGTCTCCCTTCTTCCCTTGTATGTGAGCCTTCTTCTCCTTCATAGGTGACCATGTTAGAATATTTTTGCATATCATTTTCTGATCAGGTTTATTCCCTTAACCAAATTTAACTTCAGAATACTTTTATATCTACGTATTTTGAAGGTAGTACAGAGAGTTTGCCTATATCTCATACATATACTCCCCTATTATCAATATGTTACATTTGTATGGTACATTCATTGCAATAAAACCAATATTGGTACATTATTATTAACAGAAGTTTATGGTTTATTCAGATGTCCTCGGTTTCTCCATAATGTCCAAGATCTCATTCAGGATGATATATTACATTTAGTACTCCTGTCTCAAGGCTCTTCTTGGTTATGATAAGACTCAGAAAGTTTCTCAGCCTTTGTTTTTGATGCTCTTGACAGTTTTGGCAATTACTAGTCAGGTATTTTGTAGAATGTCCCTCAACTGGGATTAAAAAGAAATTAACTTATATTGCATATACAAGAAAATCTTTTAAAAACTGCACAATTTAGTGCTTTTTAATGTATTCAATATGTTTTACAGCTCTCTCAACTATCCAGATCCAGAATATTTCATCATTCTGTAAAGAAACACTTAACAATTAATAGTCCATCTCCATTTTTTCTTTCTTTCATTTCCTGACAATCACTAATCAGTTTTCCAACTCTATGGATTAGCCTATTTTGAACAATTCATTTAATGGACACATAAAAGAATACAGCCTTTCACTTAACATATTCAGGGTTCATCCATTTTGTAGCATGAATCAATACTTCATTCCTTTTAATGGCCAAATGCTATTCTATTGTACAGTTATTACATACCATATATTTTGCTTAACCATTCACCAGTTCATAGACATTTGAGTTATTTCAAATTCTGACTATTATAGCAGGATTGCTATGAAAATTCATGTATAACTTTGTGCAGATGTGTGTTTTCAATTATTTTGGGTTACATACTTAGGAATAGAGCTCTAAGAGGGAACATACGGTAACTTTATGGTTAAGTCGGACACAACTGAAGCGACTTAGCAGCAGCAGCAAACTCTTCCTAAATGACTACACTATTTTACATTCCTATGCGCTGTGTTGAAAGGTTCCAATTTCTCCACATCCTCCTTAACACTTGTTATTGTCTTTCTGATTATAGCCCTCCTAGTGAGTGTGAATTCGTATTTCATGGGGCCATTCATTTGCATTTCTCTAAGAATTAATGATGCTGAGCATCCTTTCATGTGGTAATTGGCCATTTGTTTGCCAGTTTTGGGTGAATTATCAAATTCAAATCCTTTGCCCATTAAATTTTTTGTCTTTTTAGTTTTGAATTGTAAGTCTTCCTTTATCAGATAGCATTATGATTTGCAAATTTTTTTTACTATTATGCTGGCTGTCTTTTCATTTTGTTAACAGTGATCTTTCAAGAAAAAAACAACGCACTTGTGATGAAGTCCAATTTATTTATTTATTTTGGTTGCTTGTGCATTGGTGTATCTAAGAAACCATTCCTTCAGTCAGAATCACACCGATTTACGTCTTCATTTCCTCCTAAGAGATTTGCATTTTACTCTTACAAACGAACTTTCATCCATATCCATTTTGAGTTAATTTTTGTATATTGTGTGATGTAGGAGCTCTGATCACTTTTTGCAGACTCCAGTTTCAGTTGCATAGAGAATAATTATAGTCTAGATTTGATGTGTTTTAAACTCCTATCTCTAGAGTGTTTGAATTGTGACACCTACATAAAAAAAAAAACAAAAAACAAAAAACAAAACAAAAAAAAAAAAACAGGAATGGTTGGGCAACATTTTGCTGGGAAGTCTCCTTTTCTGTATATTCACTTGCTAATTGCAGAATATGCTCACCCTTACCAACTGATTTTTAAATACTCAATAAATGAGTGAGCCAAAATGGCCACTCTCTCTGTGTCACTTTTAATGTTGGGATCCTATCATGCCTTTCCCGCCATCCAAAGCCAGGTTCTTAAATATAGTACTTAATTGCTCAGTCGTGTCTGACTCTTTGTGACTTCCATGGACTGTATCCTACTAGGCTCTCTGTCCAAGGGATTCTCCAGGCAAGAATACCGGAGTGGATTGTATACCCTCCTCCAGGTGAACCTCCCAACCCAGGGATCAAACCCGGGTCTCCAGCATTGCAGGCAGATTCTTTACCGTCTTAGCCACCAGGTAATATTGAGCAGCCACAAAATTAGGAGTCTGGGCAAACTGGCAGAAAGAGCAGGCTAGAAAAGGGTGAAGATAGGTCAAGGAAATTGATAGCAAGTACATTAGAGCTTAGAATTAAGTTTAATTTTGTTTTATCTTAATAATAAGTTAATTCTGAAAGTAATCATCACTGTAAAAATACAAACATGATAAAAAAAATTAAAATGTCACAGTAAAGAGTTTAATGAAATCATGACTTGCTTTATATGTGTATATAAAACATATAAATGTAACATAATATCTGTGTTACCTTGCAACAGGATAAGGTCACCAGTGAAAAACCTGAGGAAACCTGAATAAGGTACGGACTTTGAATGTTCACAAAAAGGAAATACCTAATTCCCACTCCACTGGGAGGTACCACTCTGGGTCGAAGTACAACTGTTAACATTTGGTGTGATTCTAAGAGCCATTAACTGCCGGCTCGTTGTGGGCCCTAGAGCTCCCCCACCCCAAAGGCCGTAGGACTTTGACCACCGGGGTGGGGTAGACACCATCCCGGGTTTCCCTGCCTGGGAGAGCGCACATCGCCCGCAGTGCCGCTGCGGCAAACAGACTGCGCAGGCGCGGCAGAGTCCGGTCGCACAGAGCGGGGCAGCTTGCCGCGCATGTGCAGGCGGAGTCTGCGGAGTGGTGCCGTGGCGGCAGGGGAGCGCAGCGCGGTCTGCTAGCCGGAGATGAGTGACGTTTCGTTCTGAGGAGCGGCCAGCGGCGCGATGGAGCGGGCCAGGTCAGCCGTGTGGTGGGCAACATTTTTTTTTTTTTTTNATTGTTCGCTGTATTAAGTGGATTCAGTTAGCCTTTTAGACAACTCTTATCCCTTTAATCTCTGATTTCCGTTTTCCAGATTACATAATTCCATAGCTACATTTCCCTTACTTGTCTGTCCTATTTCTTGATTGCTAGATAATCCTTTGGTGATGTTACCTTTATAATTTCCTTAAATCAGGGGATCAAGGCTCCTCTAGGACTCTTTGAGGAACTGAGGTCTATGAGTCGTTTGTTCAAGGAGAAAAGCAGAGAAAAATGTAGAATGTGAGTCCTAGGTGTATCTGGGATTAGTGAATTCTTGCCCTTAATTGGACTTTTAAAAAATTTTTTGAATATATTTGCTTTACAATATTGTGTTAGTTTCTGTTGTACAGCAACTTCACAGCTAATGTGCCCAGCTATGTGTGTACATATCCCCTTCCTCTTGAGTTTTTAATTATTATTTTTGTTCCATTATTTTTGAAGTTGGAGCTGCTATGAATATTCGCTGAGATGGGGTAATTAACAAAGAACCATGATTATTGTATTACTATTCCCATACTTTGATTTTGGGGGGCATTTTTAAGGATTTTCCTTGCAGAATTTTGATATGCTTGCCTTTTTTACTCATTTATCACAAACAGTATGCCTGCTTGTGTGCCCAGTTAGAATGTAATTAAGGGAAATGTAAATTAAGCTTTGGAAGCTTTGTTCTGGAATTATTTGCTAGTAGCTCGAAAAATAGGAGTCTGGTATTTGTGATACTTATGATTTGCACTTTTTTTTCTTTTTTCCTGCTTGTAGGAAGATACTGCTTCAGATATGAACATCTGATCATTTGGCCCTTTGCGAGATGAGAGTGCAGCATCCTGGTCCGCCATTTTGTAGTCTTGCCCTCTGACTTAGGACCTCAATATGGCGGACTCTGTGGAAAGACCTGAAGTTTGAAGGTCTCTGTCCTGCCTTGTGACTGTTTGGCATAGTACCACAGCTTTTTGAGAATGGGAAAGGAATATGAGCCCTGTCTGAAGTTTAGAGCAAGGACTGTGTGTTGCTTTCTAAGGCAAGGTACTTTGAACATGAGTTGTTGATGATTAAGGCATCATCTTTCAGTAATAAGAGTGGGCAAAGAAGTTTTATTTTCTGGTTCCTGGGTGCTGGCTGGCTCAGAATTATCTGATTCTAAAGGTTTTGTTTATAGAGGCACTGATTTTCATGTTAGTGGGGAGATCACACCCTGGGATTACCTCGCATTATCTTTGTGTTTTTTAATTTTTATTTCTCATTCTTGAGGTCTTAGTCATTGAGTTATTAATTTTTTTTGGGGGGGTGTGTATGGAATCCTGAATATTTGATAGAATATTAGACAGGAAAAAACCCTATCATATCTCATTATCTTTTGCTTTCTCATTATATTTTCAAATTTGTTGTTTTAGTTGCTAACTCCTGTCTTGACTTTTTTGGGTCTCCATGAATGATAGCCAGGCTCCTCTGTCCATGGGATTTATTAGACAAGAATACTGGAGTGGGTTGCCATTTTTTCTCCTGGGGATCTTCTCAGGAATTGAACCGGAGTCTTCTGCTTGGCAGGTGGCTTATTTACCATGGAGCCATCTGAGAAGCCCATATTTCCAGATTAGTATTAATTTTTTCATGAAAGGGATTTTGGAGTGAAAAATTACCATTGTGTACATGTAACTTGTTTTTTTCTCTTGATTTAAATGCTGAATTTTCTGAAATGTTGGCTTCTGGGTTAGAAATGCAGTTAGGGACATTACAAATGTACATATGTGTATTTAGAACAAAGTTCAAAATAAAGCTGTTCATCACTGATTTTGCAAGTAGCTTTAAAAATCTTTGAAAATTGAAAAAGGTACCTTTATATACTGATTCTTTTCTCAGTTGGACACAGACCTTCAGGTTACATAAAGGAACTGAAGATTTTTTCTGAGGGGTGGGATGGATAATGGGGTATTCTCAGTTAAGCTTCGATTAATCATATGGGTGGTCTGTGACAAAGCAGAGGTCCTATGGCAAAGCAGAGGTTTATGATTCCTTTTACTGTATTAATGTATTAGTAAATATGTTTGAAACTACTATCTTGTGTATCAGTATTTCATCCTTTTTTATGACTGAATGACATTCTATTGTATGGATATACCATACCACACCGTATTTTGTTTATGCATTCATCATTTATAGGTTGGGTTATTTCTATTAAAACTAACACTGCTAGGAACTTTCATGTTCAAGTTTGACTTTTTATTTCACTACAAGCTTGGAGTGGAAATACTGGGTCACATGTTAATACACTCACCATTTTTTAAAAAGTACCAGAGTTTTGTCATTTTTCATTCCAGTTTCTCCACATCCTACTCCTGTGGTGTGAGGTGGTGTTTGTGGTTTTGATTTGTGTTTTCCTAATGACCCTCATATTGAGCATCTTTTTTTCTGTTAAGGGAAATTTTTATGCATTTGGAAAGTGATCTGCTTGAAATTTTTACTCATTTTGTTTTTTGTAATTTATTTCATAGCTGTGCTGGGTCTTGATTGTTGCACAGGCTTTTCTCTAGTTGTGGTGAGCTGGGGCTGTTAAGTTGCAGTGCAAGGTCTTCTCTTTTCTGTGGCTTCTCTTGTTGTGCAGGCTGGCTCTAGGGCATGTGGGCTTCAGTTTTTTTCTGTTCCTGAGCTCTAAAGCACAGGCTTAAAAGTTGTGGTGTAGGGATTTAGCAGCTTCATGGTCTATATGTGGGATCTTCCCATACCAACTATGGAACTTGTGTCTTCTGCTTTGGCAGGTGGATTCTTTACCACTGAGCCATCAGGGAAGGCCCCCTTTACTCATTTTAAAATTGTTTTGTTACTATACTATTGAGTTGTAAGAGTTCTTATATCTCTCTAAATTAGAGTTCTTTATGTCTGGAGGAGGAAATGGCAGCCCACTCCAGTATTTTTGCCTATAGAATCGCGTGGACAGAGGAGCCTGGCGGGCTACATGTAGTCCACGGGGTCGCAAAAAGTCGGACACGACTGAGCGACTAATGTTAATACTATATATATTCTGGATAAAAGACTTTGATCGCATATATAATTTGCATACATTTTCTCCCATGCTTCTAATTGTTTTTCTTTTGAAGCAAAGATTTTTCACTTTTGGTGATAATCCTATAGATTGCTGTCTCCATTAGGTACTTTGGGTGCCATAATCTTAAGAAAGCATTACCTAATCAAAGGTCCAAAGGTCAGGGAGATTAGCAAAGGTATTTTTTTTTTAATGATCTTTTCTACTGCTTGATTAGAACATTAAAGTTTTTGAAGCAGATCCGGGGTTATAGGTAAACTCTTTTTTTTATTTTGCATAATCTAATATGAAACCTAAAATAGCATGGGTTCAGGAAATTATCTTTTGGAATGTGTCCTTTGAAGTCTGCCTGGGAAATACTACTTGTGTAAAATGCCTTTCCTTATCTCTGTTTTGAGTTGACATTTTAAAATCTCAGTTCCTGTAGTTTCTAGTCTGTGACCTAAGTGCTGAACAGATTTCCTGTTCAGATCCTTTGAGCAGCCATTTTGTGAGCTACTCTGCAGATTATACTGTCAGTGGCTATGGTTTTTTTTTTTAAGCATTTTAAAATTTTCTTGTTTCTCAAATCCTAAGAAGGAAGCATTCACACAAGAGATTGCTTAAATAGACACTTTGTAATTTAAATTTTATACTTTATTCCACTATACAGAAGGATCTATCATAAAATATTTTTAAAATCATTTTTGGAATAATTGTTGCCATTTTTTCAGGGGTATGTACATTTATTTGTATGTAAATATGTCTGTAAATATATAGTGTTACATCTGTATATGTGAGTATATGTAGAAATATACAGTTTTGCTTAATTTTTTAATATTTTTCCTTTGAAGTTTTCCACTGTCAAGGGGAATCTAAAGGGAGAAGGTAATTTTGGGCTAGATTCTGACCGTTGACAGATAAAGATCTTCTAATATTTAATTCTACATTTGTCAGTTTTATTGATTTGTAATTGGCATATATCACCATACCTTGCTTTAATTAGATTAGATGGAGTTTAAAAATCCCATTTTACTAGATATATGTATAATTTTAAATAAGTGGTTATTTCAGAAATTGATGAATTCTGTAAAACAAATCCCCTTTCTACCTCAGGGACCGTTTACACTTGAGACGGACTACCGAACAGCACGTACCAGAGGTGGAAGTCCAAGTTAAACGTAGAAGGACAGCCTCACTGAGCAACCAGGAGTGAGTACAGTCAGGCCCTGAGAACCAATTTAGGGCATTTTCAAATTGGAACAAAGTATGCTGCCACAGGGAATTTAAATGAATTTAATTAATGAAAGAAGCTTGTGCATGTTATATTGATATAGTAAAAAAAAAAAAACAAAACAATTATCCATAACCATGTTGTCCTAACTTTTGCTAAAATTTTAGGAACATGTATTTCCTTTTATCTATACATGTGTAGGTAACATGGTATGTTCATAAAGTTCTACCTCCTTCAACATATTAAAGTTGTTTCTGCTTTATTATTTGTTACACTTTTGTTGTGCTTGCCAAATGTTCTGTGCTTTGAAGAGATGTAAATTTATGTATTCGTGTTTGCTCTGCAGTCTTTAGAATTTTTTAGTTAGTGCATTTGAAATGTATGCATTTTTTTTCTTAATTTAGGATATGAATGTGTTTCTAGAAGGAGCATTTCAATTAAAACTATATTAACATTTCTAAAGAGTCACAACTTAGCAGCTAAAACAATAACAATGACATGATACATACCGAATCTACACTGGGTCTTGTGCATTTTATTACCACAAATCTTGATAGTTATCAGTGGTAAAATTGTTTTTCTTTCCTAAAGCTGTTATTTTTCAAATTGTATTGCTATTACTAATACATGAATATAATTTCCTCATAAAACATGTAATTTTGAGATACACAGTGAGTATCAAGTATCACCAGTCCACTCCCTTCCCTGTGTCTCCCCAGAGATAAATCCTCAGGTAGTTTGATCTCTTATCATTTCAGACCTTTTAATATGCATTCATGTATACACATATGGAGAGTGTGTGTGTGTGTGTGTGTGTGTGTGTAGGCATGTTTGTTTATATACAGAAGATTTATTGTGTAACAATATGCCTTGGGAGTCTTTCCATGTCAGGCATTCTATAATAACCTTTATCATTATCTTACTAATGGATATTTACATTGTTTGCATTTCTTAGTTATTACAGTGAAGAAAGGAACAGTCAATCTGAAAATTAATATTACAGTTGTCTCTTGAATAAGGAGGGAGTTGGGTTGCAGTCCCCGACATAGGCAAAAATCCCCATGTATCTCTTGAGTCCCCACAAATTGAACTATAAATATAAATGGCCTCTTGTTGACTGGAAGTGTTACTGATAATATAGATAGATGACTGAACAACATTTATGTTAAATGTATGTCTACATGTATTTTACATGTTCATGATGTACCTAACTTTCTTTTTTTGATGTTTCTAGGCACTGGTTTGTCTGCAAGTTTTTCAAATTGTCAAAAATTTCAAAAAAAAAAAAGTCCCCAATATATTTATCGGGGGAAAAAACATATAAGTAGACCCACACAATTCAAACTCTTATTTAAGGGTCAACTGTTATTAATATTTATTTGTATTTTATTTCACTTCTTCAAATATGAAGTTTTTACAAATGTGAAGTTTTTACATGGGTAGCATTTTGTATCTTATTTTTGTTATTTGCTCATTTAATATGTGGGAAAATTTCAGTATTTTGCATATTTAAAATTATTGGCAAGGCAAAAGATTTCTCTTTTCCCATGTCTGTTTTACCTGTTCTTCAGAGTTCATTATTCTTTCCTTTATTAAATTCACTTTAATATTCACTTTACTAAATATTCACTTTGAGTGAATATTGTAAATAATTTATGATAGGCATTTGCCTATTTTCTTTTACATGGCAATGCCATTTTTTTCCTCCCCAGAATCTCTAGAAATAACCTGAGATAGATTAGAGATTGTGGCAGAGGTAGGGGTGGAGGAGATTTCTTGGGAGAGGATCTTTGTTAGTGAGTGAAGGTTCTGTTACATTTGTTATATTTTATTAGAGCCTTGTGGAGGAGATTTCTTGGGAGAGGATCTTTGTTAGTGAGTGAAAGTTCTATTACATTTGTTATATTTTATTAGAGCCTTTATCCAGTGTAACATCAATGTGAATCATCAGTATAACAGGTGGTCATATGCTAATCTTCTAAAAGCCTGCTTTAGGTTTCATTCATTTGTCCATATCTGTGGAAATACTTTATTGCTTTTGAAGAAGAGACCACTTCATTTTCCTGATGTCTGTTGTATATGTTATGTATAAATACTAGGAGGTGCTGAACTAGAATCTGAGGGTAATTTTGAGTTGGAAAAACAATATAATTTCCCCAACCACCTTTGTCCACTTTGATAATAGGTGGATTATAGAAACAGGTAAGCAGCATAAATAATTCTGTTCTCTAAGCCCAGGTTTTAACCTGAGCCATCTAGTTAGCTTTAGCTCTGGTGTGATCCCAGAGGCCCACCATGAATAACAAAGACACTCCTATCACTGGTTAAACTCAAAGGATTAGAGATTACCTCCTAGGAACCATGGACAAAGTCCAGCCTAATTCTTTATGTTGTTCAGTTGCTTAGTCATGTCCCACTCTTTGTGACCCCATGAACTGCAGTTCTATACTTTATAGAAATACTGGAAAACCATTTATCACAGTCCCATTTTCAATTCTAGCTGTTGCTGAATATTTTCATACATATGTACTTATCAACTGCTTGCTAGTGCAGGAAGTAAGAGAAATGGGTTCCATCCCTGGGAAGATCCCTTGGAGGAGGACACAGCAACCCACAGCAGTATTCTTGCCTGGAGAATCCCATGAACAGAGGAGCCCAGGGGGCTAAGGTCCACAGGGTCACAAAAAATTGGATACAACTAAAGTGACTTAGCATGCAAGCACATACTTATAATGGGCAATTTGTTGGCTGGTGATTTATTTATGCTTGTCTTGTTAGCCAGTAACCTGTGTAGTTTCCTGTATCTCTTATCCTCAGGATCAGATTCACAGCCAGATAGAGTCCTACTTATAGGTAGGAATATGTTGAGTATTTTTCTACAATTCTTTGATAGCTAAGGGATGGTAGATTTACATAGTCTGAGAGCCTAAGTAGCTTGGAAGTTCTTTGTTTCAGTTAGTAACTTCTTGTCAGCATAAATAACTGTTTTAAAATGTCTCATTGGAAATGCCTTAACCAATACCCTACCTCCCTAGGGGTTAAAGAGTTGTTTCCAGATTAGAAATGGTTATTATACTCTTGGTTCTTTTATAGGGCATTTTAAACCAAAAGAGCTCTTTTTTTTTTTCCTTTAAGTTCCTTGGTAATATCACCAAAGAGGGTAAGTATCCATCAGTTCTTGTACATTCCTATATGCAGAGAGTCTGCTCTTTTATAACTTGTTCATAATGTAATGGTATGCTCTGAACCTTGAGGATTAAATGTAAGGGTCTTTTCATGCTCGCATTGTTAACTATATAGGGAAATGTCTTTTCATTCATGTGTTTTGTGCTCTTGTCGTAGGTGTCACGTGTACCTGAGGCGATCTCAGCAGCAGCAAGTACCTGTGGTGGATTTCCAGGCAGAACTGAGACAGGCATTCTTAGCTGAGACACCAAGAGGTGGTTAAAGCAATATTGGAACACCAAGGTAGCTGATTTCAAGAGAAAAATAAAAACAGGTTGTAGCTGATGAAATCATGGTCAGGATTAAACAACTAATTAAAGGGTAGGATGTTTGGAGGTCATTTAATTATTTGGGATATATTCAATTTCTTTTCCTTAAAGGCTTCATACAAATATAAACACATAGCAGAAAGTTTTAAAAAGTAAAAGCAGTACCTTAATGCTCTCACCCTGAAAGACTTTTGTCATGAGTTACTTTCTAGACAGTGCAGTCTTTGCTTTTTAGGTAGTTTTATTCATATTTAACTTGTACTGCTTTTCACCTTAGCATAAGAAAAGTATTTCATTATAAATAGTTGCTGAATATCCTGCTAATATGTTTTAGAATTCCTTTCTGTGAGAACGTTATCTTTTTGCTGATAGTTTGAAATGAAGTTTCAGTGATTTGCTTTCTGTAAAACATTAGATAGGACCATTTCCTTGGATATGCAGATGTGAAAATAAATCAAGGAATTTGGAATTAAGGTTCATGTCCTAAATTATATTATGAATTATTAGTCTTCATTGCCATGAGAAAGTATAGTGCCAGGTACACTTTCATCTGCATTAATTATGTCAATTACATATAATTTATTTCTATTATATTAAGAAATACACATCACATCCATTAGCAGATGAGAAGCTAAATATTTTCCCAGGCTTATTTACTAGTTATTTTTTTGTTTTTCTTTCCTCATATTTTGTTACCCATTTGTTTGAGTCATCTGACAATGAACAAAACTATTATTAACTCATGATTTGTCAGTGTTATGTAGATTTATTTACAGTGTCTTTTTGTGTTAGTTGCTTAGATTTTTAGAAAATTGCAATTTTTATTNGTAATTTTTTTACTTATTTATTTTTTAATTTTGATTTTAACTTTATTTTACTTTACAGTACTGTATTGGTTTTGCCATACATTGACATGAATCCATTACCATCAAGAATAATTCAGTTCAGTCACTCAGTCATGTCTTGATACTTTGTGACCCCATGGATTGCAGCACACCAGGCTTACCTGTCTGTCACTAACTTCGGGAGTCCACTCAAGCACATGACTATTGAGTCAGTAATGCCATCCAACCATCTCATCCTCTGTCGTCCCCTTCTCCTCCTGCCTTCAATCTTTCCCAGCATCAGGGTCTTTTCTAATAACTCAGTTCTTTGCATCAGGTGGCCAAAGGATTGGAGTTTCAGCTTCAGTGTCAGTCCTTCAAATAAATATTCAGGACTGATTTCCTTTAGGATTGACTGGTGGATCTCTTGCAGTCCAAGGGACTCTCAAGAGTCTTCTCCAACACTACAGTTCAAAAGCTCAAGGATAATTATAACAGTGATAATTTCTTAGGACCACCTTTGATGTCTCTCTTTCTTTCTTTGATAAATACGTTCCAAAATGGAAAAATTGTTTTCCTCTGGTTTAAGTGGCATTGCTTTGTGGATTAATAGTTTTCACTTACTTGTGTTTCTCACATTAGACTTTTGTGCCTTTTTTTTTTTTTTTTTTTCCCTGTGAAGAGTCTATTTTACCAGGTGAACGGGAACTAATACTATACCATTGTTCTGTGACTTCTCATTTTTTGTGTGTTATTTGGCCAAGTCTGACCATCAGATCTTTTGATTTAAGGAAGCTTTACATATCTACGTAGTTTAATCATTTCAAAGTCCACCTTTTTCAAAAGTTTGAGAACTCTTCTTTCTGAGGAGTCCCAGGATGTAGTCCGGCTCCCTGGACCATTTATTTGTTTATGTCCGCTTTCATCAGGAAATTTATTACAACTGCTAATTCCTTAGTGCAGTGTAATATTGCTGCTCTTGTTTTTTTTTCTTCTTAAAGCATTTTGTTCTTCTTTGCTGTGGAGATAACATTTGATCACTCTACAAAGTAATATATCTCCTTTCCCTCACAAGGATTCATGATTAGAGTATGCTGAATTTAGGAATGAGATATAGCTTTCTAAATTTCAAGTGCATCTCATTAAGAGAAGCCCATTCTTAACCTCTCCAATTAGTCAACCCCTATTCTGAGTGAAATGTTACCTCCTATTTATATGGATTATTTTATACATATTACATATTTATGTCCCCAGTTCTGTAGGTCTCCAGTTCTTAGTCCATGACTCAAATCCCCAGGTGCATTTTTATACTTGGTAATAACATATTGGTTGTGGGAGGAGTTTGGAACCTCAAACAGGTTAGAGGGACAGATAACATGCCTGACTGGCTTCCTTTTGTGTTCTGGTCCACACTATACCAGGAAATCTTTGTTTGCATTTGTTGATCTCTTAATAGCTAAGCTGTATGAACCTGGTTTGGTATGTGTTCACTGAAATACCAAGCAGGATAAAACATTTGGAATGGATCTGATTGGGAAATCTGGACTCTGAAATCTTTTGGCACTTGAAGGTAAAATCCCTGACTGAATTATAACATTTCATTTGAAGGGTGACTGACTACAAATTTCCACCTTATATGCCCATTTGATACTGGTTCCCACTGAAAAGTGAAAGTGTTAGTCGCTCAGTTATGTCTGACTCTGCAGCCTCATGGACTATTGCCCACTGGGCTGTTATATCCATGGAATTCTTCAGGCAAGAATACTGGAATGGGTACCAGTTCCCTTCTCCAGGGGATCTTCCTGATGCAGGGATCAAACTCAGGCTTCCTGCATTGCAGGCAGATTCTTTACTGTCTGAGCCACCAGGGAAGCCTATTATATTCATCTTCATTTCAGAAACCTTTCTGTGATTACATTTCTTTCCTTTAAGTGAAATTTTGAAAAGCCATATCCAGCCCTGTTTTTTTTCACCTGGTAATCACTGTCTGTGGCTTATTGTCTAGTAGCATGTCTCCATTTGGGAATAAGGGCCAGAAATACTGTCTTACTGAACATTCAGCTGCTTTTGTTCTTTGGAGGCACTAGTGGCAATATTAAATGTAATCTTAGCAACTTTGAAGGTTATTTGACGGTTCAGACAATTTACTGTATAAGAACAGCTTTATTGGTATATGTTGTATATACCATAGAATTTGCCCAGTTATAAGCAGATTGCCGTTACAGCCATTGCCACACGTCCTTTTAGGGTTTTCTGTTGCCCGAGTAAGATCCCTTTGTGCCATTTAATTCATTCCGCAACTCTATCCCCTCTTTCAGATAACCACTTAACTCTGTCTCCGTGGATTGCTGAAGATCTTAAATCTTAGATATACTATCATAAAAGTGGAAATTGCTAGTGGTTCAAACATATACCAAGGTCTCCTGAATTTACAGACTGCTCTTTTATAGAAAATCCTGTCAGAATTCAGAACATTTAAATTATAGCCCTGAAACTTTCCATGTGGATTTGGATTAAAATTACATTCTTCCTCTGCAATTTTCTGGAAGAGTTTGAGCAGGATAGGTGTTCTCTAAACTTTTGATAGAATTTGCCTGTGAAGCCATCTGGCCTTGGGGTTTTGTTTGTTGGAAGATTTTTTATTACAGTTTCAATTTGCATGCTTGTGATTGGTCTGTTAATATTTTCTGTTTCTTCTTGGTTCAGGTTTGGAAGGTTATACTTTTCCAAGAATTGGTTCCATTTCTTCTTCCGCCTTGTCTGATTTATTGGCATGTAATTGCTCATACTATTCTCTTGTGACTCTTTGTATTTCTGTGTTGTCTGTTATAACTTCTCCTTTTTCATTTTTCATTTTGTTGATTTGAATCTTCCACCTTTTGTTCTTGATAGAATCATCAGTTTTATCTCCTCACAGAACCAGCTTTGCAATGAATTTTGCTGTATTCTCCATTTCTCTTTCATTTGTTTCTTCTGATCTTTGTGATTTCTTTCCTTCTACTAGCTTTGGGGTATTTTTGTTCTTTTTCTAGGTGACTTTAGGTGTAACATTAGGTTGTTTATTTGATGTCTCTTTTTTCTTAAGGTAGGCTTGTATGTCTGTAAATTTCCCTCTTAGTACTGCTTTTATTGTGTCCAATAGATTTTGAGTTGTGCTTTCATTGTCATTTGTTTCTAGACGTATTTTGATTTCCTTTTTGATTTCTTTAGTGATCTGTTGGTTATTCAGAAGCCTGTTTAACCTCCATGTGTTTGTGTTTTTTATAATACTTTTCACGTAGTTGATACCTAATCTTACAGCCTTATCAGAAAAGATGCTTGAAATGATTTCAACTTTTAAAAATTTAACCAAGGGTTTGATTGCTAGTCCAGGGTCTGCTCTATCCTGGAGAATGTTCCATGTGCACTTGAGAAAAAAGTGAAGTCTTTTTTTTTTGTGGATGAAATACCCTGTAGATATCAATTAGGTCTCACTGATCCATTGTATCAGTTAAAACTTGGGTTTTCTTATTGATTTTCTGTCTGGATCATCTGTCCATTGGTGTGAGTAGGATATTTTAAGTCCCCTATTGTGTCACCCTGTTACCAAAATCAGACAGAGATGCCACAAAAAAAGGAAATTACAGGCCAATTACTGATGAACATAGATGAATAAACCCTTAACTAAATGCTAGCAAACAGAATCCAATGGTGGGCTTTATCCAGGGATGCAAGGATTTTTCAGTATACACAAATCAGACAATATGATTCATCATGTTAACAAATTGAAATATAAAAATCACATGATCATCTCAGTAGATGCAGAGAAAACCTTTTACAAAATTAAACACCCGTTTATAATAAAGACTCACCCGAGAGTAGGCATAGAAGGAACATACCTCAACATAATAAAGGCCATATATGACCAACTCAGAGCAAACATTATCCTCAGCGGTGAAAAACTGAAAGCATTTCCTTTAAATTCAGGAATAAGATGAGTCCACTCTCACCACTCTTATCACTATCATTCAACATAGTTTTGAAAGTCCTAGCAGCCTGAAAAAAAAGATATAAAAGGAATCCAGATTGGAAAAGGAGAAACTACATTTATTGAGGGTAGGATTGACTTACAGAAAAAGCTGCACAAAGGATGCATGGCAGTTTGCATGTGGAGAACGAAGCTTGGGGGAGAGAGTCTGAATAATGGTCATTTTGTTTTATTTTTCTTTTTAGAAAACCTAATAACCCTAAAGTTCTCTTTAAAATGTAATGAACTGACACAAGATTTTTCTAATTGTAGGGAAATACTGCCTCTACATTTTACCATCCTTACTGAATTATTTGCATAACTTGGTTAAACTCTCTTCTAATGTATTATAGTTTTACACATCATTCTTTTTTGATGATGCCATAGATCTTAACCACTATTTAAATGATTTTATTTTCACATAAGCAAATAGATGATTGTAAATTACTTAACCAGCTTACTGTTTGTAAATCTTCTCTATTGAAAACAATGGAGACAGCAATCTTACTTGAAATGTGTGCATTGTTGAAAGTACAATTATACTAGATTTGTTTATGATACCGAGTTACTTTTATATGTAAAACCAAATTCCCATTCATAAAGAACATAATGTGTATGTTTGCTTTTTAAATACAATTAGCAGTTTGAGACCACTTACTAGTTTTGGCTAGGTTTGGTTCATACTTATTAGAAGCATTTTCTTAAGTATATCAGGGGAAATGATAGTATTCTAATGATTGTTTCTTTGATTACTAAGAAAGTTGACTGTACATACATGTAAGCATTTAGTAGTGGTGTGTCGCCTTTTGACAAAGGACATCTTAAGCAGGTATGTGATAATGTATTACATTCTTAGTGAAGAGATATTTCCTAGCATTATTCTGAAGGTACTTTGGCTTGGTGCAGGGAGGTAACACTGAGGTTGAAAGCATTTAGGTGGTTCAGCCAAGGAGCAAAATTGAGCTAACTCAGGAAGAATTCAAATGGAGAAACTTAGGAATACCAAAATGTTGAAGTTGAGATTACTTGGTATTAATTTGTGACCAGAGAATTAAACACCTTAGAATAAGGATGGAAAAAGAGAATACTACGTTTTAGGAATATTAATAGAAAATTAAGCTTATTTTTGAAACTTTTAAGAATTTCTGTGTAAAATTGCATTCAACAAACTGGTAAGTTATAGGTGTGCAAAAAATGGGAGATAAGGTGATCAAATAGTGAAATTTGGTGTTTAATTGGTGGGTATAAGAATGAGATGGAGTGATGTAAGATTTTCTGCCTGTTTTAAACCATGGTAGATGTGGTGCAGCTTGATCATGCTTTCCTCTGCAGGCTCCATCTACTGTTTGAAGCTTCTGCCTCACCTTGCATTGTTTGTAAGAGAACCTGCGTCATACCTTTATCTGTAGCCTTCCCTTAGGTCTTAAGGATCGTGAAACTTTCCTGTGGACGTTGAATTTGGTGGAACAGCAATCATGGTAAGATGTTTATTAGGGGAGAGGGGAGAGCAGCTACTCTCTCAATGTATTGGATTTCCAGAGTGTGGGGTGTTTGGGGGTTCTTAATAGGGAATTATCTATGGTGATAATACCTCATTGCATTGAATAAAAACTGGAGAAAACCTCTGTATGTTGTCCTGTTATAGAGATCTTGCATTTTGAAGAAAAACAACAGAATTTTTGGTCATATTTACAGTGGTGAGGGATCACCTGCAAATGGGGGACTCAAGAGGTCAGATTTCAATAGATTGAAAAGGCTACTTTGAAAATGGATGGTTTGGCAAAACCACAGCCGAGGAACAGGCTTGGAATCAGTGGGGAAGAAAAATGGAGGTCTTTGAGGCTTGATTGGTACAAAGGAAAGCAGTCTAGAGAGATACAGCATCCTGATCCGTTTTGTGGTTCTGTTTAAGTTTAGGTAACCAAGAACATAGATTCTTAATGGGAAGGATATCCAAAGGAACTGAAAATTAGTTTTTGAGGAATGAGAAGAATCTTAGATTTTTACAGTGGTTTGGGGTCTTCCAGAGGTCCACATTATGTAAATAGTATTTTTGCATATTAAAATTTCAGTGGAGTGGTCACTTGGGATGAAAATCTTTTTAAAAGGTGCCTTAGTGGCACCTTTAAAGAAATTAAAAGTTTGAGGAACACTGATGAAAGTTCTGAACGATAATAAGAGGTGGGTTGTAAGCTAGGACAGAAGCCTTTAAAAGAGAACTGAAAAATAATACATTCTGTTTACATTGGGTTGATGAAAACTGCAAAGGTTTTGATGGAGATAGGAATTTCCCACCAATTGTCTAGATGTCTAATAGGAAAATAAATAGTCCTCAGGATCAAGTACTCTGCAGGAGAGTGAGATTTGGGATTCAAATTGGGAAAGGATGGGGATTAGAATGATGGCATGCTAAAAGGGAGAACTGGGTTTGGGAATCTATTGGGGATGTCATATATTTAGGGCAGTGGAAAACTACATAGGGATTCTGAAAAGCAGACCATTCCATAGAGAGTATAAGTGGTCCTGGGTCCAAATTTAGTATCCTAAAGGTAAGGTAAGAAAAGATTGACTGCATGATGTTTTTGTTAAGAAAGCAGCCAAATTTGGATAGGTATAGGAGTGGGGAAGAAACAGGAAAGGGTTAGAAAGTAGCTGCAGACAAAGTGATGACTAACTCTTTGATCTCTTCTTCCAGACTGTGGGAAAGAGTAGCAAGATGCTGCAGCACATCGACTATAGGATGAGATGTATCCTGCAAGATGGTCGTATCTTCATTGGCACCTTTAAGGCTTTTGACAAGCATATGAACTTAATCCTCTGTGATTGTGATGAGTTCAGGAAGATCAAGTAAGGCCACTTTGGGTTTGGGCAGTGGGGTCCTAAGGGAGAGGCAGAACAGTTTAAGGGTAAAGGAGGGTAAAGTAAGTAGTTAGGGTACCTGCTGAAGGAGACAGGAAAAATGGCAGTCCTGTCCTGGTCTTATCTCTGAATTGGATGAATCTCCCAGTATTAGAGTCACCATATCCATACTACTATTTTATTATTATTATTTTGTTTATTCATTTATTTATATTTTTACTTTATTTTGCTTTACAATACTGTATTGGTTTTGCCATACATTGACATGAATCAGCCACAGATGTACATGAGTTCCCCATCCTGAACCCCCCTCCCACCTCCCACTCCATATCATCTCTCTGGATCATCCCCTGCACCAGCCCCGAGCATCCTGCATCCTGTATCAAACATAGACTGGCAATTCATTTCTTACATGAGAGTATACATGTTTCAATGCCATTCTCCCAAATCATCCCACTCTCCCTCTCCCACAGAGTCCCAAAAGTCCGTTCTAAACATCTGTGTTTCTTTTGCTGTCTTGCATACAGGGTTATCATTACCATCTTTCTAAATTCCATATATATGTGTTAGTATACTGTATTGGTGTTTTTCTTTCTGGCTTACTTCACTCTGTATAATCGGCTCCAGTTCCATCCATCTCCTTAGAACTGATTCAAATGTATTCTTTTTAATGGCTGAGTAATACTCCATTGTGTATATGTACCACAGCTTTCTTATCCATTCATCTGCTGATGGACATCTAGGTTGTTTCCATGTTCTGGCTATTATAAACAGTGCTGCGATGAACATTGGGGTACATGTGTCTCTTTCTATTCTGGTTTCCTCGGTGTGTATGCCCAGCAGTGGGATTGCTGGGTCATAAGGCAATTCTATTTGCAATTTTTTAAGGAATCTCCACACTGTTCTCCATAGTGGCTGTACTAGTTTGCATTCCCACCAACAATGTAAAAGGGTTCCCTTTTCTCCACACCCTCTCCAGCATTTATTGCTTGCAGACTTCTGGATCGCAGCCATTCTGACTGGTGTGAAGTGGTACCTCATTGTGGTTTTGATTTGCATTTCTCTGATAATGAGTGATGTTGAGCATCTTTTCATGTGTTTGTTAGCCATCCGTATGTCTTCTTTGGAGAAATGTCTATTTAGGTCTTTGGCCCATTTTTTGATTGGGTCATTTATTTTTCTGGAATTGAGCTGCATAAGTTGCTTGTATATTTTTGAGATTAGTTGTTTGTCAGTTGCTTCATTTGCTATTATTTTCTCCCATTCAGAAGGCTGTCTTTTCACTTTGCTTATATTTTCCTTTGTTGTGCAGAAGCTTTTAATTTTGATTAGATCCCATTTGTTTATTTTTGCTTTAATTTCCAGAATTCTGGGGGGTGGATCATAGAGGATCCTGCTGTGATGTATGTCAGAGAGTGTTTTGCCTATGTTCTCCTCTAGGAGTTTTATAGTTTCTGGTCTTACATTTAGATCTTTAATCCATTTTGAGTTTATTTTTGTGTGTGGTGTTAGAAAGTGATCTAGTTTCATTCTTTTACAAGTTGTTGACCAATTTTCCCAGCACCACTTGTTAAAGAGATTGTCTTTACTCCATTGTATATTTTTGCCTCCTTTATCAAAGATAAGGTGTCCATAGGTGTGTGGGTTTATCTCTGGGCTTTCTATTTTGTTCCATTGATCTATATTTCTGTCTTTGTGCCAGTACCATACTGTCTTGATGACTGTGGCTTTGTAGTAGAGCTTGAAGTCAGGCAAGTTGATTCCTCCAGCTCCATTCTTCTTTCTCAAGATTGCTTTGGCTATTCGAGGTTTTTTGTATTTCCATATAAATCTTGAAATTATTTGTTCTAGTTCTGTGAAAAATACCGCTGGTAGTTTGATAGGGATTGCATTGAATTTGTAGATTGCTTTGGGTAGTATACTCATTTTCACAATATTAATTCTTCCGATCCATGAACATGGTATATTTCTCCATCTATTAGTGTCCTCTTTGATTTCTTTCATCAGTGTTTTATAGTTTTCTATATATAGGTCTTTAGTTTCTTTAGGTAGATATATTCCTAGGTATTTTATTCTTTTCGTTGCAATGGTGAATGGGATTGTTTCCTTAATTTCTTTTTCTACTTTCTCATTATTAGTGTAAAGGAATGCAAGGGATTTCTGTGTGTTGATTTTATATCCTGCAACTTGACTATATTCATTGATTAGCTCTAGTAATTTTCTGGTGGAGGCTTTAGGGTTTTTTATGTAGAGGATCATGTCATCTGCAAACAGTGAGAATTTTACTTCTTCTTTTCCAATTTGGATTCCTTTTATTTCTTTCTCTGCTCTGATTGCTGTGGCCAAAACTTCCAGAACTATGTTGAATAGTAGCAGTGAGAGTGGACACCCTTGTCTTGTTCCTGACTTTAGGGGAAATGCTTTCAATTTTTCACCATTGAGGATAATGTTTGCTGTGGGTTTGTCATATATAGCTTTTATTATGTTGAGGTATGTTCCTTCTATTCCTGCTTTCTGGAGAGTTTTTATCATAAATGGATGTTGAATTTTGTCAAAGGCCTTCTCTGCATCTATTGAGATAATCATATAGCTTTTATTTTTCAATTTGTTAATGTGGTGAATTACATTGATTGATTTGTGGGTATTGAAGAATCCTTGCATCCCTGGGATAAAGCCCTCTTGGTCATGGTGTATGATCTTTTTAATGTGTTGTTGGATTCTGATTGCTAGGATTTTGTTAAGGATTTTTACAACTATGTTCATCAGTGATATTGGCCTGTTGTTCTTCTTTTTTTTTTTTAATTTTTATTTTAACTTTATTTTACTTTACAATACTGTATTGGTTTTGCCATACATTGACATGAATCCACCACGGGTGTACATGCATTCCCAAACATGAACCCCCTCCCACCTCCCACCCCATAACATCTCTCTGGGTCATCCCCATGCACCAGCCCCAAGCATCCTGCATCCTGCATTGGACATAGACTGGCGATTCATTTCTTACATGATAGTATACATGTTTCAATGCCATTCTCCCATCTCATCCCACCCTCTCCCTCTCCCCCAGAGTCCAAATGTCCGCTCTACACATCTGAGTCTTTTGTTGTCTCACATACAGCGTCATCATCACCATCTTTCTAAATTCCATATATATGCATTAATATACTGTATTGGTGTTCTTCTTTCTGGCTTACTTCACTCTGTATAATCGGCTCCAGTTCCATCCTTCTCCTTAGAACTGATTCAAATGTATTCTTTTTAATGGCTGAGTAATACTCCATTGTGTATATGTACCACAGCTTTCTTATCTGTTCATCTGCTGATGGACATCTAGGTTGTTTCCATGTCCTGGCTATTATAAACAGTGCTGCGATGAACATTGGGGTACATGTGTCTCTTTCTCTTCTGGTTTCCTCGGTGTGGATGCCCAGCAGTGGGATTGCGGGGTCATAAGGCAGTTCTATTTGCAGTTTTTTAAGGAATCTCCACACTGTTCTCCATAGTGGCTGTACTAGTTTGCATTCCCACCAACAGTGTTGGAGGGTTCTCTTTTCTCCACACCCTCTCCAGCATTTATTGCTTGCAGACTTTTGGATTACAGCCGTTCTGACTGGTGTGAAGTGGTACCTCATTGTGGTTTTGATTTGCATTTCTCTGATAATGAGTGATGTTGAGCATCTTTTCATGTGTTTATTAGCCATCCGTATGTCTTCTTTGGAGAAATGTCTGGTTAGTTCTTTGGCCCATTTTTGATTGGGTCGTTTATATTTCTGGAATTGAGCTGCATAAGTTGCTTTTATATTTTTGAAATTAGTTGTTTGTCACTTGCTTCATTTGCTATTTTTTCTCGCATTCCGAAAGCTGTCTTTTCACCTTGCTTATATTTTCCTTTGTTGTGCAGAGGCTTTTAATTTTAATTAGGTCCCATTTGTTTATTTTTGCTTTAACTTCAAGAATTCTGGGGGGTGTATCATAGAGGATCCTGCTGTGATTTATGTCGGAGAGTGTTTTGCCTATGTTCTCCTCTAGGAGTTTTATAGTTTCTGGTCTTACATTTAGATCTTTAATCCATTTTGAGTTTATTTTTGTGTATGGTGTTAGAAAGTGATCTAATTTCATTCTTTTACAAGTGGTTGACCAATTTTCCCAGCACCACTTGTTAAAGAGATTGTTTTACTCTATTGTATATTCCTGCCTCCTTTGTCAAAGATAAGATGTCCATATGTGTGTGGATTTATCTCTGGGCTTTCTGTTTTGTTCCATTGATCTATATTTCTCTCTTTGTGCCAGTAGCATACTGTCTTGATGACTGTGGCTTTGTAGTAGAGCCTGAAGTTAGGCAAGTTGATTCCTCCAGTTCCATTCTTCTTTCTCAAGATTGCTTTGGCTATTCGAGCTTTTTAATCAAAAGTACAATTATGAACTAAAACTGAGGGAAAAAGCTGTATGCTACTCTCAGAATAACAATTTATGTTTATTTAGAAAATTGAGATCGAAGGAATTATAAGAGTCATAATTACTCTTCATGGTTGAGGAGTTGAAATGAGAATAGAATAGTTCAGTCCTAGTCTAGCAGTTGTTCAGCCAGCCTCTTTGCCTGCCCCTTGTTTTGTCTGAACTCACATGGTCAGTGTTGATTTGGTGTCGACCTCTAACCTCCCTTGCTTATTTGTTTTGGGGATTTGTCCATGCTCTTTCTCCAGAAATAACTTCAATATGCTTGTGCTTTACCTACGACACAATCCTCTTTGCACCTGTGTTTGAGGAACAATAAGAGTGTGGCACTTGGTAGATCCCAGAGCTATTATACTCAGTTGACCTTTCATTCAGAGTATTTGGGTCAGTGCTTGTACTATCTCTAGATGTTCAAAATGGTTTTGTATCAGGCTCTTATCTAGGGGCAGAATTTACATTGACCATTGGTTTGATTTCTTCTGTTCCCACACACAGTTGATACATTGTCCAAAAATTTAATTTGACTGAATCACTCAGAATTTTCTGTATAAAGAGAAATGTGATGATGCTTTGCTTGCCTGCTATACACATCTGGTCTCAAATCTTAATAGAATCTATAACATATTCCTTGTCTTTTTGTTTTTATTTATTCTTAATTTTCTTCCTGCATATGAAGTTGGATCATTTCAGAAATTCTAGATGATGAATGTTAATGATCAATGTTAAGGTTTTGTTTAAGTAATCTACATTTTTACTGAAAACAATTTTAAAAAAATTACAACTTTGATAAATACTAAAGACAATTGAGATTGCTTTATCCTCAATTTATGTCTCATTCTTAAGTAGTTTTAGGGATAATTTCACCTCAATAAGGAACTCTATTATATGGTAGAAGTTGCATGCAAATATGATTTTTGCTGCTGACACATGAGGAAATTAGACTAACAGAGGTTCAAAAACTTTTCAGAAAGATTTCCCCTGATTATATCCATGCATACTCAGTCACTTTGGTTGTGTCTGACTCTTTGCCACCTCATGGACTGTAGCCTGCCAGGCTGCTCTGTCCATGAGATTCTCCTGACAAGAACACTGAAGTGGGTTGCCATCTTCAAGGACTAAGACCCACGTCTCTTATGTCTCCTGCATTGACAGATGGGTTCTTTACCATTAGCACCACCTGGGAAGCCACTTCCCGTGGTTATATAGTATGTGGTAAGTCTAGGAATAAGCAGTTGTCTGCTATTAGGCTGTTATTGCCCGTTGCTGTTCTCATCCCTTATTTCAGTTGTCTGTCATCAATATTTTATTTAGTTAAAAATGATTTAAATCTCGTTTTAACATAAAAACTTGGTTTTAGTGTTTCCTGTCTTCAAAGTCTTAGCCAGTGTTGATCACTTTATAATGATCTCCTTATAATAGAAATAGTTGAATTACTGTGTAGTGCATTGGCAAATAATGTAGTGTTGTAGGTCAATTATACTTCAAAAACAAACTCAGAAAATGGTATCAAATTTGTGGCTGCCAGAGGCAGGGGGTTGGTGGGGTGAATTGGATGAAAGTGGTTAAAAATGATGAACTTCCATTTTTAATAATGCGGAGCATGAGAAATAAGATTAACAGTGCTGTCTGTTACATATGAAAGTTATTAAAAGTTTTCATCACAAGGAAAAAGATTTTTTTTCTTTCGTATCTATAAGACATGTTGGAGGTCCATTAAAATTATTGTGGTAGTCATTTCATGAAATAAGTAAGTCATTATGCTGTATACCTTAAAGTTAACACTGTATGGTTGTCAATTGTATGTCAGTAAAACTGGAAGGAAAAAGATAAAATTCCAAGTTTTGCCATCAGTAAAGACCCTTATGCTGGAAAAGATTGAGGGCAGGAGGAGAAGAGGGTGACAGAGGATGAAATGATTGGATGGTATCACTGAGTCAATGGGCATGAGTTTGAACAAACTGGGAGACAGTGAAAGATAGGAAAGTATATTGTGCTGCAGTTCCTGGGGTCGCAGAGTCGGCATGACTTACCAGTTGAACAATAGCAACAACTGTTAACAGAATTTTAGCAATGTTATTTGCATCAATGTTTCACAAAGAAGAAATTTTGCTATAGTACAACACTGAGGGAATATTCTGAAAGTTTGATGAATGGTAGGAAAAGAGCTCACCTTTATGTATCGAGTCTAGTTTTCTTTGTTTTTGTCACAACTCAGTAACTGAGCATGACTATCTGCGCATGGATTACTGTCTTGATAGGTAATTATCTATAAAAATGTTAGTGAGTCGATCCATAACTTATACTAAAATTTTCTTCCTGTTTATAGGCCAAAGAATGCTAAGCAGCCAGAGCGTGAAGAAAAGCGAGTTTTGGGTCTGGTGTTGTTGCGTGGGGAGAACTTGGTTTCCATGACTGTGGAGGGACCACCCCCCAAAGATGTAAGAAAGATGTAGGACAGGACAGAACATTAATGTGGGAGGGAATCACATTGTTTGAATTATGTGCTAAATGAGTGTACAACAGAGACAAAGTACACTACACCTTTGTCAAAATGTGCCTGTCACTTGATATTAGTTCTTGTTTGTCTATAATGGGAGATTAAGCATATTCTAATGAGTTAGGCTGACTACAATCTAGTTAAGGGTAGGGGTGCTGATTCATTTTCTCTTGATAGGATCGTGAAAATATATGGGCTCCCAATTTGACTAGTGTACATCTAGTCCGTAGGATGCTTCTCTTGATGCTATTTTCAATATAGGACCTCATATGAGATAGGTTATATGGGAAAATGTTAGAAAGAGGTAATTATTTAGGAATGATTATTGATAGATAGCTTTCATAAATTTGATTTCAAGCTGTATATGTATTTTTTTTGTTTCAGACTGGCATTGCTCGGGTACCACTTGCTGGAGCTGCAGGGGGCCCTGGGGTTGGCAGGGCAGCTGGCAGGGGCGTTCCAGCTGGTGTTCCAATTCCCCAGGCTCCTGCTGGATTAGCAGGCCCTGTCCGAGGGGTTGGGGGGCCATCTCAACAGGTGAGGAACCAGGAATGTTATTGAGAGAAAGTACCTGGAATCTGACATTGAGGAGATTGAAAAAACTGAGTGAACATCCTGTACTGTGTAAAGCAATATATGCTGTAGAGGGAAGAGAGGTAAAAATATACATTATCAAGCCACCATGATAGCAGTAACTCAGCACTGATGAGCAAAGAGGAATATTGATGGATAAACCAGAGTTGAGAATGCAAAGGGCTGATGAGGATCAAAGCGGATATGTTCATTTTAAAGGATAGTGTGATTGTGGTGATAGTGTGCTTTAAATGAGAAAAATGGGAGAAGTGCAGAATTACTATAATTACTTTGTGTTTAATAAATAGCGTATGATCAGCCTTTTATTTTCTGTATTTGAATGACGTGAGGAAGTGTTTATATTTACTGTCTGTCTGTGCGTTCTTTCTCAGGTAATGACCCCCCAGGGAAGAGGCACTGTAGCAGCTGCTGCAGTTGCTGCTACTGCCAGCATTGCTGGAGCTCCAACTCAGTACCCACCAGGACGGGGAACTGCACCTACACCTGTTGGTCGAGCAACCCCACCTCCAGGTAAGGAATCAATGGAGAATTTGGTTCTAAAAAGAATTCTAAAAGAATTTGGTTGTTAGATACCAATGTGGATCTGTGAAATAAAATCATGATGACCAAAATCACTCTTGAAGAAGATACTGAATTAAGGCCCTGCCTAACTCCCTAACTAGGAACTTGGAATATGTTTTCACTTTTGGCCATTGATTTAATTGAATTGGGATGATCTGCCGTAGCAATGGTCAAGGAGAAATTTGTTCAATTCTTTACTTACTACCTGGCTTATTTTTGTAACTATTATCTTGTGCTTTATGCTACCATCTTAGCTGATTTATATGCCTTTTTTTTCCTGCCATTTTTCTTTCTAGGAATTATGGCTCCTCCACCTGGTATGAGACCACCCATGGGCCCACCAATTGGGCTTCCTCCTACTCGTGGGACGCCAATAGGCATGCCCCCTCCAGGAATGAGACCCCCTCCACCAGGGATAAGAGGTGAGTGAGTATTAATAATTTTCTCAGTGGTACTAGCCAGGCCCCTGAATATTTATGTTTGTCTATTTTTTTATAATCTCATGGAATTTTGCTTTTTCTTTTCAAGGTCCACCTCCCCCAGGAATGCGTCCACCAAGACCCTAGGATACTATTGATCCTTCTTAGTCACTTTTTGTCCTGCAATGCAGCTTGTGAAATGTGTGAAATGTTTGTGAGCTTTTGTCCCCTCTGCTCCATTAATATTAGCTAATAAATGCATAGAGCAATTAAACTGTGAGGTACTGTTGTACATTTTTTGCCTTTTGATGTTTTTTAGAGGTCAGAGTTAAGATTGGGATTTTTCTGGTCTTGAAGTTATTATGGATGAGGTAAATCCTGTTAACCAACTCATTTAAATAATTTTGTCTTTATGTCTTATGGTAAAACTGTTGTGATATTTGTCTTAGCTTCACAACTTTAACTTTGTACACTGGCTGGTATTATATAATAAACTTTATACTGACCCCTCTACTTTACCATGCCATATATACTTGAAGGAAAGTAGGGATGTGTGATGCCTTGTAAGGCCATCTATAGAAGGAAACTGATACTGAATTAGATTTTGGTTCTTCAATCAAAGTATTTGAAATGGGAAGGTTCTACCTTCCTTGCAAGCTTACTTCAGTTGATGACCTTTTTGGACATAGTGTCTTGTGCCTTTCTGGTCAGAGAGACGACATGATCCTGGAGTAATCATCATTCCCTACCAGTGAGTAAGTATTTACAAATGTTTTAATGAGTGGTAGAGTATGGGTCCCGGGACACTTCCTTTAAGTTTCACTTTTAGGATGCACTGTGCAGCATGTAGGGTCTCAGTTCCCTGGCCCAGGATCAGACGCACACCCCTGCGTTGGAAGCGTGGTGTCTGAACCACTGGACTGCCAGAGAAGAGCCTAGTTGACTGCTAAGTGCCAGTCACAGTCATTCTAGCTGCATCACTTAGTGATGTATGGGAAGTCCAGAGAAGTAGACAGTATCTTCCAAATAAATAATTAACAAATGCCCAAGGATCTAGGTCTAGTTAGGGTTGATATGGAACAGTGAAATCTTTTAAAAGGAAGAGGTTGGAGGTTTTAGGTTTTATGGCGAAGGTTTCAACTAGACAATAAATGAGTCCTTATTGATTGTAGCAGTTAGCTTGTAAAACACCACAGTTCAAGACTGGTAATAACTCCTTAATAATTTAAGACTTGTAGACTAATTTGTCTTCTGCTTCGATTTTATCAGCAGAGTTTATATTTGTGTCGCCTTTTCCAGCTTTTAAATCATGGCCTTTCAAATAACAGTCTCTGGAAGAAGAGGGGCATTCAAATGACTACAGGTGCTGGCCCCAACTTTATATGATCTATCCCAAAGTAATTTTTAAGATTAATGGCCACTTTCAGGTAAGGAACAAAAGCAGCCAAGCCTTCCTTGGTTTAGGAGATTTTATAATACATGAGATACTTTTTTTAGAGTGTGAATGTTACAAAGAAACTTTGTGATAACTGAGCCCCAGGCATTTGGATTTCTGTAGGCAAAACCATTCTCTTAGGAGAAAATTGACCCTGATATATATGACAGATATACAACCCTCATTTTTTAGAGAAAAAGTATGTAAAGAGTTTTATTTTCTAAGAAGCTTGCTCTCTGGATCAGCGTTAAATAATTTGTGGTACATTTTTATGTTTTTGGAAAGAAAATACTCAACCTTGTATAGATCTGCTGGTGTGCATAGCCTTTGCTGCTACTGCTAAGTCACTTCAGTCGTGTCCAACTCTGTGACCCCAGAGACGGCAGCCCACCAGGCTCCCCCCATCCCTGGGATTCTCCAGGCAAGAATACTGGAGTGGGTTGCCATTTCCTTCTCCAATGCATGAAAGTGAAAAGTGAAAGTGAAGGTGCTCAGTCATGTCCCACTCTTAGCGACCCCGTGGACTGCAACCCACCAGGCTCCTCTGTCCATGGGATTTTCCAGGCAAGAGTATTGGAGTGAGGTGCCATTGCCTTCTCTGGCATAGCCTTTAGATATGCATATTTAAAGACTACTTGTTCTCTAATATTAATTAAAGATGGCCTCTTTTGCAAGTTAGAGGTGAATGGCAAGAACCCTAGATTATGCAAAAAGCTTACTTCCATTATTTTTGCTTGGTGATAATAGTATTTTTCTCTGCTTATAACTTGAATTTTTTTTTTGAGAACTCTTCATTGTAGAACACATACAAAGAAAACTTAGGTGTAAGAGAAGTATGGGTATATTGTTGTGGATTGCTAGGTCTGCTTCTACAAAGTTCTTTTTCAGTCACATACTAATACCAACATAGTCAGTTTTTAGACACTCACAGAAGTAAATACTTGGTGTCCCTAAGAGTTTCTCCTACATACCTGCATTTGAATGAGTGCATGTTTCACCGAAAACATAGTTGGACAACGACTTCCTGGTTTCCTGTTCACATTTACTGTAATTTAATGTAATTTACTGTAATGTTCACATTACATTCACTGTGGCTCCATAAAGATATACATATTGTATAGCAATGTATATTTTTATTGTGGTTTACAGTTTTCAGTAGAATTCTGGGACTTTTAAAAATTGAAGTAAGAATTTGGTATTTAATAATTATACTACCTTTCTGGTTTTGAGTTGTTTGTGGCATTCTGTGCTTATGTGATAGGCAAACTGCACTTGGTATAGAAGCATGTCAGGTGTGACATAGTTCCCTGCTTCCATAGACTCATTAGTACTCACCTGTGTAATCATGTCTAATTTTAGAAGTGTTTAATTTTTCCCAACTTCATTGATAGCATTGTATAAATTAAATAAATTCATAAATAGCATTGTATAATTTTAAAGTACACAGCATGATGACTTGTAATAGGTATATATTGTGAGAAGATTACCACAGTAAGATGAATTAGCACATCTACTGCCTTATGGAGTTATTTTTTGGTAGAGCATTTAAGATCTATATGTAAAATTTGTCATAACAGATTTTAAGTGTACTATATTTTAATGTAGTCATCATACTCTATATCAGATCCTTAGAATTTATTCATCATATAATTGAAAGTTTATTACCTTTCATCAGCATCTCCCCATTTCTTCTACCCGCTAAGCCACTGGCAGCAATCACCATTCTAGTCTTCAGATTTTTTCGATTCCACATTTAAGTGAGAAAATTTTTAACTTTTGTAAACAAAACTCATGTTTTGTTCTTTATAGGTCTTATAGGAGTAATTTATGGTGGAATTTTCAAAATCCTGCAGATATCACAAAAAACACTTTATTGTGTTAATTTCAAATAAGACTTAGCATTTCAGCAAGTAGTCAGTTACAAACCTCTATTGTATTATGAAATGTTCAGATACATGTTATTGAGTTTATACTACATTGCCAGATTCTGTTTTATTCATCTTTGCATTCTAACTCCTTTGGAATGTGCCATAAATATAAAAATGTTCAGAATTTGAATTTTCTTAGATAAAGCAAATCATCTTATGGATTTTTTTTTTTGTCTTGAAACTTTTTCAGTCATATGCAGTACCCTTTTGCCCACATAATTGATGCCTCTGAAAGGAAGAGAGAATTTAGTTACTGAATTTTCTGATGTGTCAATGTTGATTCTACCCAGTAATGTTGCAACAAGGCTAAAAATCTTACTTAACTACGTTTAGGACAGAACAAACCACACCAGGTAAAATAATCTTGTTTTTTAAAAAAAGATTATATTGCAGAGGCCTTGGCTAGTTTTGTGATGACATAGGACCTTGTCTGAACACAATGATTTCAAAATTTGAGCTTAAAAGGACACTCTGAAATCTAGTCAATGTGCCTCAATAGACTTTTCAGACATATTCTTGGCAGAAAATGTTGTCTTGACATGTGAAAGCTGAATAGCTAGAATTGGCACTTTGTGCCAGTTCTTCAGACATCCCTCGTTTTCTTTTCGTAGACTTTTGTAATTATTTTCTTTTTTTTCTTCCTTTTTTATATGTGCACACACATATATATATATATGTATGTATGTATGTATATGTGTGTGTGTGTATACCACACACACTGTTCAAAGCAAAAATGGAAGCTCATCTTTGGATCTCAGAAGGCACATATGTGACAAGGTGGAAACAAAGACAGAAACAAGATCAAAATAAAGGAAACTACCACATCTTGGATCAAACATTGGAAACCAGTTCTAGGTGTCTAAGTGATGTCCAGAAAGAATGTTTATGGAACGTATTTTATGAACTGCAGAGAGTGTGGTAAGTGCTGTCATGTGGATGTTGTTGTTTAAGGACAGTTTATTTCTCTTTAGTTGTCTGCAGTTGATCAATGGGATCAGAACATATCACAGAGTAAACGCTTAAGAGAGATGCCATTACTGATTTTTAAAATTTTATTAGGTACTTACATTCGTGAATATTAACTTGTACTAGCGGCAAGTGAGAATCTAGGGCTGTCATTTATTTAACGTTACACTGTTACTACTCAGTACTTAGTAAGTTTGGCTCCTCTCTGGGAATAGCTGTTTAGTAAATAGCAGGATTTATTGTAGAGAAGCTAGGTACTTTGTCATGAAGTTTACAGGGTATTCATAGGGATACATTTTAGTCATTTTTGTCAAAAGTGGAAATAGGTGCAATTTGAGTTCATAGGAGTGAGCATATCTTTGTTGCTTAGTAAGATGATGAAGTTCTACTAGAAGACCAGTATTTGAAATCTACTTTTGCTTGTTCTAGATTTGAATGTTGATAAGTAGCATCAGATATTCACATAGCCAGTGTATCTTTGGAAACAGTGCACAGGGGCAGTTAGTACAGGGGAGCTGCTCCTTTATTGCTACAGGATACTTAATTCAGCTTTTTAAATGGTAGATGAAGAAGTCTTTCTGTGATTTCTGCCCTTTAGTCATAAAAATGACTAATAAATTTCAAAGAAATAGTAGGTGTTTTAACAAATATTTCTAAGAATAGAAACAATCTCAGTGAGTAGTATGTTTTCTTAGACATGGTAGTTTCTACCTACAATGGTAACCCACTCCAGTACTCTTGCCTGGAGAATCCCATGGAGGGAGGAGCCTTGTAGGCTACAGTCCATGGGGTTGCAAAGAGTTGGACACAACTGAGTGACTTCACTTCACTCTGTCTGGTGAACTTGGCTGGAACACTGGCTAACTTGGCTAGAACACTGGCTTTGAATTTTTAATAGACTGAGCAGTTTTTTTGACTAAGACAGTGAATTGTGGCCCTAAGTGATGTCAAAGTAACAATACAAATATTCCATCCTCCCAAATTGCTGAAGTCACAAAGAAGAAACTTATGAAAGTCTTGTTACAGAATAATATTTTTGTTGTCTAAGATTATAACATGGCAGGTTTTGGAAAAAACCTGGCATGGTTTTTCTAATATTGGAAATATTTCTAATACCAGAAAGATAGATTTTTCTAATATTCTTCCTTTATTAGAATGAAACATTAATGGCTCACTGGAGGCCTTGGTGTCATTATGACTTCTTTCATCAAAGCCTATAATAAAAATAGGGATCTAATAGGTTTTTGATAGGAATTTTTGTTACACTATTGTCTTAATTATTGGTAAGTACAAAAAGTTGGCCATGGGGTCGCAAAGAGTTGGGCACTGAGTGACTGAACTGAACTGAACTGATAGGCAAAATTTGGCTTTCAGTTTAACATTTATTTTCTGATTATTTTTTTGTAAGGATTGAGTCAAGAAGTAAAATTTATTGTGCCAGCCAGAATCTGAGATCAGAGAATTGTGTAGTACAGTTCCCCCTGCCCCTGGCTGCACCTTGTAGCTTATGGGATCTTAGTTCCCAAACCAGAGATTTAACCCAGGCCCTCAGTAGTCAAAGTGTGGACTCCCAATCGCTGGACTGCCAGGGAATTCCCTGGGTAATACTATACTGTCTTAAACTTACTTATGTGAGAGTTCCAAATTTTGACTAGGGGCTTTGGTGAAGAGAGAAATGCATATCTCTTACTGAATGCCTTTACCTGTTTCAGTCTGGCTCACTGGGGAATAACTTTTGTGTTTAAAAAAAAGGCGTTTTTTATTTTAAAGTAATTAGCCTCCAATTAGAATAAATAAACTTAAATTTTTTAAAAAAGGCATTTTTTTTAAAGATCTGTTATTTATGGCTGCACTGGGTCTTTGGTGCTATGTGTCGGCTTTCTCCAGTTGTGGCGAGCGGGGGCTGTTCTCCTTGTGGTGGTTGAGCTTCTCACTGCAGTGGTTTCCCTTGTTGCAGAGCACAGGCTGTAGGCATGTGGAGGCTGTAATTACAGCTCATGAGCTCTAGAGCACTGTCTCAGTAGCTGTGGTACACAGGCTTAGTTGTCCCTCAGCATGTTGGATCTTCCTGGACCAGGGATTGAACCTGTGTCTCCTGCATTGGCTGGTAGATTCTTTACTACTGAATCAACAGGGAAGCCCCCAAAGACATGTCTTTATTTAGTTTATTCTTAGAGCAAATCTTAAAAATCAAGAGAGCATAGTTTTTGAGGCATATACAACAGAGTTTACTTATTAGTGGCTAACAGTAACTTGAACACATAAAGATATGTGAAAATGCATATGTTATATTTAGGTTAGCAAAATACATTGATTATTCTCCTACAACTCATTGTAAAAGAAAAGACTTTGAATAGTTGCTTTTAAAATTGAAAACACGTGTACAGATAGTTCAAAGAAGATAGTGGCAAATAAGCAGGAAATAATTCGTAAACATCCTTTTAAAATCATTGTGTAATATATATTTAACCATCAATTTTGCAGAGATTTGAAACATGATGCCAACTTGAAGGTGATTGGCTGTCATTCATGGACATGAATGGGGCCTAAGAAAGATGGACAAGGATTTCATCAAGAAACATAGAATCTTTTTTGCACAGTAGCTACTGTGTTATATACATGGCTGTTTTGGAGCTGCTTTTCATACTGAAACTTCTAATTGGTCCCCTTACTTCCAGCTTCAGATTCTGTAATTTATCTGTTTGCCAGAACAATCTTTGAGAAAGATGATGAAACCACATCGTGTTCTTCATAAATCTGCAATTGACATGTTTCAGAAGTGTTAGAAATAAGCAATAATCGGAGAAAAGGACAAAGGTTTATATAAACTGATAATATTTTGAGTACTTTTTGCCACTGTGAAAATTGAAAATTTTCAAGTTCTAGTTACTGAACATTTGGATTCATAAATTTCAAACTCCTTTCCTCTTACCCTTTTGTCCACAAGAGTCTCAAGATAACTTTGCACAGCAAGATATAATGTGCAACTCGGGATGGTTGTAGGGTAGTTGTGCAAACTTTTTTTTCTATTAACATAGATGAGCAGATTTTTCTGGAGTATCCTGAGCAATTTTACTTATGGACTGATAAGGAATTCTACACCTCTTGCCAATTTAAAGCATCTTTGGCCAGGGCGCTTCTGTATAGTTACTTTCTAGATCTTTAACTCTATTGATTTGCCTGATCCAACAGCATCAGGACAGCAACTCTCATTCCAGATTCTCTCCAATATTCAAGTATCTGAAGGGTGTCTACTGAATTGAAAACTATTTCAACTTGGTAAAATTTCAAGTATTGGCTAGTCTGGACAATATCAAGTACACAAGCTAACCCTATAGGAATATGAGGCTAGGAAGGGAAGGATAATGCTTCTTGATTTCAGTTAGAAGCTTCACCATCTACACAATTATAGACAAAATAAGAGTTTACTACTGGCCTGAACTTCGTCTTGGTTCTGAAATATTGATATTTCATTAGCAGTCTTTGGATGGGTGAGGAAGAGTAATTTCCTTGCTGTGGATTTTCAGTTACCAGTGAAAGGCCTATATATATGGCATTTGTGTACATTTATGATAAACAGATCTTAATTGCATTTTAAAACAACTCTAATCCCATTAATTTATTTGACATTTATAGCTTATGAATGTTTTTGAATACTTAGGAAAATTGTGTTTGGGTAATGATACTGAGATATAAAATACTCTGAATGATGAATTGTTCATTGAATGTTAGGAGAGGAAGAGAATGAAATTCAGCATGTAAGAGCTTAATTGTATTCTTTCTTTGCTTAATCTGTTGGAATCTAATATTCAAGTAGATAGGTCTACATTTATAATCATCAATATATTATTTTTATATAAGATAATACAGCTTGTTTCTTAAAGTTTCTAAAAATAGGTTTGGTAAAACTGTCTTCTGGAAAAGACTTTTAGAAAGGGATTCTGAGGACATTTTGTAAGCTGTACAGAATTCTGTATTGTTTATGGCTGGCTAAAAGAGAAGGACATGGAAATGTCTAATATTAATATATCATAAAAGCAAAAGAAGGTACTGCTATTGTTTATATGCATTTTAAAAATACTGTGTATGACATAATCAAATGTAATTGCTTCATGACAATTCTCAGTGTGTTGCAAACATTGTTTGTTAATATATATATAGAATTATGTTTAATACATGATTATAGAAATAAGGATTGTTAGAATACCTATGAATGATGTATACATTTGAAATCTGATTGGATTATTGCAATGGCTTTTTGGGATGAGATTGTTCTGTATTCAACTGTCATCTAAGAAATTCTATTAAGGGTATTTTATCAGGATGTAGACATTATCCTGTAAATGGCATTTATGTACAGTTTTTTATGGTATGAGATTGCCTTATCATGATTGAATTTTTGCACCATAGAAGAGCCTCTCAAGGCTTACATAATCAGGGTTGATTGGGTTTTTTTTATTGCTTTCTACATAATAGAAAAAGTACTGTGCTTTATCATCCTATCATGCATAGGGATGGTTGACATTTTGGGCATTTCAATTACTAGAATATAATGCTGGTTACTGAGGAATTTCTAGACCACTTTGTGTTAGGCAAATAAAAGCTGAATTTAGGAGACAGAGAATAGGAAGTTTTGGAAGACTGTATATGTAAATGCATATGCATAAAGAGCATTCTCAAACAGCATCCAGACTTTGCTCCATGATCAGATGTTGGGGATCTAAATATATTTAATCAGTATTCTAATTGCCAATCAATATTAATTAATTTCTGGCAGAAGTTGTTAAAACAGTTTGTTGTAAGCAATGTTAAATTTTTTGTTTAGCTTGTAATTGTCTTTATCATGGTAAATTCATATCAACCTAATAGGATAGAAATATTTCTGTTTGCCAAAAGAAGTGTTCTTCCACCTCTCAGTATGTTTGTTGGATCATTAGACACAATTTTTAGGTTGTGAGAAATACATAGTGTGGAGTATCTAATGTAAATATATCATTTTATGACAGGATTCATCATGGTGGAACCACCCCTGGACTGCTTTTATGTTTTTCAGATATATTTGTATACAGAAAGAACACAACTCTTTATATAACTTAGAGAAATCTTCACATATGGTAAAACAGCATAGGTTACAAAAGTTTTCATTTGCCAGTGGCATTTGACTTTTAATGAAAATAGTGAATTATTGTTTTAAAGTACTTATTTATACTTGTATAGACAATATGTAAGTTTTTATGGGTGATGTTAGTGATAGTATATCAGACCTGAGTTCATTAAATTGTTGGCTGATCAAAGAAATGTTTTTATATTATGTGTATTTAATAGCCACCTCATGAGAAGAGTTGACTCATTGGAAAAGACTCTGATGCTGGGAGGGATTGGGGGCAGGAGGAGAAGGGGACGACAGAGGATGAGATGGCTGGATGGCATCACGGACTTGATGGACATGAGTCTGAGTGAACTCCAGGAGATGGTGATGAACAGGGAGGCCTGGCATGCTGCGATTCATGGGGTCCCAAAGAGTCGGACATGACTGAGCAACTGAACTGAACTGAACTGAATAGTATTATTATATGTTTTTAGGCATATGAGCTATAATTTATGCATGTTTTATAAAATACTAACTATGCAGAGAGTGAAACTTTTGCCTGTTTTCAGACCATCTGAGTAAATAATTGGGAAATTAAGGGATTTTGTTTTAGATGGTGGTCAATAAAATAGAATATGTAGTCGTTTGCTCTAAACATTTGTTCCACATTTTGTAAGGATGTTTTTACATACATATCCATGTATACATATAAACACACATGAATACATGCACATATGTGTGTATAAAACTAGTGATATTAAAGTCATAGAATGGAAATATTTTGGGGGCCAGTTATCATTTGGCTTTAGTCAGGTTCTTTGGGTTGTTTGAGGATGGATAATATAGGAAGCTTTAGTTTATGAACTTTATTTATTGCTGGAGATTATAGTGAGGCTGTTAGATATGTGGGAAGCAAATGATAGATTTTTAAAATGACATCTACATAGGATTTGCCTGGTAGGCATGTATTTTGTGAGTACCAAACTGATAGACAAAAGTGAAAACACTATTTTGACAAATTGAATTGCTAAACTACTTGTATTTGGAATATATTTGTTTGCTAGGGATTACTTTTCATAAAATATTTTTAATATCTTCAATAATTTTGGAATACCTTTTCATTGAAGTGTTAAAGTTATGATCATTGTTTGATCTTAGATATAGTTGAGTGATCATCTTCATGAATTAGGCTTGAATTTTGATGGATTTTTGTTTATTATTGTGTTCTTGAGGCTTTTTTCATTAGACATTATTTGTTAGAGTGTAGAAATTATTCATATTTTTAAATATATAGACATATATTTTTTCTTTCCATCTAAATTTTGAGTTTTAAATATTGGAACAGAGTAAGGACACATTCCATACTTGTCTAACAAGCAAGCTCTTCTTTAACAAGTTCCTAGGTATTCTGAAACCGCGTGCACGCACACGCGCACACACACACACACACACGAAATCATTATATTAATGTTAAACTAATGGTGAAAAATATATATTGTGAAAAGAAGTGTTGCATGACCATTATGTGTTTATACTTAGTCTATATGGGGGGACAGTATTATTAGGTGGTTGTGTGCCTGTGATCAGATTTTTGTTTCTTATCCATATAACACTAGATGTTCACAAATTTCTATCATAGTTTTGAATAACATATTTACCTAAGATTCATAGCACATAAGCTTTATGCTTGTTGAAATGGAATGGTATGTTAAGTCTCACTGTTCTTGAGTGATTTTTAGAATGCTGTGTATGCAGTTAAAAACGTGTTCTTTCTAGATACAGGCATTTCTTATATAATTTTACCTCTTAATTGTGGGGCAGGTATGTGTAACTTATTTTCCTTGATGTGCTAAGGTTCCTGATGCAATTCATTTTCCTAAAGAAAATTTTATAGAAATGTTTGTGTTCACTTGCTAACATAACAGTAGCCAAAACAGTTATGTAAATAAGGAGCAAAAGTAATATTTAGTTTTAAACATATGTATTATTTCTAAATGTACTGAGAATCTAAAAAGTTTAACTTATAACTATTTCATTGTAAATGTGTTAGTACTGTTGTCTTTTAAAATCAACATAGCAATGAAGTTGACAAACAGACCCTTGGAGCTATGCAAAAGTTATCATATATTAGTTTGGTTGTTAAGTGGAAACACTGACAAGATCACACATTTACCCTGTTCTCATATAGAAGGAGAATTGGCCATTGTATCAAGTACGTATATTTAAAACTTACACCATGTAAATTCTTTTGATATATCTAATTCAAACCAAGATTCCCGATACATTTCATTTATATTATTTTTATTAAGAGCTGTTTTCAGGTTCACAGAAAACTTGAAAGGAAGGCACAAAAGATTTCCCATGTACCCTCTGCCTGAACACTTGCATAATTCCCCCCATTATCAACCTAGTACATGTATGAAAATCCACCTCCATTATCGAATCCTCTATGAGAGTTGTACATTTGTTAAAATTGATGAGCCCACATTGACACAATCGCCCATTGTCAGTAGTTTATACACATTATGGTTAACTCTTGCTCTTGCACATTCTGTGGGTTTGGAAAAATGTATGACATGTATTATCATCATATTGTAATGGCCCTAAAAAGCCTCTGCTCTACTCACCATTCTTATATTTTTTATTTTTTCCTCTTAACATTCAAATTAAAATATGACTTTGTCAAAGAAATTTTATACTACCTCTTGGAACAGTACACAGTTCTGTATGTGTTCCCTTGGTTGCATGACAATATTCAAGACAGCTTTGTAAATAGGCAGATAGAAGGTTTTAATTTTTAACATCTAGACTTTCTAGATGTATAGAGTCTCGTAAAGTATAATTTTGTAAATAACTAATTGTAAAGTTCCATTGTTTTCTTTAGAAATCTCAGCAGTGAAATTGATGCTGTTGTGGGTTTCTTGAGCTATATACCTCTTTAGGGATCTCCTTTCTGAGTTATGGAAAAGCAAGAGTTAAAATGGTACTTTTTCATTTTTGGATTCTCATCTGAAAGAAAGTTTTATATTTTAATCATTGTTTAGTGCTTAGATGTTTGTACATTTAAAAAGTCTAGTTGTAATTTGTAGTTGTATTGCTGATAGGGTATTATATATTTTAATCAAAGGAAATGTGTCTTATAAGATTTTATTGTCTTTGAATTATACAGTGTTGTATTTAATTGGAATGCATGACAACATACAAGACAACATTGTAAATAGTAGTAAAAGAATCATTAAAAAACCTAGGTTTTCTAGATGCATGGGATTTCACTAAGTATAAATTTGTAAATATCTCATAAAATATCACGAGGTGGCTTCTATGAATGTATTAGTGTAATAGAACTCATAATTGGCTTTTAGGACTGTGTAACATTTTGGTGTTCAGTTCAGTTATTCAGCCATGTCCGACTCATTGCGACCCAATGGACTGCAGCGTGCCAGGCTTCCCTGTCCAATACCAACTCCTGGAATTTACTCAAACTAATGTCCATTGAGTCGGTGATGCCATCCAACCATCTCATCCTCTTTAATCCCCTTCTCCCATCTTCAGTCTTTCCCAGCATCAGGGTCTTTTCAGATGAGTTAGTTCTTCACATCAGGAGGCGAAAGTATTGGAGTTCTGGCTTCAGCATCAGTCCTTCCAGTGCATATTCAGGACTGATTTCCTTTAGGATGGACTGGTTGGATCTCCTTGCAGTCCAAGGGACTCTGTAAGAGTTTCCTCCAATACCACAATTCTAAAGCATCAATTTCTTCGGTGCTCAGCTTTCTTTATAGTCCAACTCACATCCATACATGACTACTGGAAAAACCATAGCTTTGATTAGAAAGGACTTTTGTTGGCAAAGTAATGTCTCTGCTTTTCAATATGCTGTCTTGATTGGTCATGACTTTTCTTCCAAGGAGTAAGTGTCTTTTAACTTCATGGCTGCAGTCACCATCTGCAGTGAATTTGGAGCCCAGAAAAATAAAGTCAGCCACAGTTTCCACTGTTTCCCCATCTATCTGCCATGAAGTGATGGGACCAGATGCCATGATTTCTGAATGTTCAGTTTGAAGCCAGCTTTTTCACTCTCCTCTTTCACTTTCATCAATAGGCTCTTTAGTTCTTCTTTGCTTTCTGCTGTAAGGGTGGTGTCATCTGCATACCTGAGGTTCTTGATATTTCTCCCAGCAATCTTGATTCCAGCTTATGCTTCCTCCAGCCCAGCGTTTCTCATGATGTTCTCTGCATAGAAGTTAAATAAGCAGGGTAACAATATACAGCCTTGACGTACTGCTTTTCCTATTTGGAACCAGTCTGTTGTTTCATGTCCAGTTCTAACTGTTGCTTTTTATTTCTCCAGTGGAGCACGTTTTTCCATAACTCTCCACCATGACCCGTCCATCTTGGGTGGCCCTACACAGCATGGCTTGTGGTTTCATTGAGTTAGACAAGGCTGTGGTCCATGTGATTAGTTTTCTGTGATTGTGGTTTTCATTCTGTTTGCCCTCTGATGGAGAAGGATAAGAGGCTTATGGAAGCTTCCTGATGGGAGAGACTGACTGAGGGGGAAACTGGGTCTTGTTTTGATGGACTGGGCCATACCTAGTCCATCTTATGATCTGATTTTCTGTTGATGGGTGGGGCTGTGTTATGTCTCTTGTTTGAGCTGAGGCCAGACTATGGTGGAGGTAATGAAGATAACAGTGACCTTCAACAGTTCCTGTGCACACACTGCTTTACTCAGTGCCCCAACCCTGTAGCAGGCCACTGCTGACCCAGGCGTCCACCAGAGACTCCTGGATACTCACTAGCAAGTCTGAGTCAGTCAATTCTGGGCCACTGCTCATTTCTCTTGGGTCCTGGTGCATGCAAGGTTTCCTTTGTGCCCTCCAAGAGTCTGTTTTTCCAGTCCTGTGTAAGTTCTGGCGGCTCTGTTGTGGGGTTAATAGTGACCTCCTCCATGAGTGCTTATGCTATGCCAGGTCTGCTGAATTCAGAGCCCCTGCCCTAGCGGTAGGCCCCTGCTGATCCATGCCTCCACAGGAGACAACTCAAAGGCACGTCTGGCTCAGACTGCAGCATCCCTGGTGAGCCCAAGGTTTTGTTAGAGCCCTTCGAGCATCTCTGGCAGGTATGGGGTTTGATTCTAAATGCAGTTTTTCCCCTCTGACCATCTTGCTGGAGCTTCTCCTTTGCCCTTGGATGTGGAGTTTACTTTTTTGGTGGGATCCTTCATTCTCCCGTTAATGGTTGTCCAGTAGCGAGTTGTAATTTTGGAGTTCAGAGGAGAAGATGAGCGCCTGACCATCTGCTCTTTGACCTTGGGTCTGTCATTACAGTTGGTGTTTATGCAGTGAGTTTTGGGGCATAGGGATACCTAGATTGTCTCCATGTCTTCAGATTGTTAGATTCTCATAGGAAAAGATTAGATTGTATACTTTTAACAAAAATGACCAAAGGATTTTATGTTTATCTTTAGGAAGAAAGGAAGACATTAAAAGGGAATTGGCATGTAAGTCATAGCTATTTTCATAGCTAACATAAAGTAATGGTTATTTTGCTATACTATATAAACACATACAAACATACTGTAAATGTATGTACACATACATATGTAAAATTAGTTTTAGGGATATAGATAGGATAATTTCTTTTTAAACATCTATTCATTGCTTTACTTTTTTTCTTTTTAGGGGAAAAATGGAAATGGAATTGCAGTAAGCTTAAATGTGTAGAAACCTGCTTCATTTATATCTAAATGAATGTTAATGTTTCCATATATACTTCTGTGAGAACAGAATTTCTGTGATTTTGAGGTTTTTTCTGAGAGCTTTTGAAAGTTTTCTGGTGGGTAGTTAAATTTGTATATTATAATCAGTAACTAATGTCAGGAGTATTCTCAATTGCCTATAATGTAAATAATGAACATTTGTTAGAGGTATCATTTGTATATCTTATTTTTTGTAGCAGTTTGGCAATGACAATCAAAATTTGAATATGTAAAACTTTTGAAATGATAAAACTTGCTCATGGGATTTTACCTGTTAATGTTCTNAACAACTAAATGTATATGCTGAGATATGTCTATATTCCTCTGTTTTTTCTCTATTTGAAATAGTAATGGTTACTATTCCTAAGGAATGGGTTTATTCTGACATAATAGAGTTAAATAATGCTTACTCAGTAGTGTTAACTATATTGGTGATATTTTAGCATTCTTTTTGAAACTTTAGCACATGTGTAAGTTCAGTACTAAACATGTTGCTACATGACAGTGTAAAAGTGCAAATGTGAGTTACAGAATAGAAAGTTGTTTGGAAAATCATAGCGAAAATTTAACATTACTATATAAACATACCAGGAAAAAAGGGACAGCTGCTATTAACTGCCTTTAAATTTTTAAATGTATTTCTAAAGCAACATCTAACAACCGAAGGAACTTAAAAGATACAGCCAATTTGTGCTTGTCTTCATTGTTACCTGTTGACATTTTGGGAGCGTTGGGCTGTTGTATCCAGCTTTGTATTCCCAGTGACTGTTTCACATAGTTTTTGAGTGATCATGAAGAACATGTGACTTAGATACTAGTGCGGCAGAGAGTTTTAAGCAGTGAATTAAAGAATATTTGATTACCCTCGGAAAGAAGGGAGAAGATGGGATTTCAGGTAGGTGCTATACAATTATATTTAGGTTGTCAAACACATGAATGATAAAAGTAGTCATTGAAAGTTTCTATAAAGGGTAATTTTATAAGAAAGTGCCATATTTGTGACTAATTGTTGAAGGAAAGTCTCTTTGAATAGCTTGGGAACTACTCTTAATTTATGGGCCTAATTGGAGAATGGATTATTTTCTTTTACAATAGTTTGAGTCTGTTGAGTGGATTGATCATAGGTTTTTATGGCTTTTTAGATTATTCAGAATTGGTATGAAAAATTTCAGTAGTCTCAACATTCATGCTGAAAGTACTCTGAGAAGGTGTAAAAAAAAAAAAAAATTCTGTTTGGGCCAGTCATATCTGCTAGTTTTTTAATTTGCATTCACTATTCCTGTCACTTCTAAAGGTATCACAATCATGTCTCCTGGAGTTTTATTTGTATCTGACCTTGGCTTTATTGTATACTTGCTTCTCAGGTAAATATGGTGAAAGAAAAACATAACATACAGATAATCTGAGGATATCTGACATCATCAGGAACATTCTTCCAATGGAGTTCCTTAATTTATAAATCTCAACTGTAAACCACAAGGAAGACGGTTCTGGATCAAGAAATGCTGTATTAGGACAAGATTTTGGCTAGGCTCAGGAAAATAACACTGGTGCAGACTTTGTTCTTGTGCAGCTTGGAATTAGCAGATATTCCCGAGAATCAGTAAGTAAGCCAGTTACTTAAAAATATAATTGTGTTAAAGATGGAGTCCATGAATAATTTTGTGTTACAGATGGAGTCCATGAATAATGTAGGTGATGGCCTGCCTTTACTTAACACCAAACACAATAACTAATATTGCAAAACAAATGATGATCAATATTTTACTAATTATAAATTAGGGAATAGACCAGCTATTTTTGCATGTGTAGTGTGGTGGTAAGATAATGGTAGATGTTCATGGCAGCCTAGAAAGTGAAAGTGAAGTCACTCAGTCGTGTCCGACTCTTTTCGACCCCATGGACTGTAGCCTATCAGGCTCCTCCCTCCCTGGGATTCTCCAGGCAGGAGTACTGGAGTGGGTTGCCATTTCCTTCTTCAGGGGATCTTCCTGACCCAGGGATCGAACCCTGGTCTCCTGCATTCCAGGCAGACACTTTAACCTCTGAGCCACCAGGGAAGTCATGGAAGCCTAAGAAAGGTGCTAATACAGAATAATAGTAGTAGTAAAGTCATGTTGAAGTTGGGAGAGTTGAATCAGCTATAGGACTGATTAATGAAGAGCTGTTTCTAAGTGTTAGTTCAGCATTAGCCTCCAGTTAACCTGCTGCTTCAGTGTCTGGTCAGAATGCTATGTGTTTTACCTTATTATGTTTCTTCCCTGTAGGGAGGTAGTAGTTCAAGAAAAGATACTTTGCCATCTTTGTTTTAATCTTAATAATTGTTGTCCCCAGACCAGTTGCATTATTGCTCATTCCACATTTTCTTCACTCCCATCTCTGGGCTCAGGAAAACCCCTTGGTGATCGTGATTGTAAGTGCTCAATTGATTGAGGGCAGGGCACTTTGGTTAGACAGGAACTGATACTCTACTTTTGCTAAGTTTGATGGAATTTTGGTGGCAGCTAGTGTTTATTGTTCAGATAACATTTAGGTAACAAATTATCTTAAACTTGGTAATATATAATACATTATTGTGCTATTTCTACAGATTCTGTGGGTGAAGATTTCTGAGAGTGCCAGAATGTATGTGGAATCAACTGGGAAGACCCAGTTCAGTGATGGAGAGTGATTCAAACCACTAGTCTTCTGGATAATTTTTCACTCACATCTGGCACTGGGTTTAGTTGACTTGGAAGGTTGGGCTTAGTTAAAAGGCTTTTAAACATCACACAGTCAGGTTCTCACTTGAATCATAAAAATAAGTGTTTGAAGTGGCATGGCCTTTTTTGATTTAGTTTCAGAGGTCATGTAACATCATTGCTGCCATATTCTGTTGGCTAACCTTGTCATGGAGAAGGCAGTGGCAACCCACTCCAGTACTCTTGCCTGGAAAATCCCATGGACAGAGGAGCCTGGAAGGCTGCAGTCCATGGGGTTGCTAAGAGTTGGACATGACTGAGCGACTTCACTTTCACTTTTCACTTTCCTCCATTGGAGAAGGAAATGGCAACCCACTCCAGTGTTTTCGCCTGGAGAATCCCAGGGAGGGAGGAGCCTGGTGAGCTGCCATCTGGGGTTGCACAGAGTCAGACATGACTGAAGCAACTTAGCAGCAGTAGCAGCAGCAGCCTTGTCATATGGCCAACCAGAATTTCATAGCGTGGTGGGATAATGCCAAGGTGACTGCAGGCACAGATAGCTTGTAAGACCAGATTGAAGACAGTACAATATGTTAGGAGCTACAGATGTGGAGCTTCAGTAGTTTTTTGTATTGTTTTTTTTTTGTGTGTGTGTGTGTGTGTGTGTGACCCCATGGACTGCAGCACCCCAGGCTTCCCTGTCCTTCACTATCTCTCGGAGATTGCTCAAACTCATGTCCATTGAGTCAGTGATGCCAGCCAACCATCCCAGTGAGTCAGCTCTTCGAATCAGGTGGCCAAAGTATTGGAACTTAAGTTCAGCATCAGTTCTTCTGATGAATATTCAGGATTGATTTCCTTTAGGATTGACTGGTTTGATCTCCTTGCTGTTCAAGGAACTCTCAAGAGTCTTCTCTAGCACCTCAGTTCGAAAGAAGCAATTCTTCGCTGTTCAGCCTTCTTTATGGTTTCTATTCTCTTGGCTACACTCTTACTTTTGCTGTAAAGAGTACATCCTTTCCTCTCCCCTGGCATCTGGGTTGTTGCATAGATTGGAACTTGGAGGTGCCCTGGACCCTTTATGTTACTCCCTTGGTCCTCCAAGAAGCTCACTCTAATCTTTTTTCCTGTGTGCATTAAAACTTGATGTTTTCTCACTGCAGCCTGGAAAGGCCTTCAACAGTCTTAGGAGCATATCAAATTCATCTCAGGGAAGAGACGTACTCAGGCCTCAGTCCCTTGGGAAGCACTTTTAGTACTCATCTCTGCTGATGAAGGTTTTGAAGGGGTCCTTGATTTTCAGAATTCCACTTTTCTCACACTCAGAATCTCTTGTAGATAATTCTTGGTAAATATCTTACTCATTGCCTGACATAAAGTCATGCTGAATTGTTTTGTGATTTGGGGAGTTAATTAGGCAAAAGATAAAAAATTAGGAAAAAAAATACATGCTTTTTGGATTAAGTCACTTGGGAAATGCAAAATATTAAAGATTCAGGTCCAGTGTGTAGATAGTGAAATGTAGAATCTTAGAACTCTTGAAACTGTGGAACTATAGGAAGAATGAGAGGGGACAGTTGTTGATGAAGTCAGTAATGTTGTAACAGATGCTGAATTCCTGCCCTTGACACTGTAGGAACTTTTCCTTCATTTCACATTCTACCTTGCTGTAGGATTACTTCATGGGATGTGCTGGCAAGAACTGAATACTGACAAATTCCTTAAACATTATTTCTCAGAGAGCCTTATTGCCCACCTGGTGTCCATGGGATAACCTTGAAAGTAAAGGCTTTATTCAGAAAATGTTTCCTTTTTCCTCAGGGATAAGAGAAGATTACAGGCTTCCCTCATAGCTCAGTTGGTCAAGAAGATCCACTGGAGAAGGGATAGGTTAATCCCCTTCAGTATTCTTGGCCTTCCCTTGTGGCTCAGCTGGTAAAAAATCCACCTGCACTGCAGGAGTCCTGGGTTCGATACCTGGGTTGGGAAGATCCTCTGGAGAGCGAGAGACTACCCACTCCAGTATTCTGCCCTGGAGAATTCCATGGACTGTATGTATAGTCCATGGGGGTCACAGAGTCGGACATGACATAGCCATTGTCCTTTTACTTTCTTTCAATTTTTCAAAGACAAGATTAATGGTTTTTTGAGAGGTACTTGCTCAGCAATTTTGATGGGGCCTATAATGCATTAGGAACTAAATGTTTTCCTAAGTTCCTTTGTAGCCTCTATATCTTTAATATAGTTACTATTTTTCTTACCAAAAATGGACTAAGTTTCTTGGTTATTTTTGTTGCAATATTTAGGTATTAGTATGTTTCTTATACAGAAAGCCATGTAGATTGCATGATATCATGAGTGAGTGATCTGGAGATGAAAGAGTAATAAAAAGGAGACAGACAAGTTCATAAGATATAAGAAGCAAGATATAAGAATACCAATACCTGGCTTTCTCATTGTTAAAAGAATTCCAAAGCAAATTTTGATTGACTTGTTTTTTCATATTAGAATAGCTATTTATTGTATTTCATTTTATGTAATGAAATGAAGTATGCTACTAACCTTTACCCATTTTTTTCCCCAGTGTGTCCTCTCAAGTGATGACTACATAAGAAAACTGATACCGTTGATTCTGCCACCATTTTCCATAAAACCAGAAAATAGTCTTCATAATGTATGGCAATTCCTCATTATTGTATTACAACAGACACTCTCTGTAGATCAGAAAAACAGGCTGAGAAGGCTCAAATTTAAAGGGTGATACTGGAGAGAATTGTAACCAGGCATGTGGACTGTTTTCATTGTTGCTATTGGACTGAATCTCAGGAGCTTGAATGATGGAGATATTGTTACGCTCAGGATCTTGTAATGTCAAAGCTTCATTTCATTGCTCCCAAAAGTATTAGTGCATATATTTAAAATTTTCATTGATCACAGGGAAATTTAAAACTGATTCATAAAAAATCACAATTTTCAAGAGTTCAAAGGATATGGAAAATTTTAAGTGTAAAATTTTACTTCTTAAATGCTCTTTTTTCCTCCTCTGATTCTGCCACCTCTGTCTATGTTATCTACTTACTGATGAAATTTTGTGCACATCTTACAGGTTTATTGATCAGTTAATACTCATGGCATTTTGGGGGATCTGTATATACTGGCCACAGATTTTTCTATGCAGTAAGCATTCTTTATATATGAATTGTAAATTTATCCAACTAATTTGTTGAAATAATTCCAATGAAACTATGAAGACTAAGGATACCCAAAATTTATAGTTTCGAGTCCAAAGTAAAATAGATTTTCCTCTATTATATAGACAGGATTTCATCAATCTTATCTACAAGTGTTTATGGATATATTTCCTAAAACTGTATAAATGTTACATTTTTATTCTTTGGCAATATGATACAAAGAAATTGCCTTTTCTTCTGTTACTGTTCAGTCTGTCATTTTCACATATGCTTAGTCCTTACCAGTCTCTTGCATTATTTCATTTTGCTCTGTTTTTTTTCCCTTTCATTTTCCTTGGTATATCAATGTCTTAGTGTAATGCAAATGAAATACCATATTTTATTGCTGTCAATTTACTGTGGTGTTTTGTATTTTGGTTGTGTATTAAAATATAATCATACT
>SJYQ01008483.1:205374-243556 GCA_006410935.1 Redunca redunca
TTATAGCCATCATTATTTTATTGACACTTTCTGAGAAGATAGTCCTAAACACAGAACTTTATTTTGTGTTTGCTTTACTAGCTCTGTCAAAATTGTTCTGAGTGTTTTTTCATGTAGACTGGAAATAGAAAATACTAACCTTATTTAGTTTCTAATTCTATATTGATATATGACTTTATACCTCCACAAATGTTGCTTTGGTACTACATAGACTTTTGTTGTTCATTTGTGTTTTTAATATTTTCCAACTACTTATGGAAACATCTTTCATCTGTAGTATACAGTTATAACAAACAGTAAATGTCTATTGATGTGCTATTATCAACTGATAATTTTATACATCTAAAGTGGTATCCAACATTGTATGTTTTTGTCAAAGTCTGCTTAATCTCATTTGGGACGGCTGTTCAGTTTGCTTTGATATTCTTGATTTTTAACACTTGGAGAAACTACAAAATACCTGAACCACGCGCATCTGGATTTTTGTGCTTTTTTTTCTTTTCTTTGAGTTTGAAATTATACACTTGGCAAAAATACTATGGAAGTGATGTAGTTCTCAGTTCATCACTGCTGCTGCTGGTAGCTGCTAAGTTGCTTCAGTCATGTCAACTCTGTGCGACCCCACGGCCTCCCACAGGCTCCCCCATCCCTGGGATTCTCCAGGCAAGAACACTGGAGTGGGTTGCCATTTCCTTCTCCAAGGAAATCACTAGGGATCATATAATGTCGACAGTGGGCTTCCCTAGTGGATCAGTGGTAAAGAATCCGCCTGCCAATTAGACTTAGGTTGAATTCCTGGGTCTGAAAGACCCCCTGGAGGAGGGCATGGCACCCCACTCCAGTATTCTTGCTGAAGAAATCCATTGGACAGGAGCTTGGTGGGCTACAGTCCATGGAGTCACAAGAGAGTCAGATATTCTAACCAACAATAAATGTTGATAGTGCCTTATGACTAGTGATGCACAAGAGAGTCAGATGTTCTAACCAACAATAAATGTTGATAGTGCCTTATGACTAGTGATGTAGCTTTGCTTGCGTAGTGTTGTAATTAATAAGTATCTTTTGTGAAAGATAATGCCAGTACTCTTATACTTTGATATGCTAATTTTAGTATGTATTGAAGTTTCTTGTCAAATTATAATTTTAAGAAAATCTGTCGTCTACATTTTGTTTTTTTTAATTTATTTATTTTAATTGGAGCTAACTACTTTACAATATTGTAGTGGTTCTTACCATACATTGACATGAATCAGCCATGGGTGTACATGTGTCCCCATCCTGAGCCCCCTTTCCCGCCTCCCTCCCCATCCCATCCCTCTGGGTTATCCCAATGCACCAACCCTGAGCACCCTGTCTCATGCATCAACCCTGGACCAGCGATTCACTTCACATATGATGATACACACATTTCAATGCTACCCTCTCAAATCATCCCACCCTCGCCTTCTCCCACAGAATCCGAAAAGACTGTTCTTTACATCTGTGTCTCTTTTGCTGTCTCGCATATAGGATCATTGTTACCGTCTTTCTAAATTCCATATATGTGTGTTAGTGTACTGTATTGGTGTTTTCCTTTCTGACTTACTTCCCTCTGTATAATAGACTCCAGTTTCATCCACCTCATTAGAACTGATTCAAATGTGTTGTTTTTAATAGCTGAGTAATATTTCATTGTGTTTACCTACCACAACAGTCTTATCCATTCGTCTGCTGTTGGACATCTAGGTTGCTTCCTTGTCTTGGCTGTTGTAAACAGTGCTGTGATGAACATTGGGGTACACGTGTTGTTCAATTCTGGTTTCCTCTGTGCCTACATTTTATTATATGAAGTTGTCTGATTAGGAGTTGTCCATTCTCTCCCCTTCAGTTTTTCAGTTATTCATTTCAGTGTAGACTCGTGGATATTTTCTTTGCCCTCTAGATAAAAATGGATCTCCACTACACTACTTTTCTTCTTCCTGAATTATCCCACATTTGGCCTCTGGCATGTCCCTATTCTTTCTCTAGTAACAGTATCCAGGTTCATTTTGTTCTTATCTTAACCCCAGTGTGAAACCCACCATTTCTCCTAGGATCCCTGGTTCCTTAAGGGAAATAAGATTTGAGAGCAAGATACGTATCAGAACTTCATTTTTCTTTTTATGGCTATTCTATGTGTAAACCACATTTTTTCTGTTGATGAACTTGGGTGTTTCCGCTCTTTTACTTTGAATAATCGGGCTAGTGGCTATCCACATTGAACAATGATTCTGTGAACACTGGTATAGAAATGTCTGAGTCTCTGTTTTCGTATCTTTTGGGTAGATACTTAGAACTAAAATTGCTAGGAGTCATGGTAATTCCCTGGGAAGCTTTTTGAGAGCTAGCGAGCTTTTGTTATAAAAAGTTTCAAAGACAGAAGAGAGTGTAATAAACTTTCACATATTTAGCAACTAGAACTAATAGTTATCAGAACATTGTCAAATTTTGAAAATTAGAAATACAGCGATACTTTGGGCCTATGTATGTGTACAGAACACATTTTTTAAATAACTACAATTTCATACCCCTAACTAGAATCCTTTAATATATTTTAAAATAAATCCCCATGTAAATTTATTAGTTGTTCCAAAGATAACTATGATAGTTGGAAGAAATCTGAATCCAAACTGGGAATGCATTTTTATCTAGGGAACTTTTAGCTTAGTTTGGCAAATTTATTAATTTATTTCAGTTCAGTCGCTCACTCGTGTCTGACTCTTTGCGACCCCATGATTCGCAGCACACCAGGCCTCCCTGTGTATCACCAACTCCCGGAGTTCACTCAAAATCATGTCCATCAAGTCGGTGATGCCATCCAGCCATCTCATCCTCCATTGTCCTCTTCTCCTGCCACCAAACCCTCCAAGCATCAGAGTCTTTTCCAATGAGTCAACTCTTCGCATTAGGTGGCCAGAGTATTGAGTTTCAGCTTTAGCATCAGTCCTTCCAATGAACACCCAGGACAGATCTCCTTTAGAATGTACTGGTTGGATCTTCTTGAAGTCCAAGGGACTCTCAAGAGTCTTCTCCAACACCACAGTTCAAAAACGTCAATTATTCAGCACTCAGCTTTCTTCACAGTGCAACTCTCACATCCATACATGACCACTGGAAACACCATAGCCTTGACTAGACGGACCTTTGTTGGCAAAGTAACATCTCTGCTTTTTAATATGCCATCTAGGTTGGTCATAACTTTCCTTCCAAGGAATAAGCGTCTTAATTTCCTAGCTGCAATCATCATCTGCAGTGATTTTGAACCCAAAAAATAAAGTATGACACTGTTTCCACTGTTTCCCCATCTATTTCCCAGGAAGTGATGGGACCAGATGCCATGATCTTTGTTTTCTGAATGCTGAGCTTTAATCCAACTTTTTCACTCTCCTCTTTCACTTTCATCAAGAGGCTTTTTAGTTCCTCTTCACTTTCTGCCGTAAGGGTAGTGTCATCTGCATATCTGAGGTTATTGATATTTCTACCAGCAATCTTGATTCCAGTTTGTGCTGCTTTCAGCTCAGCATTTCACATAGAAGTTAAATAAGCAGGGTGACAATATACAGCCTTGATGTACTTGTTTTCCTATTTGGAACCTGTTTGTTGTTCATGTCTGATGCTAACTGTTGCTTCCTGACCTGCATACAGGTTTCTCAAGAGGCAGGTCAGGTGGTCTGGTATTCCCATCTCTTGAAGAATTTTCCACAGTTTATTGTGATCCACACAGTCAAAGGCTTTGGCATAGTCAATAAAGCAGAAATAGATGTTTTTCTGGAACTCTCTTTTTCCATGATCCAGCGGATGCTGGCAATTTGATCTCTGGTTCCTCTGCCTTTTCTAAAACCAACCTGAACATCTGGAACTTCACAGTTCACGTATTGCTGAAGCCTGGCTTGGAGAATTTTAAGCATTACTTTACTAGTGCATTGAGAGCAACTGTGCACTAGTTAGAGCATTCTTTGGCATTGCCTTTCTTTGCAATTGGAATGAAAACTGACCTTTTCCAGTCCTGTGGGAACTGCTAAGTTTTCCAAATTGGTGGGCATATTGAGTGCAGCACTTTCACAGTGTCATCTTTCAGGATTTGAAATAGCTCAACTGAAATTCCATCACCTCCACTAGCTTTGTTTGTAGTGATGCTTTCTAAGGCCCACTTGACTTCACATCCCAGGATGTCTGGCTCTAGGTGAGTGATCTTTGTGATTTTTTGAGTTTAACGTCAGATTTGAGTTGTCTCTTGTTAGTGAAAAACACTTAATGGAGTCACTAGTTAAAATACAAAGAGTTTTCTTGCAGAAGTTGCACCAGCAGGGAGAATGTGGATACTGTGATAATTGGATTTTTATTTTGGAGAGATTTCCATGAAATACTAGGGAATTCATAGAGCACATTATTACCTTTTGGTTGTGCCATTGTCTTTTTATTTTATTTTAAACTTTGAACTGGTCTATAAATTAGCAGTAAGAAGTTATATTGGAAATGATATTTCAAAGAATACATGTGTGGTTGAATAGCATGGAAATAATTTTGAATAGAAGATGGGTACCAGGGTCTCAGTAAATGAGCTGAATAAAGAAAATTACAGTTTCATCATTTTTGTACTTATACCTGGTGTTTGTAGCCAGGAGATAGATTTTTTGTAGTTAGGATGATGGGAGTTGTTTTCCATGGAGTACCAGCTCAATCTTGACATAAAGATGATACCCATCGGTCATGAGGCCTGGCTGTGTGATAACCTGATGTTTATTTTCATTTGCAATCTCTCCCTCTGTACTCTCCCAGGTGGTGAACATGTGGACAAGAGGATCATAGATATCTTCTGCAGTGGTTCCATCCACAGCACTCAAATGTTGTCATTATTTCCCCCTTTTGGACATTATTGCATCTTTGCATCCCAAAGGGCACAATTTTTATATATGTATACTCAGGAATAGAATTGGCATGCTTTTGAGAAGTAATTGCCTGAAATGTTGTTTGTACTTCTCTGTGCTCTGAATTTATCTTGTGTTTTTCTTTATTGTTGTATTTACATCGTTGGATTTTTTTTAATCCATGTTTTACTTTACAAATGTGAGATTTGTGTCTGATAAATGTAATTAATGCAACCCTATGGGCACCTTAGTCTTGTCCCAGGTGATAGCCAGGCTTTCTCAGGAGCCCAGTGCCTCCCATGTGCCAGTTTTGGTATCATTTATAAGATACTTTGTTCCTTATTTGAATCAGAAGCTCACAGTTTTTAGAGGGGTCCCAAACAATATCTTGTTAAAATATTTATATTATCTACAATAGACCTCTCCAGTTTTCCTCTTTATTGAGTCTACTAGGTCTCATCTAGAACAGGATCTGATTCTTGATTATAATTGTCATCTTTCCCATACATGAATTTAAGATCTTGATCCCGTCACAACTCTGGTTATGTAAGGAGAGCCAGATCCTTGTGTTGACATTTTGAGCCATGATAATGCAATCTTGTAGAAAAATATCGTTCCATAATATTCTTGGCTATACTGGCATTTTCTTCTTTGGGACTGGACTAATAAAAACACATGAGGTTTTCCTTTAAGTCCACATCACTCTGATGTTCACCTAAGTGGGCTTAATATAGATAGTTGTGTTTACAGAAAGTTTTGTCTACTTCTGGAACATCAGATGCACTGTCTTATCAGGGAACTACTAACTGCATTGCCCAACCTCTCTCATTGTACAAGCCTGATACCTAGTGTGTTGAAACTGGGCATCCAAGAATGAAGGGTTATTAAACAACTTAAGACTATAGTCATTTATCCTTCATCCTACATTCCTACTTTCTAGGAGTGATAAGAGTTGACTGTTTGTGGTATAGAGGTCAATAGTTTGTCTAAATTTATTTAAGTTTATGTTGAGTTTATTTTACAAGTATGCCATCATTATGATATTTGTTGTTTTACAACTTTATTTTTTCTTTAATATTTTGCAGAAATTTTCCAAACCAATAAATAGAGCTTATCTGCAGAGTTTCCACTGGCTATATAAGTACATATTATAATTAATTTTCCATTTCTTTATTTGAAATTGCAGGTTAACTTTAGTTGTTTTTATTGTTGCATATAATTCTGTCATGTATATAATTTTATATATAAAAATTGGTCTAATTCTGTGATAGATTTTTAGATTTGGAATTGTTGGACCATCAATTCTGCATATTTTAGTTTTAGTAGATATTGTAAATTTGCTTCTGAAATGTTTTCTAGGACAGCAAACATAAATGGAGAAATGGTAGTGCTAATTTCCATAAAAACTGTACATGGTGGATATTATCAGTCCTTTAACATTTTAGCCAATCTAATAGGTGAAAATAGTATTTTTAACTTAAATGTAAATAGTAAGTGGCCATGAATTAAAAAAAAAAACAAATAGTGACAAGTCTATTCACAAGAGTTGTCAGAGGTAGAAACCATTGACCTCTTCTAAATGTAGTGCTTCATGGGGGTTCACAAACTTCCTAAGTATATCTTATACCAGTGTTTATTTTTTCTGAATTTATTTTTGAAATAATTTTACATTTAGAATTGCAGAGATATATAAAGAACCTCCATATACACTTCACCCAGATTTTTTCTACATTGTTTTTTCTTTTTCTAGTTTTTCCTCCCTTCATCCCCATCTCCCCTTCCATGTTTCTTTAACTTTCTACCTGCCCAGTTATTGTTCTTATATTAAGAATCCCTTATGAGTAAGTTCCAGATATGTCTAAATAACCCCAAATACTTCAACATTCACTTTGTAAGATCCAGGGCATCCTTTTAAATTGACCTTGGTACATTTCTCAAAAATCATGAAATCGATCAGTAGTACAAATATTTTATGCTAAGACACAGTCTATATTCAGATTTCACCATTTCTAAAATGTTTCTTTCTGTAATATCTCCACCTTCGAGGACCTAGGAAAGGATCCCCTGTTACATTCAAGATGTTCACCTGTTTTCTTGAACTGACTGAGGAGTCCAGGTTCAGATTTGCTATAGATCAGTATTCCATATAGATGGTACATTCCCAGTGTTCCTTCCTACTTTTGTTTGCTTTGTTAGGCTCCCATAACCTAATCTAGTGTCTGAGCCTGATGGCAAGTGAACTCCAGTCCTCTGTGGTACTGTGTATAGATTGCTACAGTGATTATGTTGGCTAAAATTTGTATGTCGCTAAATTCTATGTTCTCTGTAAGTAACCAAGGAACTATAAGCAATTCTCCAGGCATAATTCCAAATTTTATGCCAGAATAAAGGTATTCTGGGTTTTGAAAAATGGCCTGGTTGAATTAATGAAATGTTCTTAATCATCCTGAATATGATGAGTTTCAAAATCTGATCCTTTGGTGCTGAGGCACAAGTCAGGAATGGAAATGTCATACCGATTTATAAATTGTAGACCAATGCAGTATATTTACAGAGGTATCATGACCTAAGGCATTGGTTAAAATGATGACATGAGTATTCCCTGCTCTCTGTTTCTAACTTTGTACTTAGTCTCTGATGACAGTCTTGTAGCAGAGGCTCAGTAAATGCCCTTATGTGTTTTAAGGGGAATATGGAAGGGAAGCCAAATTACTGATTGTGAACAAATGAAGTATGAGCTAAAAGAATGTGCAAAATAAACAGGCAAATGAATTATCTTAAAGAAAATTGTCATCTAAAAGAAGGAGAAACAATTGAAGACAGTCCAGGGACTAAGGACATTTTGTTATTATTATAATATAAATATGGGGCTTTCAAACCTATAACAAGAATATATATTGGAAAATTTGAAATCTGCCTGACTAAAACACATCCTCTTCCATTTTTTTTAACCAAATTCATAGATTCAGCCTCAATCTAGCAAAACCTTAAATTTTCCATAGAATGAAGGGAGTTTTTAAAAATTAAATAGGAAATGATAGCAGGAAAGCATTTTACTATTTAATTATTCTCCGGGATGTTAACTGTGCTACCAAACACTTTTTAATACATGAAGAAATGACGAGTAATCCCAAAGAGAGTTCAGTCTCTCTGATTTAAAAGTAAATGCAATGTCCTTACCTTGGAGAAGAGGGCAGGGATGCAACATGGCTGGATCTTTTTCATGAGGAAAGGGACTTTTCAAGGTAGCTGCTTGAAAACATGGAATGAAGATGCAAAGAAGAGTAAACACAGGAGTGACCACAGCACACAGGGACTCCTCATTAAAAAAGAGGCCCAGCAATTACTTGGAGTCTCCAGTCACAGTGGAGCCTCTTCTTCCCATATGGAGCAGAGCGAGTTAGTCCTAGGAAAAGTTCAAGGAGAAGATCGTAGACTCTCAACTCTCCATATCTCTTGACTTTTACTACTCTCTGACAAATCATTTATGCAGAATTCCATGACTGTGATTCTTGGGGTTTTGGTTTAACAAACATAGGACACAGTTAATTTCAAGGCAGACTATATAATTGGTTGAAGATACTGGCTCCACATTTATTTGGCCATTTAAAATATCTTGGGAATTCATCATATAGGATTATAAAATAAATCCTGTTGTCTTTATTTAAATTTTTTCCATAATTAAGTCTTAATATTTATTTTCAAGAATTACAGCCTAAAAATTTCTTCCCATAATGCCTCATTTAGCATTTTTCAAGGTAGAATGTTCTCACATAGTCCTTGAGGCAAGAGTCATTGCATGGTTCAGTAGCTGTATTTTATTAATAGTTAACACCAACTGCTTTTGTCTTTCAGACGTTTTAAATTTTGACTTCTACAGTACTTATGTTTTCTGTGTTTTTATGTATTCAAGCATGGTAGGTAGCATGAAGATCACTGTGGTAAAAAAAATGGAAATAAAGCAAATTACATGGTTATTTTAATAACACATAAAACATGGTGTGCTAGGCTTGTTCACATGGAAGTGTCGTGAAGTACTGAGATTTAGGATGTGTCTTGAAAGTGTTGATAAAATATTGAATGATTCTGGGTGGGATCAGAACAGAATTCAAATAGGAGAAATAAGATCAGTGCCTTAGTACCTGAGTGAACACCATTTACTATTCTAGAGAATATTGGGTTCCTTGAATGCATGATAAGAAAGAGATACATTTTGCCAGCCTTATTTTCATATTAATCCCACAGATTAAGGTATTGGTTTTTGTGGTAGAAATAGTACTCGGGGGTTTAGGGGGGAATTGGGGATTGAGATGTTACTTTGGATTAATCAATACTTATGGCCCCAGGGAAAGAGGAGATCTAGTCATGAAGTATATGTAAAAATAGGAATGTATTCACCTGAAGACTGTGCCTTCTGTGTGCTAGCATTTAGATGTTGAGTTAATGAGGGCTGTCCAATAAAGGAGATTGTCAACAGTGGCTAGAGTCATTGAAGACCAAAAGATTGTATTGTCCATGAAGAGAAACAAAGACTGAATTTGTAAAAGGAATAGCAGGGATAGCAGTTAGCTTTGCATGGCACTGAAAGGCACAATTAAGTTTGGAAATGAAATAAGAGAAGATCACTAATCTTTACTAAAAGTGCTATATGGAAAGAGAAAGGTAAATAGTATTTTAATTTTGTCAAGGCCAATTCAAAGGATCCCCCTGAGTCAACAGTTTGCCCTGTCGTACCAGTGTCAGTCTGGTACAGACACATGCTGATATCTTGTGAATTGATTGCTTGAATCATGATAAAGTAAGGATGCATGTCAGTTGTACTGGCTGAGATCCCTTCAGAATTCCACATTATATACATATATAGAACTGATTGTCTTCATTACAAGCCATCAGTATTACCATAATAACCTTCATGCAACTGTATGCTTGCAGTTCCACTTGTGTCTTATCTGTTCCTGTATCCTTTGGCCATGGAAGAATATCTCATCAAGGCAAGGCTGTGCAGTAGTTTCAGAGATTTTGACTTCTGTGAGATACTGAGAAAAGACTGTTGGAAAAAGGAATAATGGGTAAGGGCCAAGTGAATAAAAGATGGTGCTAGGAATCAAGGAAGCAAAGTCAGATGGGATGTAGAGAAGGTAGAATTTTGAAGGAAAACCCTACAAGGCCAAGGTTAAGGTGTCCTGAACCCACCTTTTAGATGATAGTTCTAGAGCAGCAGTCCCCAACCTTTTTGGCACTAGGGACCTATTCATGGCAGACGGTTTTTCCATGGACCAGGATTGGAGGGACGGTTTCAGGATGATTTCAAGTGCTTTACATTTATTGTACACTTTGTTGATGCCAATCTGACAGGAAGTACTAGTTTAGAGGTTGGAGACTCCTGTTCTAGAGGATAGTTAAGTGTTAGGAACATCATTAACGTCAAACAGACAGGACTATGGAGGATGATCTTTACCAGTTGAATCTGGAATATTTCCAGAAATTTATTGTGTTACTAACTAGTGGTTTGGAAATGAGTCTGAAATTTTTTGGCCCAAACTGTCTAAATTGCTACCATTTAATACACAGCATGGTCTCTTAACATTTCAGTTATTGGATTTTGTTTTATTGTTGTGTCTGCTTAAATAGACTAGAAATATTGAGCTCCTTTTGACAGGGATGTTTTCCTATTAATATTTTACTTTCCATTTATATATTTAATAAATATATAACAGGTGTATAATTGTAACTGTGGAGTTTAAAGTACTTTCGTGCTTGGATGAATGAAAGTTTGATGATTTAGCCAGTCACTTAAAGGGCAAGGAAAGTAAGAGTTTATAGAGAATGCTACATGAGGCAGCTCTTTGAGAATGTTTTTGGGAGTATGATAGTGATGGATGAGGAAATCATAGATATTGTATCTTATGCTGAGTAGGAATGCACAAGTACAGATTTAATATTAGGGAATCGAGCATCTGCTGAATTAGACTTTTATGTTGAAAATTGGCAGGTTGAGTTATAAATCCCCATTCATTGTTGTGGAGTAGTATAATGCAGCCTTTTGTTTTTAACCTTTCTGCTTCTGTAGCATGTACCAAGAGTATCCTGTTTTTTTCTACCATGTTCTTTCAAACAAAAACAATCCAAATCTTCCAAAGAGGAAGCTTTATAGATAGTAGACTTTTTCCTCTGGATAGAATCAACATATTTTGTAATATTGCTCCTTTTAAGCAGTATTTAATATCCCTAAAAATATTCATTTTCTCTGTAATATAAACTTTTCTTGTTTTAAAGTTTCCTTGAAAGTGAGAAGCTGGTCCTGAGGAGGGACTGTGAACAGATGAATACTGAGAAAGTAAATTGTAGCATATAGTCTGTTATTGATGGTTGTCAATCATGAGAAGGATCAATACAGTACAGTCTATATGGCTGATTTCAGTGAGGACTTTTAATATTTATATTTATGTCTTTGAACTTCCTAACTTTAAAAAGTCCTTCCCTTTTTTATCTGTATGCCATGAAGGTGTATGGGTGTTTTCTCCAAGTGTGACAGTTATATTCATCTTTGTAACCCAGTTCATTTGTTTAGTATTGAAATTTGAGGAGTGCTGAATAAATGTATACAGACTAGTGATAGGCAGGGAAGAAAAATCTTTGTCTTAAATAAAATAAGAGACCAAGAAAGACAATAAAGAAAAGAAAATGGGGATTGTATGTGAGCTTTCTGTCACATTGCTGTTAGGTTCACAGAGTCCAAAAGAATAAGAAAATTCACCTTTATGGTGATTGTGAAGATGGGGAAAATGCCCTGTCAGCAGCGATCTGACCAAGTTGTTAGAGACTGTTGATTTTGAGGACACTGAAACAGGAGATTTCCCTCCTCTTTCCTTTTGACTTAATCAGCTGTTCTGAGTAAGTTTAAGAATTCTTCTGACCTTATTACCTTCAGAAAAAGTATTCCTGTTGATTCACTTTGGAATGGCAGTTGTAGTGATAGTTTCAATCAGAGTCCTGTTAAATTGTCCAGTTGATGCATAGTTACTGACATTTGTAATGTGAATTCATAATTCCTACCCATATCCCCTTCTCTTAGTGGATAAAATGCTGTTTGGAGAGAGTATGAGAATGGATCATGATAAAATGGTAAGTTGGGCATGAGAATGCTGTTTTCAGATCTGAAGTATCTCAGGATTATTCAGTGTGCCTTAATGTAAATAGCTGCATGTATTGAGTCCTATTTGCTTTAGCTCCCCAATTTACTCTTTTTTTAAAAAAATAAATTTATTTTAATGGAGGTTAATTACTTTACAATATTGTATTGGTTTTGCCACACATCAACATGAATATGCCACAGGTATACACGTGTTCCCCATCCTGAACCCCCCTCCCTCCTCCCTCCCCACACCATCCCTCTGGGTTGTCTCAGTGCACAAGCCCCAAGCATCCAGTATCATGCATCAAACCGGGACTGGCTATTGTTTCATATGTGATAAATTTGTAATTGTATCCTTATCAATACACGTACCAATTCTGATTTATGTCTTATGCTGTTTCTTTTTCCTGAAATGTATATAATGAGCTCCTACTTGACAGGGATTTTTTTTTAATCACCTTTTCTTATCCTGCAATGTCGGAAAATAAGAGTTTCATTGGTTTGTGAAATAGACACATTTATGAAGGAATGAGTGAAGTCACAAAAATGAGAGAATATAACAATAAAGAAGTGATAGTGTTATTTTAGATAGACGTGATCCTATTCGAGTTATTTGGCAATCTCTCGTGTTTGACAGTGTTGAAAGGAAAGAACATAGAATTTAATGATTTTTTTCCAGATGTAGGCATATGGATAGTAACTCTTTCAGTCTATTTTAAAATAAGTAATAGCAAAACCCATAAAAATAGCCAAATTGGGGAAATTAGGAAATGTTCACTCTCTGGATCCTCCCTCCTATGTTGGTTCCATGTGAATATTGCATAAATTTCAGTTAACCATGACTTCCACTTTGTTAACCCTTTTGAATTTGAGTAGGAAAGGACAGGGAGAAGGCAATGGCACCCCACTCCAGTACTCTTGCCTGGAAACTCCCATGGACGGAGGAGCCTGTTGGGCTGCAGTCCATGGGGTTGCTGAGGGTCGGACATGACTGAGCGACTTCACGTTCACTTTCACTTTCATGCATTGGAGAAGGAAATGGAAACCACTCCAGTGTTCTTACCTGGAGAATCCCAGGGATAGGGGAGCCTGATGGGCTGGCATCTCTGGGGTCACACAGAGTCAGACACGACTGAAGCGACTTAGCAGCAGCAGCAGCAGGAAAGGACAGAGGAGCAGCACTAGCACTGATAGGAGTATAAATCTGTCCTCAGGTTTATTGATGTGTAAGGAAACGATGTCAGTGGACCAGGAAATGCTCTCTGTTGCCTGTAGAATCATAAGGGATTAGTTGTTGTGCTAGTTGCTACTACTTCTGTTTGATACTGTTTAAGAAATCTATATTCCTTAAGTTTTTCCCAACTTTATGGAGTTATAATTTACAATTGAAATGGTAAGTGATATTTAATATGATTTGATATATGTATACAACATAAAAGTGTTCCCCCCATTGAGTTAATCAGAACACCATTACGTAACATACTTATTTTTTGTATTTGTGTGTGAGAGAGCATTTAAATTTGACTCTCTTCACGAATTTTAATTGTACAATAAATAGGATGTTGCCTGCTATAATCACCATCTTATACATTAACTTCTCAGACTTAATTGTTCCAATTGGAAGCTTGTACATTTTACCAATGCTCACTATTTCTCCCACCCTAAGTCCCCAACAACCACTGTATTCTGTTTCTATGAGCTTGACTTTATTATCTTTCAGATTTTATATATAAATGAAACCATGATTGATTTGGCTTTCTGTCTGGCTTATATTACTTGTATCACTTAGTCCTCCAGGTTCATACATGTTGTAACAAATGACAAGAATTTCTTCTTTCATAAGGGTCAGTAATATTGCATCAAATATGTGTGTATAAGTACACATATATATATATGTGTATATATATATATATGTATACACACACACACCTTGTATTTTCTTTATCCATTCATGTCATTGAACAACTAAGGTTGTTTGCATACCTTGGCTATTGTGAGTAATGATGCTGTAAACATAGTATAGATAATTCTTTGAGATGATATTTTGTGAAATTTTATGTGAATTTTTTTCCTTTGGCTATATACCCAAAAGTGGGATTATTAGGTGATATGACAGTTACATTTTTAATTTCTTGAGGAACCTCCATATTATTTTTCATGCTGGTTGTACCAGTTTACATGCCTACCAGTAGTATCAATATAAGGATTCCCTTTTTTCTTTATCCTTGCCCACTTTTTGTTATTTCTTGTCTTTTTGATAATAGACATAAGTCCTAATAGGTGTGGGATGATAGCTCATTGTGCTTTTGATTGTGCATTTTCCTCATGATTAAAGATGTGGAACACCTTTTCATATACTCATTGGCTATTTTTATTATGTCTTTGAAAGAAATGTCTACTTACATCCTTCATTTTAAAATTGTTATTATATTTTTGCTCTTCAGTTCTGTGACTTCCATGTATATTTGGAATATCAACCCCTTATTGGATATGTGGTTTGCAAATATTTTTTCTCATTTTATAGGTTGACTTTCACTTTGTTGAGTTTTTTCATTGTTGAGCAGAAACTTTTAGTTAGATGTAGTCTCACTTGTTTTGTTTAGTTTTGCTTTTGTTGTATTTAATTTGGGTATCAAATAAAAAATATTACTGCCAAGGAGTCTACCTTCTATGTTTTCTTCTAGGAGAATTATGATTTCAGATCTTATATTCAGGTCTTTAATCCATCCAGGGTTGATACTTGTATATTACCTGTGACTGCCCAGTTTTCCCAATTTACTGACATGACTGTCCTTTACATGGTGTGTATTCTTGGCTCATTATGAATAGAATTCAACAGTGGGCATCCATGTGTTATTCCTGATCTTAGAAGAAAAGCTTTCAGCATTTCACTGTTAGGTATGATGTTTTCTGTGGACTTGTCTTTTATGGCCTACCCTGAGGCACAGTGTTAGTTTGTTTGAGATGTTTTTTTCCCTTAATGTAGGTGTTTATCACAATAAGTGTCCTTAGAACTATTTTTGCTACATTCCATAAGCTTTGGTATACTATGTTTCCATTTTGTTTGTGTCACGATTTTTTTGATGTCTCTTTTGAATTGTTCACCGTTTTTCTGGAGCACATGACTTAATATATATTTTAAGAACTTTTCAATTTCGGTTTTGTAGTTTCATATCATTGTGGTCAGAAAAGATGCTTGAAATGATTTAATTTTTAAGACTTATTTTGTGACCTTGCATATGATTTATCCTAGATAATTTTCTATGGATTCTTGAGAAGAATGTTTATTCTAGTACTGTTAAAAGGAATGTTCTGTAAATATCTACTAAGTTCATCTGATATAATGTGTTGTTCAGTTTTTAACTCCTGTCTGACTCTTTGTGACCCAGTGAACTGCAGCACGCCAGGGTTCCCTGTCCTTCATTATCTCCCAGAGTTTGCTCAAATTAATGTCCACTGAGTCACTGATGTCATCCAACCACCTCATCCTCTTGTCACCCCCTTCTCCTCTTGCCCTCAGTCTTTCCCAACATCAGGGTCTTTTCCGATGGTTGGCTGTTTGCATCAGGTGGCCAAAGTATTGGAGCTTCAGCATCAGTCCTTTCAAGGAATATTCAGGGTTCATTTCCCTTAGAATTGACTGGTTTGATCTCCTTGCAGTCCAAAGGGACTCTTTAAGAGTCTTCTCCAGCACCATAATTAAAAAACATCAGTTCCTCAGGGCTCATCCTTCTTATGGTCCAACTCTCATATCCATACATGAGTTCTGTAAAAACCATAGCTTTGACTATTCAAACCTTTGTCAGCAGTTATTTCTCTCCTTTTTAATATGCTGTCTAGGTTTGTCATATCTTTTTTTCTAAGGGGCAAGTGTCTTTTAAATTTATGGCTGCAGTCACCATCTGCAGTGATTTTGGAGCCCAAGAAAATAAGTCTGTCACTGTTTCCACTTTTCCCCCCATCTATTTGGCATGAAGTGATGGGACCAGATGCCATTATCTTAGCATTTTCAATGTTGAATTTTAAGCCAACTTTTTCACTCCCCTCTTTCACCTTCATCAAGAGGCTCTGTAGTTCCTCTTCACTTTCTACCGTTAGAGTGGTATCATCTGCCTACCTGAGGTTGTTGATATTGCTCCCCGTCATCTTGATTCCAGCTTGTTGTTCATCCAGCATGTCATTTTGCATTAAATTCTCTGCATATAAGTTAAATAAGCAGGGTGACGGTGTACAGCCTTCACATACTCCTTTCCCAATTTTGAACCAGTCCCATTGTTCCATATTTGATTCTAAGTGTGCTTCTTGACCTGCATATAGGTAAGATGATTTGGTATTCCTGTTTGTTGTGATCCACATAGTCAAGGGTTTCAGCATAGTCAATGAAGCATAAGTAGATATGTTTTTAGAATCTGCTTGCTTTATCTATTATCCAGTGGATGTTGGCAATTGGATCTCTGGTTCTTTTGCCTTTTCTAAATTCAGCTTGTACACCTGGAAGTTCTTGGTTCACATACAGCTGAAACCTAGCTTGAAGGATTTTTGAGCATTATCTTGCTAACATGTAAATGAGCACAATTGTGCAGTAGTTTGAACATTCTTTGGTATTGCCTTTCTTTGAAGTTGGAATGAAACTTGCCTTTCCAATCTTGTGTAAGGCCTAATATGTAAGATCTAGTGTAAGTCTAATGTTCTTTTTTAGTGATTATTTCCATCTGGATGATCTATCCATTGTTGAGAATGGGATATTGAAGTTCATTGCTATTATTGTATTGCTGTGTAATTTTCCCTTCAGATTTGTTAGTATTAGCTTTATGTATTTACATGCTTTCCACGTGGTGCTACTGGTAATAAAACCCACCTATAGTGCAAGAGACACCAGAGATGCAAACCCACTCCGGTATTTTTGCCTGGAAAATCCATGGACAGAGGAGTCTGATGGGTATAGTTCATGGGGTCGCAAAGAGTTGGACACAACTGAGCGACTGGAGCATGTACTCACATTTAGGTGTTCCTATGTTGGAGTTGAAATATTTGCAATTGTTATACCCTCTTGATACATTGACCTTGTATGTAGTGACCTTATTTTTCTCTTCTTACAGCTTTTGGCTTAAAGTCTGTTTTGTATGATATGAGTACAGCTATTCTTTGTTAGTTTCTTTTTGCATAAAATATATTTTTCTATCCCTTTGTTTTCATTCTATGGAAGTTCTTTAAAGCTTAGGTGAGTCTCCTGTAGGCAGTATGTAGTTGGGTATTTTTTTAAATCAATCTAGCTAGATTTTCATGGCAGCCACCTGAGGGACAGACCCCAATAACACCTAGGTCTTTTTATTTTGGCCACGCCTCAAGGCATGTGAGATCTTAGTTCCCCAACCAGGGACTGAGCCAGTGTCCTGTACATTGGAAGCATAGAGTCTTAACCATGGACTGCCAGGAATGTCCCCTCCCTTAGCTTTTGATTGGAAAATTTAGTCTATTTACATTGAAAATAATTGTTCATAAGTTAGGACTTATTGCCATTTTGTTAATTGTTTTCTGGCTGTTTTATAGTTCCTTTCCCCCTGTCTTGGTCTGTTTCTTTGTGATTTGATAATTTTTGTGGTATAGTATTCTTTGATTCCTTTCTCTTTATCTTTTGTGTATTTAGTATAGTCTTTTGTTTTGTGGTAACCATGAAGTTTATATAAAATATCTTTTATGTACAACAGTTTACTTTAAGTTGATAATATCTTCAAATGCCTACACCTTCATGTTATGTTTTTGATGTCACAGTTTACATCTTTTTACATTGTGAATCCAATAACAAATTTTTTTATAGTTACTTTAATGTTCTCTTCTTTAACCTTTATTCTAAAGTTAAAAGTGACTTACCCATTACCATTGCAACAAAAGAGTAATCTGATTTTAACTGAATGTTTATGTTTATTGGTGAGATTTATACTTTCATATGTCTTCCTTCTATTTGACATTCTTTCATTACACCNACACCCTTTAACATTTCTTATAAGATTGATTTAGTAGTGATGAACTCATTTAGCTTTTGTTTGCCTGGAAAACTCCTATTTCCCATTTAATTTTGACGAAGTAATTTACTGAATAGAGTATTCTTGGTGTTTTTTTCCTTCCTCAATTGGAATATATCACACTATACCCTTCTGCCTTTCAAGTTTTCTCCTGAAATATTTCCTGATAGCGATATGGGGTTTCTCTTGTACATAACTTGTTTTCTCATGCTGCTTTTGGGATTCTCACCTAATATTTAGCATTTGACAATTTCATTATGTGTCTTGGTGTGATCTCTTTGAATTATCATTTTTTGTTTTGGGGGGTGGAAGTTATTTTCTCGGATTCCTGAATCTGGATGTGTCTTTTTCTCCTAGACTAGACAAGTTTTCAGCCATTATTTCTTTGAATAGCACTTGTTCTCTTTTCTCTCGATATTTTTCTGGACTGCATGCCAAGTCGCTTTAGCGATGTCCAACTCTGTGACCCTGTGGACCATAGACCCCCAAGTTCCTTTGTCCATGGGATTCTCCAGGCAAGAATACTGGAGTAGGTTGCCATTTCCTTCTCCAAGGGATCTTCCTGATCCAAGGATTGAGTGGGCAGATTCTTTACCACTAGTGTCACCTGAGACCTCTATAACACATATAGTTAGCTAGTATCCCATAAGTCCTTGTTGCTATTTTCACTTTTTAATTCTTTCTTTTGACTTATCTGAGTGGATGAATTCCACTTCACTGTCTTTTTAAGTTTTCTTGATTCTTCCTTTCACTTGATCTAGTCTACTGTTGAACTCTCCTATTGCATCTTTTAGTTTGGTCGTATTCTTTGGCTCTGTGATATCTGTGTAGTACTTAAAAAAATTTTCCTGTGTGTTACTTATTTTGTTCATACATTTCTCTTATTTTTTGGTAAGCATGTTTATGATCGTTGTTTTGAACTCTCTCTCAGGAAAATCACTTATCTTCATTGTTAGTAATATCTGTTTCTGGTTTCTGTTGTTCTTTTATTTCAGATGTTTTCCTGTGTCTTTTCATTTTTCTTGGGTCTCTATGTTGTTTCTGTGCCCTACTCCAGTATTCTTGCCTGGAGAACCTCATGGGCAGAGGAGCCTGAAGGGCTACAGTCCATGGGGTCACAAAGAGTCAGACACGACTGAATGACTAAACCACCACCACCATGTTGTTTTGACTATTTGGGTTTTTTTTTTTTTCATATACAAATTTTAAAATTATTTGTTCTACCCAAAAAATCCCATTGATATTTAGATAGGAATTGCATTATATCTGTACATTGCCTTGAGTACTGTGATCATTTTAACGATATTAATTCTTCTAATCCAAGAATGCAGTGTATCTTTCTATCTTTTAACAGTATGCAGATAAAACCCTTTCAGGGAAAGGTTGGGAGATGAGTGACTGCTTACTGCTTTTGCACTGAGCCTATGGGAAAGCCAGCTAGGAATTGCCCCTTTGTTTTCTGTAGTCTGTGGAATTTGTGAATGGAACCCCCTTTAACTGTATGACTGATGGTCTTGAGACCTATCTTGAGTAGAACCTATAAAATCTTGGGTATAGACATGTGTACAAGGTCCTTCCAGGGAGATACTAGGAACTTAAAGCCCTGTGGAGTGTGGAAGAGTGGTGTCCACTTCCACGTTCTCTGAGGGGATCAGAGCCAGCCCCTAGTACCTGCTAAGTTAGAAGACTAACCTTCAGGCAGCAGCTATTAAAGTAAGTGTTATTGTTAATTCACTCAGTCGTGCCTGACTCTTTGTGACTCCATGTACTGCAGCCTACCAGACTCTACTGTCCATGGGATTTTCCAGGCAAGATCCCCTGGAGAAGGAAATGGCAGCCTACTTTTTAAAGCAAGCAGATACTCTTTCAGGGAAAACTGAAATATGCAATTTTGTTTGTTCCCTCTGTGCTGATAGCTGGGATGATAGCCTTGGTGAGTGCTTGCATGATTGTTAAGAACTGTTTCTTTGTTTGCTATACTGTTTTGTCTGATTTATACAAGCTCTATTGGTTTTTAGAGCAAGGGATTTTGTGAATCTGTCGCTCTTGTGAGTCTTAACCCACAAGACTGATTTCCTTTCGGATGGACTGGTTGGATCTCCTTGCAGTCCAAGGGACTCTCAAGAGCCTTCTCCAACACCACTGTTGCTAGATCAGTGCTTTGGTTTTCAGGGAGAAGCTAGAAGTTGGGACTTCTCTCCTGATGGTAAGGCACTATGCTGAGGGTGGGGTTGATGCCAAGAATGTGTAAGGAAACAGCCTTTCCTACCTGTTTTGTATTTTCTCATTTGTCCTACTTTCTGAAAGTTTCTGAGTCTCTTTCAGAGTAAATTGTTCTGTGTGTAGCTGTGCATTTTGTGTGTCTGTATGAGGAGGGGAGCTCAGTCACCTCCTTTGTCACCATCTTGTTGCTTCTGAATTTCTAAAGTTTTGGATCTTTTCAGTCAAAACTTTTACCATTGCTTTGATATTGTTTTTGAAATGTGAAGTACTTAACAGTTTAATCTTAGCCTTGGATAAGCAGTTCAGTCGCTCAGTCATGTTCAACTCTTTGCAGCCCCATGGACTGCAGCACACCAGTCTTCCCTGTCCACCACCAACTTTCAGAGCTTGCTCAGATTCATGTCCATTGAGTCAGTGATGCCATCCAACCATCTCATCCTCATCGTCCCCTTTTCCTCCTGCCTTCAATCTTTCCCGCACCAGGGTCTTTTCAAATAAATCAGTTCTTTGCATCAAATGGCCAAAGCATTGGAGTTTCAGCTTCAGCATCAGTCCTTCCAATGAACATTCAGGACTGATTTCCTTTAGGATGGGCTGACTTGATCTCCTTGCAGTCCAAGGGATTCTCAAGAGTCTTCTTCAACACCACAGTTGAAAAGCATCAATTCTTTGGTGCTCAGCTCTCATTATAGTCTAATTCTCACATGCATACATGACTGCTGGAAAATACCATAGCTTTGACTAGACAGACCTTTGTTGGCAAAGTAATGTCTCTGTTTTTAAATATGCTGTATATGTTGGTCATAGCTTTTCTTCCAAGGAGCAAGCATCTTTTAATTTCATGGCTGCAGTCACCATCTGCAGTGATGATTCCTTTTATTCTTCAAAGATATTTTATTGTATGGATTTCTAATTTTCATTATGATCAGTGAATATATTCTATATCAGCTGAGTTATTTCAAGTATCTTTGGCTTGATACATAGTTTATCTTGGTGAATATGCCATAGACAATTAAAGAGTGCATTTATTCTGAAGTTGTTGACTGTAGTGTTTTATAAATGTCCATTGGGTTTAAGTGGTTGATAGCATTGTTCATATCATCTATGATTGATATTGTGCTTTATTCTGTAAATTACTGAAAAGGTACAGTTTAAAGTCACCAACTGTGATTTGATTTGTCTGTTACTCCCGTTTATTTCTGTCCGTTTCATTTCAGGTAATTTGTAACTTTTATTTGTCATACAAACTTCTGTAAATGTTTATAAATTGACCATTTTATATTTTGAAATATATCTTTGGTATTATCTTTGGTAATAAACAGACATGATGTTTGCATTATTGAAAATTAAGATAACTGCTCTAGCTTTCTTTTGCTTTCTGTTAGGATGGTGTTATCTTTTTATCTTTTCAACCTATAACTTTATGTATAAAATATTGTCATTAGATGGTATATAGTTGTTTAGTATGTTTTAACCATTAATGGAATGTTTATTCAATGTTCATTTAAATATTGAAAAAGTGGATTTAATTCGACCTCTTTTATTGTTTCTTTGTTAAGTGTGTGCACATCTTTTATTGTTTTTTTTGTTGAGTGTATACTCCCTATCAGTGTCTATCTTCTGCTTTCTATTCTTCTGTCTCTTCTCTGCATACCTTTTAATATTTCTTCAAAATTTCTTTTTCGTTTACATTTTTAGCTATACTTTTTTTTAAGTGGTTTTCTAGGGAATACTATATATATTTGTTTTAGCCTTTTAAGACTATTAAATCATTTCCCATAAAAAGAAGAATCTTGGAAATATACATACATATTTACCTAGTCTTTACCCCTTATATGCTAGGGTTGCCATATATACTACAAGTGATATAGACAATGGAATAATTGTTTTAAATAGGTATATTTATTTTTAAGAAACTAAGAGGGAAAATATTTCATATATAGAAAATTATAAAACACTGGTGAAAGAAATCAAAAAGGACACTAATAGATACACCATGTTCATGAATCAGAAGAATCAATATAGTGAAAATGAGTATGCTACCCAAAGCAATCTATAGATTCAGTGCAATCCCTATCAAGATACCAATGGTATTTTTCACAGAGCTAGAACAAATAATTTCACAATTTGTATGGAAATACAAAAAGCTTCAAATAGCCAAAGCAATCTTGAGAAAGAAGAATGGAACTGATGGAATCAACCTGCGTGACTTCAGGCTCTATTACAAAGCCACAGTCATAAAGACAGTATGGTACTGGCACAAAGACAGAAATATAGATCAATGGAACAAAATAGAAAGCCCAGAGATAAATCCACGCACCTATGGACACCTTATCTTTGACAAAGGAGGCAAGAATATACAATAGATTAAAGACAATCTCTTTAACAAGTGGTGTTGGGAAAACTGGTCAACCACTTTTAAAAGAATGAAACTAGAACACTTTCTAACACCACACACAAAAATAAACTCAAATGGATTAAAGATCTAAACATAAGACCAGAAACTATAAAACTAGAGGAGAACATAGACAAAACACTCTCCGACATAAACCACAGCAGGATCCTGTATGACCCACCACCCAGAATATTGGAAATAAAAGCAAAAATAAATAAATGGGACCTAATTAAACTTAAAAGCTTCTGCACAACAAAGGAAACTATAAGCAAGGTGAAAAGACAGTGTTCAGAATGGGAGAAAATAATAGCAAATGAAGCAACTGACAAAGAACTAATCTCAAAAATATACAAGCAACTCCTGCAGCTCAATTCCAGAAAAATAAACAACCCAATCAAAAAATGGGCCAAAGAACTAAAAAGACATTTCTCCAAAGAAGACATATGGATGGCTAATAAACACACGAAAAGATGCTCAACATCACTCATTATCAGTTCAGTTCAGTTCAGTCACTCAATCGTGTACAATTCTTTGCGACCCCATGAATCGCAGTACGCCAGGCCTCCCTGTCCATCACCAACTCCCGGAGTTCACTCATATTCACGTCCATCGAGTCAGTGATGCCATCCAGCCATCTCATCCTCTGTCGTCCCCTTCTCCTCCTGCCCCCAATCTCTCCCAGCATCAGAGTCTTTTCCAATGAGTCAACTCTTCACATGAGGTGGCCAAAGTACTGGAGTTTCAGCTTTAGCATCATTCCTTCCAAAGAAATCCCAGGGCTGATCTCCTTCAGAATGGACTGGTTGAATCTCGTTGCAGTCCAAGGGACTCTCAAGAGTCTTCTCCAGCACCACAGTTCAAAAGCATCAATTCTTTGGTGGTCAGCCTTCTTCACAGTCCAACTCTCACATCCATATGTGACTACTGGAAAAACCATAGCCTTGTCTAGACGGACCGTAGTCGTCAAAGTAATGTCTCTGCTTTTGAATGTGCTATCTTGGTTGGGCATAACTTTTCTTCCAAGGAGTAAGCGTCTTTTACTTTCATGGCTGCAGTCACCACCTGCAGTCATTTTGGAGCCCCCCAAAATAAAGTCTGACACTTCCTCATCTATTTCCCAGGAAGTGATGGGACCTGTTGCCATGATCTTCGTTTTCTGAATGTTGAGCTTTAAGCCAACTTTTTCAGTCTCCTCTTTCACTTTCATCAAGAGACTTTTTAGTTCCTCTTCACTTTCTGCCATAAGGGTGGTGTCATCTGCATATCTGAGGTTATTGATATTTCTCCCGGCAATCTTGATTCCAGCTTGTGTTTCTTCTCAAGACCACGATGATGTACCATTTCACACCAGTCAGAATGGCTGTGATCCAAAAGTCTGCAAGCAATAAATGCTGGAGAGGGTGTGGAGAAAAGGGAATCTTTTTACACTGTTGGGGGGAATGCAAACTAGTACAGCCGCTATGGAGGACAGTGTGGAGATTCCTTAAAAAACTGGAAGTAGAACTGCCTTATGAGCCAGCAATCCCACTGCTGGGCATACACACCGAGGAAACCAGAATTGAAAGAGACACATGTACCCCAATGTTCATCGCAGCACTGTTTAAAATAGCCAGGACATGGAAGCAACCTAGATGTCCATCAGCAGATGAATGGATAAGAAAGCTCTGGTTCATATACACAATGGAGTATTACTTAGCCATTAAAAAGAATACATTTGAATCAGTTCTAATGAGGTGGATGAAACTGGAGCCGATTATACAGAGTGAAGTAAGCCAGAAGGAAAAACAATACAGTACACTAACGCATATATATGGAATTTAGAAAGATGGTAACGATAACCCTGTATGTGAGACAGCAAAAGAGACACAGGTGTATAGAACAGTGTTTTGGACTCTGTGGGAAAGGGAGAGGGTGGGATGATTTCAGAGAATTGCACTGAACCGTGTAATATCATATAAGAAACGAGTCACCAGTCCAGGTTCGATGCAGGATACAGGATGCTTGGGGCTGGTGCACTGGGATGACCCAGAGGTTGGTACAGGGAGGAAAGTGGGAGGGGTGTTCAGGATGGGGAACACGTGTACACTCGTGGTGGATTCATGTTGTATGACAAAACCAATACAATATTGTAATTAGCCTCCAACTAAAATAAATTTAAGGAAAATATTTCATAATTACCTATATTAACCAGTTTTAATCCTTTTCATTCTGTTCTGAAGATCCATGTCTCCTTTGGTTATCATTATTTATCTTCACAAAGAACTTCGCTTAGCACCGGTACTAGTGATAATTTTTCTTAGTTTTATCTGACAGTGTTTCCTTTTTAGTCATTTTTATTGAGGAATATAGTTACTTAATATAGAATTATGATTTTACTTTCCCCCTCAGTACGTTAAAGATAATATTTCATAGTTTTCTGGCCTTCATTGAAATAATTAAAGATTTGGGAGTAGTTAGTATAGAAAATAGTTGAAGAAAAAGTTTAGGCTAGCAAAGCAGGATGTGATTGTTACTTTTCAAAGGATACTTATGAAGAGTTCTTAACTAAACAGTTCGTTTTATGTGTTTTTCTCTGTGTCCTTTGACAGTTTTGAATAAATGAGCTTCTTTTGACAGGGGTTGGTTTTTATTTATATTGTTTTCTTACCCAGAAAGTCATACAGAAAGTAATTATTCCATATTTTTAATGGCTGTTTCCTTTCATGATATTTAAAATGTTAGAGAGTAAATGAATGACTTTGTTAGAAAAGCAGAAGTAAAAAGATTGGAATATATTGATGTTAGAAATATTTCATTTAATTCATAATNGTTCAAGACATAGAAGTGTGGAATATTTTGTAAATTTTGTTGTGTTATAAATATTTGATATGAGTTCTCAACATAGAATTGATTTGTCTCTTGAAATAACATTTCTTTATTCAAGATAAATGGGAAATATACCTTACAACCTCTGAATTTAGGGAATATGAAATTAACCTTCCAAATATATGTGTTTGATTTGAATGGCATATTTTTTCACTTTTACATAATTGTCTCATGTCAACTCCCATGACAGTCATACAGGAGAGAGGGAACTGTTGTAGTTTTTGCATTGTTTCTAAAACATACTACCATCCTTGATCTTATGACAAATTTTGAAATAATATTCAATGGACATGGAATATAAATAAGTTTCTGTTGAAGCAGAAATGCTTAGTTTTGAGAAACACTTTAGTGTTGTAATGTCTTTTGTTAGTGATTCTCAAGTTCTACTCCATTTTACTCTATCATAAATCTGTCATCTATCCTTCTACTCCATTTTACTCTATCATAAATCTGTCATCTATCCGTACATCTATCATCTATCACTTTTATCTTCCATAATTTATCTGTGTGTCTTTATCATCTGTCTAGTTTATTAATATGTTATCATTCAAATTCCATTACTCATCATCTTTTGTGTATCATCTATCCATCCATCCTATTAAATATAATAGGAAGAAGAGCATAGCAATGGAAAAACAAGGGCTTTACCTCCCACGTGAAAGGACAGTGATGACAGTGGTCTCTGAGGTGATGATGCATAAGGAGGAAACGAGAGCATGAGGACAGAGGGCCATTAAATTCAGGGACTCATCTAGCAGAAACTCTTGACTTATTACTATGCTCAAATTTGGAAAATCAGAGTAGAGTTGCCTCCATTCTGTGCCAGCTTTCATGAGAAAATTTAGTTTAAATATGGTAACTGCCTTCTCAGTCCACTTATGCTTCAGTGTCTTAAAACTAAGTTTTAATTATATGAAGTTACTACCTCAGTCTACATTAAAGTAGACCATGGATTGATAAGCCTTTTCTGTAAAGGGTGAAATAACAAGCAATTTCAGTTTTGTAGGATGTATAATCTCTGATGCAGCTGATCTGCTCTGCTCTTGCAGTGTGAAAGCAGCCAAACACAGTATGTAATTGAATGAGTGTGGCTTTGTTTCGGTAAAACCTTGTTTACAACAGCAGGCTTTGTGCTGCAGTACCACATCCTGAACTAGAGCATTGGCTAAACCAGAACCTGGAAAATAATCAGATTAAACCCAGTACATGGTAAACGTATCTGAAAATTATTTTTACATTTTACTTTCGTGAAAATTATTATTAATAATTCTGCTAAATCTCATTCACAGGAGAGTGCTGTAAGTGAATACTATATGCCATCATAACCTAAGCAATGTAAAACCAATGTAAGTGACTGGAGTGATAAGAACCCATTTCCAGTTATAACCAATAGATTATATTTTAAATTTAGCATATTTTTCCCACAAGTTCCCAAGGATTGGGACCAAAATCTTACCTGCCTTCTTTTCCTCTTCAGTACATTTCAGGTCAGAATATTGCCTCTCAATTCCTTGGTGGTATCTGGTCTCCTTAGGCTTTGACTTCAGTCTATTTTGACTTCACCTGAGCAGTTTTTGTAATTGTTTCAACATCTCATGATAGGATTTGTATGTTCCAAAGCTATCATGTAATCTCATTTATAAAAATGTGAAAGATTCACATTTTCATAAATAACTAATGAACACAATCTTTAATCCAATTAAACTGTGTTTTCCAAATTTTCTCCATGTTGTCTGCATTGGAGGGTTTACAGAAGAGAAGGAATATCTAAAACCTGCTGCTAGCTTAAATTTGGGTTATAACTTTTTCTGCAGTGATTTGAAAATGTACCTTTATGTTTACTTGAAACTTACATTACCAGGTTAATGTTAATATTCTATTAAAGGCTCACCCAAATCAATTAGAAAAAGACAAGTATTCCAGTACAGAAGTAGAAATACATATAAATGAACAAATCAGAGAAGGAAAGTACCATGAATGGCCAAGAACACATAAAAATATACTCAGCCAGGCTGCTGCACAAGCCCTCTGCAATGGCCCACACTCTGGAGTGTGTTTGTTTCTGGATAAATCTACTTCTTACCTAAAAAATAATGCTAACCATATTAATCTTGCAATTAAATAACTATATGCTAAATAATTATCAATTATTATAAATATATAATGAAATTAATATTTGTGTGTCTTTAAACATAGTCATTAACACACAAATAAATCAGCAATTACTTTTTTCACCTATTAGATTAATGGTACATTTATTAGCAAAGTATGGAGAATTTGGAACTCCTTGTGTGTTAGTCTGTCTAAAAGACAGTGAAAAATATGTATTAGATGGAAATTAGCACATTTTGACAATTTTATATTTAGAAATTTACCTACAGGACATAATAGGGAGTGTTCAAATGTGTATGTAAACTCAAGGGTACTCATTACAGCCTTAGTTATACTTGTAAAATTGTAAATAATCTGTTTATCAAATCATAATGCTAGGGAAATTAATAATGCACTTATCCAATTTAATTGTATTTAATATTTTGAAATTAATTGACATTAAAATCTAGTTTTTTCAAAAGTTTGGCCATTAGTTCCTGAGTATCAACTATGTTTGAAACATTAATATTGTATTTTATTCACGTAAAGTGAAATATGCATGTGCTTGTTTGGATATGGTCAATAAACTAATTTTATAGGAAGACTGTTCAAAAACTGTTGATGGTGAGTTTGGATCATTATTTTACTATTGTGTATGCATGTGTGCGATGTGTAGTCTCAAATTTATATACTTCAATTATATATAGCATTTATTGAATTCTTAGTATGTGTACCACATGCTGAAATAAACACTTTTTCATAGATTATCTCATTTAATGCTAATAATAACCATACAGTATAGGATATTCATTCCTTTTTTTAAGATAGAGACGCGTTAGAAACTAAATTTTATTGTGCAATTAATTGTTATTCACAGCTTAAGAAAAACACAGTGTCACAGCCTTTGGAAGATGAAAATAATACTTATATTTTGCTACATTTCCTCTTGTTTGGGGGGAAAGATACACATTTTTGAGGTCATCTTTATTTTCTCTGTGTTAAGGTCAGAGCCATGCACATTTTCAAATTTAGTTCTTTAAACTTAAAACTGTAAGTGTTGAGATACTGCAGGAACAGGAGAAAAAGATGAATAGGACATTGGTTTGTTGGAAATTCTGTGGTATAAATTTACAAATTGTAGAATGACTTATTGAAATATGGGGTGCCAATGCTTAGGAGATGAGGCAATGTTCCTTGGGAAACTATTTCATAGAGACTGGTATGTCGCGGGGGCACAAATCGAAGTCCAAAAAGAAATGGCCAATAAGAGGAGTATCACTAAATGGAAAAAATCAACTTTAACGCAGAATTGATGACAGGTAACACCAAGAGAAATACTATAAATAGCAGGGAAAGGACCAATGAGGATCTTGGAGTTGAAGGTACAATCCCTAACTGCTATAGATTCAAGTATCATAATGTTCTAATGAAATATTTTTCAAATTGTACTTTATGACCATGTGGTATAGATTATAAACTATCTACTTCATATGAATATGTGTTCCATAATCAGTTCACTTTTCTCCAGTTGTCGTATTCATTCTAACACTTTTCTAAAAACAGTACCTTGTGTCTTACAAGTACCATTCATTAGTAATTCTGAGCTAGTAGCTAAAATGTTGGCCAGAATGATAAGCAGAGTGAATTGCATCATAAAGTTTTGCCTGATTGTGCCATAGCAGTGGCTAAAGTACATTTTAAAAATTGGATAGTTTATAGCAAGAAATGCGTGTTATGCTAAAGTTTGCCTTCTTATTTTCTGGTATCTTGAGGAGAACTGAGCCTGTATAAGACATTCACAGCTGGGGCCCTGGAACAGAGAATACTGAAGGAAAAAGCAGTCATAGTTAATTAAGTAAGGCTGCATCTGTCATGGAGGACTGCTGGACACAGAGCTGCTCAGCCTCTAATTTTGATGGATGCAATTTGGGGATGTTTGAATATGGTAAATCTCTTTAATGGTGGTAAAGTGTTTATAATATTACTAAACTAATATGTGAATGAGTGAATGAATTAATAGGGTCAAAAGTAAAATACTACAGAAAGTTGTGATAAACATAAGAATGACAGGATATAAAAACTCAACACTTGGCAATAATCATAATAATTGTTTCAACCAGGAAAATCAAAAGATGCTAAAACTCACTGGAGAAAATTTGAGGGGAAATGATACATTTTAAAATATTTTTAAAAATATTTATTTTATTGATGTATAGTTGATTGACAACTATAAGACAATTAAGTCTGAAGTTTGGTCAAAATGAATATAAAAGAATATGTAGGGCAGAATATCTTGAAGCACATGGCTCCAGGTGTACATGCTCAGGAAATATGAAAGTGTGGAATAAGAGCATGAATACTTTGATACCAGTGGGTTTTATCTGTATCTGCATTTCAACCATTTATAATAGAACGTGTTTTTACTCACAGTTCCTTCACTTAGCATGATTTTTCAAAGTTCAGCCATGTTGTAGCATGGATTGGGACTCCATTTCTTTTTATGGGTGAGTAATACCCCATTTATAGATAACATTTTGCTTGCTTATTCATTCATCAATTTATGGCATTCTACTAACTTATTTCTGTTATTTGGCTGTTTTGAATAATCTTGCTATAAATATTTATGTGGAGATTTTTGTGTATATGTATATTTTTAGTTCTTTTAGGGATTAGAACACGAGAAGTTGTCTGACCAGGATTTTAAGATTACACTTGCTTCGTTTGAAGTATGTACAGTGAACATTTGTTGAATATTGGTGGAAACTCTTACTGTAGAAATAAGTAAATTGAAAAACGAAAATAAACACAGTTGAAGCCCATTGCCTCATACCTGGTTCATTCAGTTTGAATGTATTTAGTTTTTATTATTGTGTATTTTTGCTTTTGTGTTCTTGTTTTAAATATAGAATCAATGTTGGTTTGCATACAAAGCATTTCATTGTCTTACAACATTAATTATGGAGAAAGGGCATCTTGGATAAGTGAATTAAATATTCAAGGATAGTAGGATCATTCAAATAGGTAGAATTCTGCCACAGAAATAAATTGATTTTACTCATAATGTTCATGAAGAACTAAAATGATAAACCTCCTCTCATTGGCTTAATAGCTGGTGTAGCCTCCCATACTCATTTTCATCTCCACTTTTCACATGTAAATTAAGTGGTTTAGTATGTTTCTAGGATTATGGATGCCTGTATTATTTTTTGGGTGTTTTCAGGATCTGTCCTTTCTCACAGGCGAACAGCAAAAGGTGTCTTTAAATGAATGTGTCTGGATCATGTATTTATACGTTGTGAAAAATCTGAAGAAAATGAGAAACAAAAGGACTGTTGTTGAACAGTACTATATTTCTATTCTAAGCAAGTAAGGGAAGACTTTAACTTACTCACTTTTAGTGTTATTCACAGTTTGGGTAGTTTTGAATGCTACCAGTTCTGCATGTATTCAACATTTGATATCTGAATATCTGATTTCTTACTAAATGGTATTCCTTTGAGTGTGTGCCTACTAACACATATATAGACTCAAAACATGAGAGAGTGGAGAGGATACATGAACACTGGCCCAGTGTTCTGAGGTAACATTTTTCTAATATTATATTTGTACCTCTTACATAACTTTAATTTTATGTACTTTAAAATACACCATTTGTCACGTCTACTTCTGTGGGTTTCGGCAAAGGTATAGAATAGTATATCTAGCACCACAGTCATGATGTGTGTCGGGGAGACGGGTGTCCATTACCCTAAAATCCCCTTGTGTTTCTCCTTTATAGTCAATCCCTCCTTCTGCTCTTCAGTCTCTTGTAATCACTGTTTCTATAGTTCTGCCTGTTGTTTTTGTTGTTGAGTCACTTAAGTCGTACCCAGCTCATTATAACCCCATGGACTATAGCATGCCTGGCTCTTCTGTTCTCCATTATCTCCCGGAGTTTTCTCCAATTCGTATCCATTGTGTCAGTGATGCTATCTAACCATTGTATCCTCTGCTGCCCCCTTCTTTTGCCTTCAGTCTTTCCCAGCCTCAAGGGCTTTTCCAGTCAGTCATCTCTTTGTACCAGGTGGCCAAAGTATTGGAGCTTCAGTTTTGTCAACAGTGCTGCCAATGAATATTCAGGGTTGATTTCCTTTAGGAAAGACTGGTTGGATCTCTTTGCAGTCCAAGGGACTGTCAAGAGTCTTCTCCAACAGCACAGTTCAAAAGCATCAATTCTTCAGGTACTGGGATTATTTATAGTATAACTATCTCACATCCATACATGACTACTGGAAAAACTGTAGTTTTGACTATACAAACCTTTGTTGGCAAAGTAATGTCTCTGCTTTTTAATATGCTGTCTAGGTTTGTAATAGTTTTCATTCCAAGGAACAAGCATCTTTTAATTTCACGACTGCACTCACCATTCTAGTGATTTTGGAGCCCAAGAAAATACTAGGCATGTGAGATGAGTGCAATTGTGTATTAGTTTGAGCATTCTTTGGCATTGCCTTTCTTTGAGATTGGAATGAAAACTGACCTTTTCCAGTCCTGTGGGGACTGCTGAGTTTTCCAAATTGGCTGACATATTGAGTGTGGCACTTTCACAGCATCATCTTTCAGGATTTTAAATAGCTCATCTGGAATTCTGTCACCTCCACTAGCTTTGTAGTGATGCATCCTAAGGTCCACTTGATTTCACACTCCAGGTTGTCCAGTTATAGGTGAGTGACTACACCATCATGGTTTTCTGAATCATTAACACTTTTCCTGTACAGTTCTTCTGTGTATTCTTATCACCTTTTCTTAATCTCTTCTGCTTCTCTTAGGTCTTTACTGTTTCTGTCCTTTATCGTGTCCATTCTTACATGAAATGTTCCCTTGATGTCTCCAACAAGTATTTTCTTGAAAAGATCTATGGGCCTTTCCATTCTATTGTTTTCCTGTATTCTTTGCATTGTTCATTTAAGATGATGGTCTTATCTCCTTGCTATTCTCTGAATTCTGCATTCAGTTGGGTGTATCCCTTTCTACCTTGCCTTTCACTTCTCTTATTTCCTTAGCTATTTGTAAAGCCTCCTCAGGCAATCACTTTGCCTTCTTGCATCTTTTTCTTTAGGACAGCTTTGGTCACTGCCTCCTGTACAATGTTATGAACCTGCATGCATAGTTCTTCAGGAACTCTGTCTACCACATCTAATTCCTTGAATCTATTCGTCACCTCCACTATATAATCATAAGGTATTTGATTTAGGTCATACCTGAATGGCCTAGTGGTTTTTCCTACTTTCTTCAATTTAAGCCTGAATTTTGCAATAAGGAGCTCATGATCTGAGCCACAGTTAGCTCCAGGTCTTGTTTTTACTGACTGTATAGAGCTTTTTCATCTCTGACTACAAAGGACATAGTTAGTCTGATTTCAATATTGACTATCTGGTGATGTCCACGTATAGAGTCATCTCTTGTGTTGCTGGAGAAAGGTGTGTGCTTTGAGAGCTACTCCATATCTTCTAAGGAATTCTTGCCCACAGCAGTAGATTTAATGGTCATCTGAATTAAATTTGCCCGTTCCCATCCATTTTAATTCACTGATTCTTAAAGATATCGATGTTTAATCTTGTCATCTTCTGCTTGACTATGTCCAATTACCTTGATCCATGGACCTAACTTTTCAGGTTCCTATGCAGTAATGGGTACAGCATCAGATTTTACTTTCACCACCAGATATATCCACAACTGAGCATTGTTTCTGCTTTCACCCAATTGCTTCATTCATTCTGGAGTTATTAGTAATTGCCCTCTGCTCTTCCCCAGTAGCATATTGGATACCTTCCAACTTAGGGGGCTCATCTCCTGGTGTCATATCTTTTTGCATTTTCATACTGTCCATGGGGTTTTTCAGGCAAGAATAATGGTGTGGATTGCCATTTCCTTCTCCAGGGGACCAGGTTTTGTCTTTTCAGTTCAGTTCAGTCACTCAGTCATGTCCAATTCTTTGCAACCCCATGAACTGCAGCATGCCAGGCCTCCCTGTCCATCACTAACTCCCGGAATTCACTCAAACTCATGGCCATCATGTCGGTGATGCCATCCAGCCATCTCATCCTCTGTCGTCCCCTTCTCCTCCTGCCCCCAATCCCTCCCAGCATCAGAGTCTTTTCCAATGAGTCAGCTCTTCGCATGAGGTGGCCAAAGTACTGGAGTTTCCAAAGAACACCCAGGATGATCTCCTTTAGAATGGACTGGTTGGATCTCCTTGCAGTCCAAGGGACTCTCAAGAGTCTTCTCCAACACAGTTCAAAAGCATCCATTCTTCGACGCTCAGCTTTCTTCACAGTCCAGCTCACGTCGATACATGACTACTGGAAAAACCATAGCCTTGACTAGACGGACCTTTGTTGACAAAGTAATGTCTCTGCTTTTAAATATGCTATCTAGGTTGGTCATAACTTTCCTTCCAAGGAGTAAGCGTCTTTTAATTTCATGGCTGCAATCACCATCTGCAGTGATTTTGGAGCCCCCCAAAATAAAGTCTGACACTGTTCCCACTGTTTACCCATCTATTTCCCATGAAGTGATGGGACCAGATGCCATGATCTTTGTTTTCTGAATGTTGAGCTTTAAGCCAAATTTTTCAGTCTCCTCTTTCCAAGAGGCTTTTTCGTTCCTCTTCACTTTCTGCCATAAGGGTGGAGTCATCTGCATTTCTGAGGTTATTGATATTTCTCCCGACAATCTTGATTCCAGCTTATGCTTCTTCCAGTCCAGCATTTCTCATGATATACTCTGCATATAAGTTAAATAAGCAGGGTGACAATATACAGGCTTGACGTACTCCTTTTCCTGTTTGGAACCAGTCTGTTGTTCCATGTCCAGTTCTAACTGTTGCTTCTTGACCTGCATAGAGGTTTCTCAAGAGGGAGGTCAGGTGGTCTGGTATTCCCATCTCTTTCAGAATTTTCCACAATTTATTGTGATCCACACAGTCAAAGCCTTTGGCATAGTCAATAAAGCAGAAATAGATGTTTTTCTCGAACTCTCTTGCTTTTTCCATGATCCAGTGGATGTTGGCAATTTGATCTCTGTTTCCTCTGACTTTTCTAAAACCAGCTTGAACATCTGGAAGTTCACGATTCACATATTGCTGAAGCCTGGCTTGGAGAATTTTGAGCATTACTAGCATGTGAGATGAGTGCAACTGTGCGGTAGTTTGAGCATTCTTTGGCATTGCCTTTCTTAGGGATTGGAATGAAACCTGACCTTTTCCAGTCTTGTGGCCACTGCTGTTTTGCAAATTTGCTGGCATATTGAGTGCAGCACTTTCACAGCATCATCTTTCAGGATTTGAAATAGCTCAACTGGAATTCGATCACCTCCACTAGCTTTGTACGTAGTGATGCTTTCTAAGGCCCAGTTGACTTCACATTCCAGGATGTCTGACTCTAGGTGAGTGATCACACAGGTTTTGTCTTTTACAGAATGCTAAATGGAATCAAACATTACATAGTATCTAGGGTCTAGTTCCTTTTACCTTGCAATTTGCGTTCTCCAGTTTACTTCCAAGCCTTTGTCCTTCAGAGACCTCTGTTCGTTTACTGATGTACTCCTCCTAAATTCCATGTCGAGAAAAGACAGACCAATATTACTCCATCTTAATTTCACTTATGTCTTACCCCTCTCTAAAGTCTTTTTCCACTTGATTCTTTTTGTAAATAACTTGCATTTATCTTATGAAGTGTCTCCTCTATTTTTCTATTCTTGCCATTGGTCCATTCGTTCAACATATTTGTAATAGATTTTCAGAGTTCTTATCTCTTACTTCCAGAATATGGGTCTTACAACAAACATCCTTTTTATTTGACCCATCACAAAGCATTTCACAAAATCTTTATTTGGTGTAATACAACTTTAGAATTTCTCAGTTTAAAAGATAACTGCAGAGAGGTAGAGAGGATTATTGACTATTTGCAGAATGAAGAGTTCAGAGAGTGAAGAAATTAAATGACAAAGATGATAAAGGAGCAATGAATTTTGATTTGTTTGGTGAGAACTAGAAATGCGAGGATGCCTGTGCAATAAATAATTATTATAGAACCAATTGTTCTATTGATTTTTAATATAATGTCATACATTTTTCTGATCTGATTTGTATCCTATGTGATGTTTTGCTGCAGGTCAAAGGCTAGAACAAGTTATCATACTTCAGGGAGGAAAGGTGAGCAGCTACTCTGGTGCTATTGAAATTTTGGTCTGTGTTCTGGCCAGTGATGTCACAAATTCAAGTTTTGTGAGCTCATTTTTTCAGGTACCCAGGGAGCACATTTTTATGATAAATTTTCCCGCATAGGTATATCTACTTTGTTAATGGACTCTTCATTATGTTTCCCTCTATTAAAGAAAATAACTTGGTTAACATTTAAGAATCATTGACAGATTTCCTTTTTATGCCATTTTATTATGTGTGAAAATAACCTTTTAGTGAAATTTAAATGTGCCAAAATATTTATCTTTTTGTGACTAGCATTTCAGAATTTAGATATTTCTACTCATATTTCCACTATAATCAAACTTATTTGCTACTTCATTTACAAATGCTACCCCACTATAGCTCAGATGAGAAAGAACCTTCCTGCTATGCAGGAAACACGAATTTGACCCCTGTGTCAGGGAGATCCCCTGGAGAAGGGATTGACTACCCACTGCACTATTCTTGCTTGGGGAATTCCCCAAACAGAGGAGCCTAGCGGGCTACAGTCCATGGGGTGTCAAAGAGTCAGACTCCACTGGAAAACTAACACTTTCACCTCCCGACTCCTCGAAATTTTAATTGACTTAGGTGTTTTGGATATTCTCAATAGATTTTAATTTTATACAGAGAAATCCATGGTTGTGTGCCTTTTGTGCTATGAGGGTTCTATTGTTCAAATACTAAACAAATTATGTTCTGTATATGTATTGCTTTTTGTTAACAACACAGTATGTAAGCCTGAAGGAAATGAGCCTGGCTATGGAAATGCTTATTTGTTGGGAGGGTGCTTGTCTGGATCGATGATGAGAAAAACTGTCTGAGGATGCTGAGGGACTCATTCCAGATGTCAATCTGAGGTCCAGATGAATGCCCCTCTAACCAGACAAATAACCTCAGAGCCTGGCTTTGGCTACATTACACTGCTGTGAGCATGCCTTTTCTTTCTTCCAGAGCAAGTCATCCTGTTCTACATACTCATGCCTCTTATGAGGCATATAGATATGCTAAGTGACCCAAGACTTGCTTCATTTTGAACACAGTTGTAGATAGAACTTTTTAAAGGAGTTGTTCTTGAGTAATAAATGAGGAGGAAAAAATGTTGAAGTAAGAAGGGGTTGAGCAACTGTAATGGATACTGAAAGCATCATTTGTGGTTGGGCTGGAAGAAGGGAACATTGCATGACTAATTAATTTTGACAGTGAATTTTGACAGTGCTTTGTTATTTTTACTGTTGAATATTTTTGAGACTATGTCTTTTTTTTTCTTTTTGTTTGTTTTTGTTTTTTTCTGCTATGCTTTTCTGAGGTAGAAGGACTGAAATGAGGGCCTCTACTTCAGAGAATAGGGGTGAGTAACTACCAGGATCCTTTAAAATTCATATGTCTTGTGCACTGTGCCACACCCTGAAGTCTTAAGTGTTCATCTGTTCAGTGGCTTACTGGATAATATCTTCATGATGTGTCCTTTTCTTTAGTGATTGCCTCTGGTGTCATTTCCAAATTTTAAGTTTTATTTTATCTGAGTTTTGGGTAAACTGACAAATACAGAATCTTGGAAAATTGTTGTTTTATATGTTGTTGCAGTGAAATATCCTGTGGTGAAATTAAACTGTGCTTGGGAGTTTTTTTAACATATTATGGTTTCAGAACGTTGACCCCATGATTGAGATCATCATTGTTAGATCATTTTGGTCAGATCCGTAAGATCATTACGGGTCATTATTACTATTCTTCTAAATGTTGAAAGTGAAAGGTGCTCAGTTGTGTCTGATTCTTTGTGACCCCATGGACTATACGGTCCATGAAATTCTCCAGGCCAGAATAATGGAGTGGATAGCCTTTCACTTCTCCAGGGAATCTTCCCAACCCAGGGATCAAACCCATGTCTCCCACATTGCAGGTAGATTCTTTACCAGCTGCGCCACGTTTGACTTTAATTAGGATTTTTCCTTTTTCAATGTGAAAAATTATACTTTATACTTTCTGAACTCTTTCTAAGGTCATGAAGATTTTAAATGATAAAAAGCTTCATTTTTTGCAACAAAATATTTCAATTTTCCATATTGCATTAATCTCACAAAACATACTAGGTTGGGTTAATCAAGTGTAGTAAAATTTTGTATATTAAATAATTATTATTTATTGTTAAAATTGAAACATCCATCAGTTAAGAAAAATAGTCTATATTCCTTGGCATGATTACACAGGTTTTGTGTTACCTAGGGCCTGATGTTTAATACTTTTGAAATGAGTAAACTCTGTTTTTCTCTTGACAAAGTTCTTTTCACAAATTCTTTAAAGTAATAGTTGTTTTGTTTATTTATTTATGAATTGTAA
>SJYQ01008483.1:244351-260455 GCA_006410935.1 Redunca redunca
TTTTTATTTTTTAAAGATGAACATTTTTAATGATAAAAGGTACAATTCACAAAGAAGATAGACATCACAAACCATTAGACACCTAACAACAAAGAAACAAAGGTACATAAAACAAAAATCGAAGAAATACAATGGAAAAAAATACATAATCATAGTGAGGCATATTAACATTTTTTGAGAATATTTTGTCAAGTGCAGAAAAAATAAGAATAAAAGCATCTTGAATTATGTTATCAATAATTTACATATAATAGATTTATATCTATATTAATTTGTATTAATCTTGTATTCTACACAAATATATTTAAAATTTTCTATCTCATACATTGCATCCTGCATCGGATATCGACTGGCGATTCGTTTCTTACTTGATAGTATACATGTTTCAATGCCATTTACTGTATATTTTTAAGTTACTTTCTTAGTGGTTGCCCTAGGGATAACAATTAACTTCTTAATTTATAATAAAGTAGTTATGATTGATAACAATTTAATTTCAATAGTGCATAAAGTTTTTGCTGCCACATTGCTCCATTTCCCCTATATGTTGTCATTGTCACACATTATGTCTTCATACTTATGCACTCATCACCACAGGCAGATGGTTTTTGTTTTATGCCTTTATTTAAATACCATATAAGAAAAGAGTTACAAAGATATATTAATACTGGCTTTTATATTTGCCTGTGTGGTTAGCTTTACTGATGTTATTTATTTCTTGATGCGGATTTAAGTTCTTGTATATTGTACATTCATTTAAGATTGACTCCCTTAGACATTTCTTGTGGGGCAAATTTACTATTAAAGAACATTCTCAGTCTTTGTTAATCTGAGAATGTCTTAACTTCTCCTTCATTTTTTTAGAGCATTATAATCAGATGAAGAATTCCCAGTTGAACAAGTTTTTGTTTCAGAACTTTGAAAGTGCCATCCTACTGCCTTCTGAAACCATGTGATATGATGAGAAATCACTTTTGTTTTTCTGAAAATCACTTCTGTGACTTCTCTGTTGCTGTTTTGTCTTTCTGTTTGAACAGTTTCATAATGATGTGTCACACTGTGAATCTGTTTAAATTTATCCTATATGGACTTCTTAAGTTTGTGATTTTTCATCAACTTTGGGCAGTTTTGTCTATTACTTCTTGAAATATAGCTTCTGCTCATTCCTTTCTTTTTCTCTGACTCTTGCTATGTGTATGTTAGTACACTGGCCTCATATTACTTTTAGTCTGTGTCTATTGAAAAATAAATTTTCTCTTCCTATAACTGGATGATTTGAATGATTTATATTTTTTAGTTGTTTTTTTTTTTGTCAGTTCAAATTTGTCATGGAGGCCTTTTTGTGAGTTTTTTAATACTTGTAATTATGCTTTCAACTCCAGAATTTCTACTTGATTTTGTTTGAAAATTTTCCATCCCTTGATTGACATACCTATTTCATGAGATAGTGTTTGTGGGAATCATCTGGTTCTTAAAACTACTTTCCATTACCTTTTGCAGCATATTTAAAGTAACTGATTTAAAATATTTCTCTGTTGAGTCCATTGTCTTGACTTTGAGTTTCTATTGCTTGTTCTTAATTTTTCCTTCTGTGTGAGGGACATGCATGTTTGTTTGAACGTCCAGTATTCTAGTACTTTTATGTTGAAAATGAATATTATGCATATCATAATTTGGCAACTTTGGAAGTCAGACAATCCATTTTCCCTATATTTGTTTTCCTTGTTGATGCAGTTGTTTGTAGTAGTGTTCATTGAAGATTTTTTCATTAGATTCAGTTCAGTTCAGTCACTCAGTCGTGTCTGATTCTTGGCGACCCCATGGACTGCAGCATGCCAGGCTTCCCTGTCCATCACCAACTCCCGGAGCTTACTCAAACTCATATGCATAGAGTCAGTTATGCCATCCAACCATATCATCCTCTGGCATCCCCTTCTCTGCCTGCCTTCAATCTTTCCCAGCATCAGGGTCTTTTCCAGTGAATCAGTTCCTCACGTCAGGTGGCCAAAGGGTTGGAGTTTCAGCTTCAGTTCTTCCAATGAATATTCAGGACCAATTTCCTTTAGGATTGACTGGTTTGATCTTCTTGCAGTCCAAGAGACTCTCAAGAGTTTTCTCCAACACCACAGTTCAAAAGCATCAATTCTATCCATAATTCTTCAGGCACTGTCTATCAGATCTAATCCCTTGAATTTATTTGTCGCTTCCATTGTATAATCATGAGATACTTGATTTAGGTCATACCTGAATGGCCTAGTGGTTTTCTCTACTTTCTTCAGTTAAGTCTAAAGTTTGCAATGAGTTCATTTTTTTTCTTTCTTTCTTTCTTTCTTTTTTTTTTGAGTTCATTTTCTGTGTCACAGTCAGCTCCCGGTCTTGTTTTTGCTGACTGTCTAGAGCTTCTCCAACGTCACCTGCAAAGAATGAAATCAATCTTATTTCAGATTTGACAGTCTGGAGTTGTCCATGTGTCGAGTCTTCTCTTGTGTTATTAGAAGAGGGTGTTTTCTATGAGCATTGGGTTCTCTTGGCAAAACTGTGTTAGCCTTTTCCCTGCTTCATTTTGTACTACAAAGACCAAACTTGCCTGTTATTCCAAGTGTCTCTTGACTTCCTTCTTTTGCACTCCAGTCCCCTGTGATGAAAGGGACATCTTTTTTTGGTGTCCTTTTAGTTCTAGAAAGTGTTGTAAGTCTTCATAGAACAATTAAACTTCATCTTCCTTGGCATATGTGATTGAGGCATAGAGTTGGATTAGTGTGCTATTGAATGGTTTGCCTTGGAAATGAACTGAGATCATTGTGTTGTTTTTGAGATTGCACCCACGTACTGCACTTTGAATTCTTTTATTGACCAGGAGGGCTGTTCGGTTTCTTCTAAGGGATTCTTGCCCAGAGTAGTAGATATAATGGTCATCTGTATTATTCACCCATTGCCATCCATTTTAGTTCACTGATTCCTAAAATGTCGATGTTCATTCATAACTATCTCCTCCCTCTTTGACCAATTCCAGTTTACTTTGATTTGTGGACCTAATATTCCAGGTTCCTTTGCAATATTGTTCTTTACAGCATCGGACTTTACTTTCACCACCAGACACATCCACAATTAGATGTTGTTTCCATTGTGGGTCAGCCTCTTCATTCCTTCTGGAGCTATTTCTCCACTCTTCTACAGTAGCATATTGGGCACCTACTGACTTGGGGAGTTCATCTTTCAGTGTCATACCTTTTCCCCTTTTCATATTGTTCACTGGATTCTAAACACAAGAAGCCAAAGCAGTTTATCTTTTTTTTTTTTTTTTTCTCCAGTGGACCACATTTTGTCAGAACTGGCCACCATGACCCATCCATCTTGGGTGGCCCTACAAGGCATGGCTCATAGTTTCAATGAATTAGATAAGGCTGTGATACATGCGATCAATTTGATTAGGTTTAGGTGATTATGGTTTTCTTTCTCTCTGTTCTATGATGGATGAAGATAAGCAGCTTGTGGAAGCTTCCTGATGGGTGGGACTAACTATGGGGAATACTGGGTCTAGCTCTGGTAGGCAAGACCGTGCACAGTAAAACAGTAACAGACTTCACTTTCTGGGGCTCCAAATCACTGTGGCTGGTGACTGAAGCCATGAAATTACAAGGCGCTTGCTCCTTGGACGAAAAGCTATGACAAAATTCGACAGGCTGACAAAGGTCCATATATTCAAAGTGATAGTTTTTCCAGTAGTCATATATGGATGTGAGATTAGGACCATAAAGAAGGCTGAGCATTGAAGATTTGATACTTTTGTACCATGGTATACTCATGAGAGTCCCTCAGACTATAAGGGAAAAACCAGTGAATCCTAAAGGAAATCAATCCTGAATATTCACTGGAAGGTCTGATGCTGAAGCTAAAGCTCCAATAATTTGGCCACCTAATGAGAAAAGCCGACACAATGGAATAGACCCTGTTCTGGGAAACATTGAAGGCAGGAGGAGAAGGGGACAAAAGATGAGATGGTTGGATGGCATCACTAACTCGATGGACAAGGATTTGAGAAAACTACAGGAGATGATGAAAGACAGAGAAACCTAGCAAATAGAATTTCATAGCGTCACAAAGAGTTGGACATGACTGAGTGACTGGAGAGGAGGCCAGCGTGGCTGCAGGTAGTAGGAGTCAGAACAGATCCCAGCCACGCAGGTGGGATCTGGTTTGGACAGGTGTATTTTTGATGCAGTTCCTGCTCTGAGTGCCATAGTTGGGGCTGTGCTGATGTCGAGGCCAAAGTGAGGAAGCTTCTGTGGTTTCTAGTTGGAGCCCCAGGCCGTATCTGAGGACCCTGCCATTGCAGCCCTTTGATTTGGTGAGATTCCTGAGTGCCTGGTGGGTTGCAGTGGTTGCGGAGGCCTGGTGGACTCAAGCCAGGGGACAACAGCAGTAGGACTCCATGGAGATGGCACATGTATTCAGATACCAGGGCCTTTGCATGGGGACTCTCAGACACAGAGATACCTAGAAGGAGTTCCAGAGGACACTCAGCCCCACCTCAGATCCCCTACCAGCCATGCACGCTCAGTCAGACAGACAGCCACAGGCACTTGAAGCTAATTTGCTGCACTCTATTGACAGACATGTATCCAGTCATATATAAGGGATCAATACAGTTGGGTAGCAGATACAGGCCTTCCCCCCATGAAGCAAGCACGTCGATGTTGCCCAGTGAGACCGGGTACACATGTGAAGCCTGCCTGTGCTTTCTGTCCCCTTGACAGGTGAAGTTGCCAGGCATGACTGTCCGTCACCCAGGAGACGAAGCCCCACCCATAAGGCAGTGACTTGAGGTGCAAGGGAGTCCAGCAAGAAGTGTGGCGGGCCCAGGTTGCTGCCAGTTCTTTTTGGATCATCGAGCATGGTACGCCTTCCCCTACCCCAAGATGTGTCATGGATTTCGGCTTTCCTGGGACTGCATGAGTGGCTGTAAGTATGGGGTATGGTTCCTCTTTCTGAAAAGCCTGGGGGCTCTGAGTTCCCCCAGGTTCTGGGCGAGACTCAGGTCACTGGCTCTTCCTGGGATCTGTGCTGCCTGCCCTGAGGAGGTGGACAGCAAGCCAGCACGTGCTCAGATCAATGATGACACCCTCACCTGCATTCCTTGGAAAATCTGAACAAAATGAGTGAGAACTCACTACCGTCTCCTCATCGAAACTGAGGTCCAGCACGTTGCTACCCCTGTGGCTATGGGAGGGGCTAGTTAGCATGAGGGCCAGCTACATCTGTGTCATACACATGGACACAGCACAGGTCACCACAATTTGTGAGGCTCCCATCTGAGGGTGGGCTGTGGACAGGCGTTTGAGTGGACTTCAGAGTGCCAGGTCCTTGGTAATGACTGTGAGGGGCAGAGGAGCATGCCAGCTTGGCAACTGGTGGTAGGAGTTGCAGTAGATTCTGTCCTAGGCCCATTGAGCTCTTGGCTTGAACAGGTGTGTTTCGCCCCAGTTCCTGCTGCAAGAGCAGTAGTTGGGGCTGTGCTGATGTGGAAGCCAAAGCAAGGAAGCTACAATGGTTTCTTGATTGCAGCCCCACCCAGGCCAGATCTGAGGCCCTCACCATTGCGGCCCTTTGGGTTTTTAAGATTCTTGAGGGCATGGTAGGATTCTTGAGGGTGTGGTCGGCTGCAGCAGTTGCAGTGACCTGGTGGACCATTGGCACTGACGAAAGGCAATAGGCCTCATTTCTGCAATTGGCAACTCCTATATTGCAACTCTTGGCACAGTGCTTGATCTTTGGAGGCCACTGTGGAGTGTGGTGAGGTACCAGCTCTGCATTCCTTCTGTGGGTTAGCCAGAGTACCTAGGAAAAGTGTACTGCAGGTGAGGAAAGTTGCAGTGTGATTTCCTGGGATGAACTGTCTCCCTGAAGCTACAGGCACTGTCTTTGTGTTTCCAAGGATACCTTGGTCCCCTTGAAGGTGTCCTTGGCTCCCTGCAAAAGAGAGGGCCTGCTGGTCCTCAGGAGACTTCTGTCGCCTTGGTGGCCTGATACCTGAAGAAGGATACTCAAGGGTATCTTGCAGGGGCCTTGAAGAGTTCCATGTACTGAGGCCTGCCTGCCAACCAGTCTGGGTAGAACTGAGGTCTGTGCACATGCCTGTTGGTCCCTTTGGTTCTTGGATATGGAATTTTCAAGCTATAAGAATTCCTAAGGGATGGGGCAAGATGGCCAGCCTGGATGGGACTCAGGTGTTTTCCACCCTGCAGAGAAGTATCATCACTGAGGCAGTGGTTGTGGTAGAGGTTAGGCCTTGGTTGGCATGCCAAGCCTGGCTCCATGGTATAGCCAGTGGCTACCCTGGCACGGTTTCAGGAAACCTTGCACAGCAAAGCTTTTCTCCTGACACTTCTTCTCAGGTCTTGGAAGCAGCTTTGGTGTCCTGGATGGACTTGGTAGTTTTGCTGTGGTGGAGAAGAGGTGCCAGGCAGAATGGTGTGGGTCAACTAATCAAGGCCTTCTTACTTCTGTGGGTCTTTCTGGGTGCTGATTGTCCCTTGTTTGAACAGGGCACCTTAAGGCTTCTGATGGGGTTGAGAAGCCTTGGGGACAGGAGCAGTTCAGCTTGGACCAGGCACTGGACTAGGGGAGCTTTTCCTCAGGTGTGGTTGGTACCCAGGGCCCTGCGGGATGTGGATTTGAGCATAATCTGACTGCTAAAGGGTCCCAGTTTCTGTTGAGAGTGACCCCTGAACCCTGATACCTGAGGATGACCACCTCCCATCTTCATTCCAGTGGAGCACTGGAGAGTGATTGGACACAGCCAGACAAGTTTCATGCCCTGAGTTATTTTAGCATTTTGAGGGTGTGGTGGGCCTTTTCTGCTCTGGGGCCAAGTTCATGGAATTGTCTGTCTTCTCAGGAAATGTCGTTTGTACCTTGAGGAGCTGGGACTTGTGAGAAAAGACAACTAATTGTAGTAGTACTGGCATGGCCTCAGGATACGTGGCAGTTCCACAGAGGCTCCACTTGCTGATTTTGAGCAGTCAGGTTCCTGTGCTTTGGTCAGAGGGCGTGGGATTTGGAAATCAGGAGCCCATGCCCTATGTGAACAGCCCCTTGGGGTGAAAGTTTGCATGGGGCTTATGGAAGGTGTTAGGCGTGATCTGCCGTATTGTGGGAAGGCTAGACGTCAGGGCTCTGTAGAGAAGGCATAGCTTTTCAGGCAATGAGGCCTTTACAAAGGGGCTCAACCTTTAAGGAGACAACCAGGAGTTCCAGATCCATAACCAGGAGTTCCAGATCCATGCCCAGAATCCTGAAAGCTCATCTTTGTACACTGGAACACACACACAGCCCAACATCAAGCCCGTCACCACAAACACTCAGCCAAACAGACACATACAGGTAATACATCCTAACTTCCTATAGTCTGCTGACGCACATGTATCCACTGGTATATAAGGGATTGAGGCAGTTAGAAAGCAAATGAAGGCCTTCAACCAGGGAACTATCAGCATGGATGTTATTCAGAGAGAACGGGATGCATATCTGAAGTGTGCCTGTGCTTTTCAGTTTTCAGGAACAGTTGTCGGGTATGACTGTCCATCACCCAGGAAAAGAGGCCATGTGTGGTATGCATTGACTTGAGGTGCAAGGGAGTCTGGTCAGAAGTGTGGCAGGCCCAAGTTGCTGCCACAGCTTTTTCGATCACTGTGGAGGGTACACCTTCCCCCTTTTGGATTAAGGGTTCCCTGGGTTTCATGAGATTGCCTGAGTAGCTGTAAGTGTGGATGGACTGATCCTCTTACCGAGAAGCCTGGGGGCTTTGAATTGCCTAGCTGCTAGAGGACTCCTAGGCTCACTGGCTCCTCCTGGGAGCTGTACTGCCTGCCCTCCTGAGGTGTACAGTGAGCCACCTGAAGCTTCTTGGGGAAAGTACCCTTGTTCCTGAAGGAAGGCGGACTTGTGGGCAAGGACACCTGAGCTGTAGTAGAAGCTGGCATGGTCTCAGTGTAGGTGGCAGTAACACAGATGCTCTGCAGGGCGACCTTGAGCAGTCAGGTCCATGTGCTTTGACCAGAGGGTGGGTGTCATGGGGATCAGGAGCCCAGAGCCTATTTCAACAGGCCCTCTGGATGAATATTGCATGGGGCTTGTTGAAGGTGGCATGCTTCATCTGCCATTTTATGTGATGGCAGGAAGTCAGGGCTCTGTGGAGAAGTCATGCCTATTCAGACACTGAGGCCTTTGCAAAGGGGCTCTGACACACAGAGACCCCCAGGAGTTTCAGAGACACACCCAGAATCCTGAGAGTATATCTTTGTTGGTAGACCAGAACACACGCGCTCAGCCCCACATTGAATCCCCTGGCCACACATGGCTTTCAGAGAGATAGACACCCACAGGCACTTGAAACTAATTTCCTACACTCCTGATGACAGATAGGCATCCAGTCATATGTAAGGGATCAAGACAGTTGGGGCTCAGATCAGAACTTCCCCCAGAGAACCATGGGCATCAGTATTGTTCAGCAAGAACGAGGGAACACATCTGAAGCCTGCTTGTGCTTTCTGTCCCCTTGTCAGGTGACATTGCCAGGTATGACTGCCTGTCACCCAGGACACAAAGCCCTGCCCGTGAGGTGGTGATTCAAGGTGCAAGGGAGTCCAACAAGAAGTGTGGAGGGCCCAGGTTGCTACCTCTACTTTTTGGATCACTGAGCATGGAATGCCTTCAGCTGCCCCAAGATGTGTCATGGATTTACAGTTTCCTGGGACTGCCTGAGTAGCTGTAAGTTTAGATGGACTGTTCTTCTGGCCGAGAAGCCTAGGAGCTCTGAGTTTCCCCAGCTGCTGGGGGACTCCCAGGTCACTTGCTCCTCCTGGGGGCTGGCCTTCCTTCCTGGCTAAAGCGTACAGTGAACCAGCAGGTGCTCAGATCGATATTGGCACCCTCACATGTGTTCCTTGGAAAATCTGAACAAAATGAGTGAGAAATTGATATCATCTCCTCATCAAAACAAGGTCTAGCACGTTGTCTCCTATGGGGCTACGGGCAGGACTAGTTAGAAGTGCGGGCAGCTTCAATTGTGTCACACACATGCATAGAGCACTGGGGTCATCACCACTTGCAAGGCTTCTGTCTGAGGATGGCATGTACAGATGTTTGAGCAGTCTTCTTGGAAAGAGAGCTGCATGGTGAATGCTACTGAGGAGCAGAGGAGGCTTGTCCAATGGCGATAGGAGTCGCAGTAGATCCTGACCTAGGCCCATTGAGCTCTTGACTTGAAAAGGCACATTTCGTCCTGGTTCCTGCTATGAGTGCACTAGTTGGGGCTGTGCTGGTGTGGAAGCTGAAGTGAGGAAGCTTCTGTAATTTCTGATTGGAGCCCCAGGTCAGATCTGAGGCCCTCACCACTGCAGCCCTTTGGGTTGGTAAGATTTCCGAGTGGCCTGTGTACTATAGCAGTTGCAGGGACCTAGTGGAACGTTGGCAGGGGCAAAAGGAAATAGGTCTAGTTTCTGTTCTTGGCAGTTCCTGTATTGCACCTCCTGTCACAGTGTTGAGCCTTGCAGGACACTGTGGTCTGTGAGGTGATCCTAGCCATACATTCCTCCCATAGGTTGCCCAGAGGCCTAGAGCAGAATGGTTGTGCAGGTGAGGAAAGGTGTAGTGTGATTTCCTGGGACAATCTGTCCCCTGAGATTCAGGCACTGTTGTTCTGTTTTCAGTGATACGTACTGTGGTCCTTTTGGAGCTGCTCGTGGCTAGGTGCAGAGGACAGGGTGCTTGGGAGGCTCGGTGATAGTGACCTTGGTGGCTTTGGTGGCCTGATGCCAGAAAAAGGTCTTTCAAACTGTATCTTTGGTGCCTTGAAGAGTTACAATAACTAGGCCTAGGAGCCAGCCCTCTGGGTGGTAATAAGGTATGTGCACATGCCCCGTGGCCCCCATTTAGCCCTTGGGACTGGAATTTGCAAGGTGTATGAGTTCCTGAAGAATGGGGCCAGCAAGATGGCCCAGATCCCACCCAGGTGTTCACCACCCTGGCAGTGACATGTCAACCTTGGAAGACCGTGGTTGTGGTAGAGATCCAGCATTGGTTGGCATACCACGCTGCTTCAGTGTAGTAGCCATTGGCTCCCCTGACATGATGGTGGGAAACCTGGCAAATCCAAGGTCTTCCCCTGCCTGTTTTTCTGGAGTCTTCCTGGAAGCAGCCTTAGTGATCTGTGAGCGCTTGGTGGTCTTGTGTGGTGGAGACGAGCTGCCAGGCGGAATGGCATGGTGTTGCTGTAATCAAAGCCACCTTCTTCCTGTGGGTCTTGCTGAGTGCTGATTGCCCTGTGTGAGTAGAGCCCCTGGAGGCTTCTGATGTGGGTGAGTCACCCTTGGGGGCAGGAGGAGTTCAATTTAGACCACGTCTTGCTTTATGGGAGCTTTATCTAGGGTGTGGTTGGTACCCAGGGCCCTGCAGGCTGTGGATCTGAGCATAATCTGGCCAGGAAATGGGCCTCGTTTCTGTGGGAATGACCCCTGGATCCTGATACCTGAGGATGACCACCTCTTGTCTTGCACTTTCCAGCAGAACCGCAGAGACTGACTGGACTAATTGCACAGGAAGAGGTGCATGCCCTGTATTCTTTTGCTCTGTGAGGCAATGGTGGGCTGTATCAGGCCCAAGGCCAAGTTAACCACACTGTAGGCCTTCTCCAGAAAGTATCCTTGTTTGGGGAGGAGGTGGGACTTCTGGCAAAGACACTTGAGCTGTAATAGTAGCTGGGGTAGTCTCACGGTAAGGGACATTCACACAGATGCTCCGCAAGGGGACCTTAGGTGGTCAGGTTCCTGTGCTTTGGTCAGACGGCATGGATCATGTAGATCGGGAGCCCAGAGCCTGTCAACCCCTCAGTGTAATTTTGCACGGTGTTTTGTGGGAGCGTGGGAGTTCAGGTCTCCATGGAGAAGATGTGCATGTTCAGACACCAAGGCCTTTGCACAGGGGCTCTGAGACACGGAAATACACGGAAAGAGTTCCAGAGGCATACAGAGAATCTTGAGAGCACATCCTTGTTGGTACACTAGAACACGAGTACTCAGACCCACATCAAGTCTCCCGACACGCTTGCACACTCAGTCAGACAGACATCCACAGTCACATGAACCTAACTTTCTTCACTTGTGCCAACACATAGGTTTCCAGTCGTATATAAGGGATACTACAGTTGGGAAGCAAAAAAGGCCTTCCCTCAGGGAACCATGGGCATCAATATTGCTTAGCAAGAAGCTGGGTACACATCTGAAGCTTGCCTGTGCTTTCTGTCCCCTTGTCAGGTGAACTTCCCAAGTGTGAGTGTCCATCACTCAGGAAATGGAGCCCTGCTCGTGAGATGGTGACTCGAGGTGCTAGGGAGTCCAGCGAGAAGTGTGGTGGGCCCAGGTTGCTGCCACTGCTTTTTGGATCACCGAGCACGGTACGCCTTCCCCTGCCCCAAGACGTGTCATGGATTTCAGGTTTCCTGAGACTGCCTGAGTGGCTGTACGTATGGCGGGACCATTCCTTTTGCTGAGAAGGGGGCTCTGAGTTCCCCCGGGTGTTGGGGAACTCCAAAATCACTGGCTCCTCCTGGGAGCGGCCCTGCCTGCCCTGTGGAGGTGGGCAGTGAGCCAGCACGTGCTCGGATCGATGATGACACCCTCACATGCATTCCTTGGAAAATCTGAACAAAATGAGTGAGAACTCACTACCGTCTCCTCATCGAAACTGAGGTCCAGCACGTTGCTTCCCTTGGGGTTAAGGACAGGGCTGGTTAGCAGTGAGGGCATCTCCCACTGTGTCATACACACTCATGGAGGAGCCAGGTCACCACCATTTGCAAGGCTCCCATCTGAGGTTGGGCCATGTACAGATGTTGGAGTGGCTCTTGGAATACGAGGTCCATGTAAAAGCACTGAGAAGCATAGAGGCATTTGGCTTGTCCATTGGTGGCAGGAGTCACAGTAGATCCTGGCTGAGCTCGAAAAGGTGTGTTTCCTCCCCATTAATGCTGCTAGTTGCGCTCGTTGGGGTAGTGGTGATATGAAATCCGAAGCAAGGAAGTTTCTGTGGTTTGTGATTGGAGCCCCAGGTCAGATCTGAGGCCCTCGCTGTTGGGGCCCTTGGGTTGGTGAGATTCCTGGGTGCCCTGTGGACCTGTAGCAGTTGCAGGGACCTAGGGGAATGGTGGCAGGGGTGAAAGGCAATAGGCCTCGTTTCTGCCCTTGGCATTTTCTGTATTGCAACTGCTGTCACAGTCCTGGAGTTTTAGAGGCTGCCATGGACTGTGCTGTGGTCCTAGGCCTGCATTCCTCCTGCGATTGGCCTGAGGCCTAGAGCAGAATGGTTGTGCAGGTGAGGAAAGGTGCAGTGTGATTTCCTGAGACGTTTTCTCCCCTGAGGCTGCAGGCACTCTCGTTTTTTTCAATGATACATACTGTGATCCTTTTGGAGCTGCCCTAGGCTAGGTACAGAGGAGAAGGAATTGCTAGTGTCTGGGAGGCTCAGTGAGAGGTGACCTTTGTGGCCTTGGTGGCCTGCTGCCAGAAAAAGGACTCTACAAGCGTATCTTTGGTGCCTTGAAGAATTGCAGTAACAGCAGCCAAGGAACCAGCCCTGTTGGCGGTAATGAGGTGTGTGCACATGCCCCTTGGCCCTCCTGTGGTCCTTGGGTCTGTAATTTGCCAAGTGCATGAATTCCTAGGATGGAGCCAGCCGGAAAGACCAGATGGCACTCAGGTGTTCACCACCCTGGCAGTGAAGTAGCAGCCTTTGAGCCCTGTGGTTGTGGTAGATATTGGCATTGGTTGACATACCAAGGCTGCCTCAGTCTAGTAGCCAGTGGCTCCCCTGGCACTATGGTGGTGAAATGCTATTGCTGAGTTGTAAAAGACACCAGGATTCTTGGCCTTCTGGAGGAGAGGAGTTCAATCCAGGCCAGGTGATGATGCTTAATCGCTCAGAGTTTTTCTATGATAAAGTTTTATTAAAGTATAAAAGAGATAGCAAAACTTCTGACATAGACATCAAAATTGAGTAGAAAAGAGTGCCCCCCTTCTAGTCTTTAGCAGGAAATTATTTATCTAATAGCAGGCTGCTAATTAGAGAAAAGGAAATATCTCAAAACTCAGAGAGCACCACCAGGCCACTCACCTACAACTTGCACCTTGAAGGAACGTTGGCACAATGTGAGTCAGCCTGGGCCATAAAAGGATTGACATGAATTTTGAAGAAAGGCAGGTTTCCAAGGAAATACATAGTCTTATTAATGTAGATTACATGCATGTATGCATGCTAAGTTGCTTCAGAAGTCCTCTGTGAGACCCTATGGACAGCAGCCCACCAGGCTCCTCTGTCCACGGGATTCTTCTAGGCAAGAACACTGGAGTGGGTTGTCATTTCCTTCTCCTAATTTAGATTAGGAGAACAATTGTATGAGTAAAACGTACTCATTTGTTGAGCCATTATAGGTTCTGAATCTTAGGAGGAACTGACTTAAAGACACTTAAGTTCACTTCAGTTCAGTCACTCAGGCATGTCCAACTCTTAACGACCCAAGGGACTGTGGCACGCCAGGCCTCCCTGTCCATGACCAACTCCTGGAGTTTACTCAAACTCATGTCCATCGAGTCAGTGATGCCATCCAACCATTTCATCCTCTGTCGTCCCCTTCTTCTCCTACCTTCAATCTTTCCCAGCTTCAGGGTCTTTTCAAATGAGTCAGTGCTTCGCTTCAGGTGGCCAAAGTATTGGAGTTTTAGCTTCAGCATCAGTCCTTCCTAGTGAATATTCAGGGCTGATTTCCTTTAGGATGGACTGGTTTGATCTCCTTGCAGTCCAAGGGACTCTCAAGAGTCTTCTCCAACAGCACAGTTTAAAAGCATCAATTCTTTGGTGCTCAGCTTTCTTTATAGTCCAACTCTCACATCCATACATGACTATAGGAAAAAACATAGCTTTGACTAGATGGACCTTTGTTGGCAAAGTAATGGCTCTGGTTTTTTATAAGTTGTCTAGGTTGGTCATAACTTGGCTTCCAAGGAGCAAGTGTCTTTTAATTTCATGGCTGCAATCACCATCTGCAGTTATTTTGGCCCCTCCCAAAAATGTCTGTCACCATTTCCCCATCTATTTTCCATGAAGTAATGGGACCGGATGCCATGATGTTAATTTTCTGAATGTTGAGTTTGAAGCCAACTTTTTCACTCTCTTCTTTCACTTTCATCAAGAGGCTCTTTAGGTTTTCTTAGCGCTCTGCCATCAGGGTGGGATTATCTGCATATCTGAGATTATTGATATTTCTCCTGGCAATCTTGATTCCAGCTTGTGCTTCACCCAGTCCATCATTTCTCATGGTGTACTCTGCATGTAAGTTAAATAAGCAGGGTGACTATATGCAGCCTTGACATACTCCTTTCCTGATTTGGAACCAGTCTGTTGTTCCATTCCCAGTTCGGACAGTTGCTTCTTGACCTGCATACAGATTTCTCAAGAAGCAAGTCAGTTGGTCTGGTATTCTCATCTCTTGAAGAATTTTTCAGAGTTTGTTGGGATCCACACAGTCAAATGCTTTGGCATAGTCAATAAAGCAGAAGTAGATATTTTTTTGGAACTCTCTTGCTTTTTTGATGATCCAACGAATGTTGCCAATTTGATCTCTAGTTCCTATGCCTTTTCTAAATGCAGCTTAAGTTCACACTTCTCATACTGTTGAAGCCTACCTTGGAGAATTTTGAGCATTACTTTGCTAGCGTGTGAGATGAGTGAAATTGCGTGGTAGTTTGAGCATTCTTTGGGATTAGAATGAAAACTGACCTTTTCCAGTCCTGCCACTGCTGAGTAGCCCAGATTTGCTGACATATTGAGTGCAGTGCTTTCACAGCATCATCTTTCAGGATTTGAAATAGCTCAACTGGAATTCCATCACCTCCACTAGCTTTGTTCATAGTGATGCTTCCTAAGGCCCCCTTGACTTTGAATTCCAGGATATCTGGCTCTAGGTGAGTGATCACACCATTGTGATTATCTGGGTCATGGAGATCTTTTTTATATAGTTCTTCTGTGTATTCTTGCCACCTCTTCTTAATATCTTCTGCTTCTGTTAAGTCCCTACCATTTTTGTTCTTTATTGTGTTCATCTTTGCAAGAAATGTTCCCTCGGTTTCTCTAATTTTCTTACAGAGGTCTCTAGTCTTTCACATACTGTTGTTTTCCTCTTATTTCTTTGCACTGATTACTGAGGAAGGCTTTCTTATCTCTCCTTGCTATTCTTTGGAACTCTGCATCTAAATGAGTATATCTTTACTCTTCTCCTTTGCCTTTCACTTCTGTTCTTTCCACAGCTATTTATAAGGTCTTCTCAGACAACTAGTTTGCCTTTTCTTGGGGATGGTCTTGATCACTGCCTCCTGTGCAATGAAATGAACCTCTGTCCATAGTTCTTCAGGCACTCTGTCTATCAGATTTAATCCCTTGAATCTATTTGTTACTTCCACTGTATAGTTGTAAGGGATTTGATTTAGGTCATACCTGAGTGGTCTAGTGGTTTTCCCTACTTTATTCAGTTTAAGTCTGAATTTGGCAATAAGGAGTTCATGATGTGAGCCACAATCAGCTCCCACTCTTGATTTTGCTGACTGTATAGAGATTCTCCATCTTTGGCTGCAAAAAATATAATCAATCTGATTTCAGTATTGACCATCTGGTGATGTCCATGTGAAGAAAGACAGAGTGGAGAATAAATACATAGTTCATTAACATAGCTTAAGAAAAATATTTCCATAAGTAATACCCTTTAGTTAGCTCAAAGTTTGAGGAAAGTTAAGTTCATGTGAAACAAGTTATTGTCATGGGAACACAGAATTTTAAAAGAAACCTTTTAATTTTGTATAGAAAAGGGAAAAAAATATGACAGCTGTAGTTTGTTTCCTCCTGGTACTTAATAGAGAGATAAAAAGTGTCTGACACTTGCAGCCTGCTTCCTCCATTTGGGGACCCCTAGCCTTCCTGTCTTTTCTTTTTTTTTTTTGGTTTTTCATTGTGGTTTTTTTTTTTTTTTTTTTTTTTTTTTTTTTTTTTTTTTTTTTTTTT
>SJYQ01008483.1:260479-284034 GCA_006410935.1 Redunca redunca
GGTTTACTTTACATTACTGTATTGGTTTTGCCAAACATTGACATTAATTCACCACGAGTGTATATGCGTTCCCAAACACGAATCCCCTCCCATCTCCCACCCCATACCATCCCTCTGGGTCCTCTCCCTGCACCAGTCCCAAGCATCCTGCATCCTGCATCAGACATCGACCGGCGACTCGTCTCCTTTTTAGAAGAAGTATCTTGCTTAGGGAAAGGGGCGTCGTTTTCATTACATAACTACTTCCAAGCTGATAAGGAGTGTCATCCCTAAATTGGAGAGTCAACATATTCTGCTAACTCTCATATTGAGGGTCTGTGATCCAGAGGCCCCAAGTAGTAGTTGCAGGAAGCAGCTGCAGTAGCAGGAGTTTGAACAACCATTTGTAACTTAAAAGCCTTCATGCAGCTAGAAACAAATCCCGTTACACAGTTACAGATGCAGGGAGCAAACAGCAAAAACAACAATCAGCAAAGTTAAAAGTCACTTTATGTCCATAGATAAGGTACAAAGTGTTGCACTAGTCCATCTTACGAAGAGTCTCGGACACTACTGAGCAACTTCACTTTCAGTTTTCACTTTCATGCATTGGAGAAGGAAATGGCAACCCACTCCAGTATTCTTGCCTGGAGAATCCTAGGGACGGGGGAGCCTGGTGGGCTGCCGTCTGTGGGGCCACACAGAGTCGGACAATACTGAAGTGACTTAGCAGCAGCAGCAGTCCATCTTATGAGTGTTAGATGTCATCAGATTAAGAAGAGGCATCACATACGGTTGTTGTTGTTGAAGGTATTCACAAACTTGGACAAAGTCCTTTGCTTGAAGTGGAGATGCCTACCATGGGAAGCCTTCCACTGATGAAGAGGGAAGCACTCTGCAGACCCAGCAGCTAGACCTGCTGTAGAATGCAGCGTAGGAGTGAACCCAGGAAAGGAAGGCATTATCTTGAAGATCAAATGGCAGATTTAGGACTTTCAGAGTCAGCATAAGCAGGCGCACATAGATTATCAGGCCCATCCAAAGAGTACTAAGAAAGGGAATAGAAAGTAAAGGCATAAAATGACATCACTTAGTTCTGGTATGGGTGCCACCTCTTTTTTTTTTTTTTTTTCCTGTTAAATTTCATTTATTTTTAGAGATGGAAAACCCTTGAATCAAATATTTGATTACTTTTTACAAATAACAGAGCAACAATATCATAATGATTCTGGGTAAACATGGGTGCCACCTCTTAACTCTAGTGTGGTACATCCATGAAATTCTTGTCACTTTGACAGCTGTGGGAGAAGAAAGAATAACCTGGTAAAGGCCTTCCCACAGGGGCTTGAGGGATCCGTGCCCCACCCACCCCCCAATCCCAAAGTCTTTATCAGGACCTTGGTTCCTGGCTGGAACAATGGTGTGCTTGACTCAGAGGCTGGATCAGGAGTCACCTCCCAGTATTTTTTAAATGTCTGGTGAAAAGCTGAGAGCTAAGTTACATAGTTGGTTAATTCCAAGGCTTTAGGAAAACTCTAGTGTAAACCCTTAAGAATTTTCCATTTAGCATTTTTAGGAATTATTAATCATCCATCCTTGAACTGTAACCATCCTTTATCAATAATCTTTACTTCTCTCTTTTATGTCTTTCTAATTTTTTTCTCAGAATATTTTGGTTTTGCCTATTCAACAGGATGTGTCCAGATAAAAGCCATCTTCAGGGGTTTCATAAAGTGCCACCTTTATAGCTTGACAGTCAGCCAGCTGATTACCCTCACAGGAGATCAAGTACTAGATCCTGTTCAGTAGACCAGACCTAGGCCCATTCAGCCCAGTGAACTCTTGGCTTGAAAAGGTACATTTCATCCCAGTTTCATCTGCATGTGGGCTAGTTGGGGCTGTGCTGATGTGGAAGCCCTCACTGTTGAGGTCCTTTGGTTTAGTAATATTCCTGAGTGCCTGTGGGCTGCAGCAGTAGCAGGATCCAGTGGAACAGTGGCAGGAGCGAAAAGCAATAGGCCTCCTTTCTGCCCTTGGCAGTTGCTGTATAGCAACTCTTGTCACAGTACATGAATCCTGCAGGCCACTGTAGACTGTGCAGTGGCCCTAGCCATGTATTCCTCCTGCAGGATGGCCAGAGGCCTAGAGCAGAATGGTTGTGCAGGTGAGGAATGGTGCAGTATGATTGCATGGGATCATCTGTCCCCTGAGGCTGCAGGCACTGTCATTGTGGTTCTAACAATATGTACTGTGGTCCTTTTGGAGCTGCCATTAGCTGGGTACAGAGGAGAGGGCATTACTGCTGTTTGGGGGGCTCAGTCATAGGTAATGCTTGAGGCCTTGGTGGCGCAATGCAAGAAGGACTCTTCAAGCATATCTTTGGTACCTTGAAGAGTTGCACCAAATAAGGCCAAGGAGCCAGCCCTGTGGGTGGTGATGCAGTGTGTGCACATGCCGCTTGGCCCTCATTTGGCCACTAGAGCTGGAATTTGCAAGATGTATGAGTCCTAAATGATGGGGCCAGCCAGACAGCCCACATGGCACCCAGGTGTTCACCACACTCGTAGTGAAGTATTGACCTTGGAGACCCGTGGCTGTGGTAGAGATTTGGAATCAGTTGGCATAACAAGACTTCCCCAGTGTAGTAGCCAGTGGCTCCCATCACACTAGGGCGGAGGACCTGGAACATTCAAGGTCATCCCCTGGCTTTTATAAATTCTTCCTGGTGAGCTGTGAGCACTCAGTGGTTTTACCATGGCGGAAAAGAGGTGCACAGCCAAATAAAGTGGTGTTGCCATAAATAAAGCCTACCTCCTTCTGTGGGTCTTCCTGGATGCTGATTGTCCCTGCGTGAGCAGAACCATGGAGGCTTCAGATGTGGGTGAGTTGCCCTTTGGGGCAGGAGGAGTTCAATTTGGACCAAGCCCTGCATTTTGTGAGCTTTTCCCATAGGGTGTGGTCGGCACCCAGAGCCCTGCAGGCAGTGGATCTGAGGATAATCTGGCTGGGAAAGGGGTCCCCATTTCTGTGAGAGTGACTACTGGATCCTGTTACCTGAAGAAGACCAGGTCCCATCTTGCACTTTCCGGTGGAGGCCCAGACAGTGATTGGACTGACTGTGCATGAAGACAGGCATGCCCTGATTCTGCTCTTTGATGGTGACATGGGCCGAATCTGCCCCAGGGCCAACTTCACCATCAGTTCAGTTCAGTCACTCAGTCATGTCCGACTTCTTTGCGACCCTGTGAATTGCAGCACGCCAGGCCTCCCTGTCCATCACCAACTGCTGGAGTAACACAAACTCATGTCCATTGAGTTGGTGATGCCATCCAGCCATTTCATCCTCTGTCGTCCCCTTCTCCTCCTGCCCACAAATGCGCCCATTAGGGAGTGACATCAGGGTCTTTTCCAATGAGTCAACTCTTCTCATGAGGTGGCCAAAGTATTGGAGTTTCAGCTTCAACATCAGTCCTTCCAATGAACACCCAGGACTGATTTCCTTTAGGATGGACTGATTGGATCACCTTGAAGTCCAAGGGACTCTCAAGAGTCTTCTCCAACACCACAGTTCAAAGCATCAATGCTTCGGCGCTCAGCTTTCCTCACAGTCCAACTGTCACATCCATACATGACCCCTGGAAAAACCATAGCCTTGACTAGACGGACCTTTGTTGGCAAAGTAATGTCTCTGCTTTTTAATATGCTGTCTAGGTTGGTCATAACTTTCCTTCCAAGGAGTAAGCATCTTTTAATTTCATGGCTGCAGTCACCATCTGCAGTGATTTTGGAACCCCAAAAATGAAGTCTGACCCTGTTTCCACTGTTTCTCCATCTATTTGGCATGAAGTGATGGGACCAGATGCCATGATCTTAGTTTTCTGAATGCTGAGCTTTAAGCCAGCTTTTTCACTCTCCTCTTTGACTTTCATCAAGAATCTTTTCAGTTCTTCTTCACTTTCTGCGATAAGTGTGGTATCATCTGCATACCTGAGGTTATTGATATTTCTCCCAGCAGTCTTGATTCCAGCTTGTGCTTCATCCAGCCCAGTGTTTTTCATGATGTACTCTGCATATGAGTTAAATAAGCAGGATGAACAATATACAGCCTTAATGTACTCCTTTTCCTATTTGGAACCAGTCTGTTGTTCCATGTCCAGTTTTAACTGTTGCTTCCTGACCTGCATACATGATTCTGAAGAGGCAGGTCAGGTAGTCTGGTATTCCCATCTCTTTCAGAATTTTCCCAGTTTATTGTGATCCACACAGTCAAAGGCTTTGGCATAGTCAATAAAGCAGAAATAGATGTTTTTCTGGAACTCTGTTGCTCTTTCGATGATCCAGCGGATGTTGGCAATTTGATCTCTGGTTCCTCTGCCTTTCCTAAAATCAGCTTGAACATCAGGAAATTCATGGTTCACGTACTGCTGAAGCCTGGCTTGGAGAATTTTGAGCATTACTTTACTAGCGTATGAGATGAGTGCAGTTGTGCGGTAGTTTGAGCATTCTTTGGCATTGCCTTTCTTTGGGATTGGAATGAAAGCTGACCTTTTCCAGTCCTGTGGCCACTGCTGAGTTTTCCAAATTTGCTGGCATATTGAGTGCAGCACTTTCACAGCATCATCTTTCAGGATTTGAAATAGCTCAACCGGAATTCGATTACCTCCACTAGCTTTGTTTGTAGTGATGCTTTCTAAGGCCCACTTGACTTCACATTCCAGGATGTCTGGCTCTAGGTGAGTGATCACACCATCGTGATTATCTGGGTCATGAAGATCTCTTTCGTACAGTTCTTCTGTGTATTCTTGCCACCTCTTCTTAATATCTTCTGCTTCTGTTAGGTCCCTACCATTTCTGTCCTTTATCGAACCCATCTTTGCATTAAATGTTCCCTTGGTGTCTCTAGTTTTTTTTGACGAGATCTCTAGTGTTTCCCATTCTAGTGGTTTCCTCTGTTTCTTTGCATTGATCGCTGAGGAAGGCTTTCTTATCTCTCCTTGCTGTTCTTTGGAACTCTGCATTCAAATGGGAGTATCTTTCCTTTTCTCCTTTGCTTTTCACTTCTCTTCTTTTCACAACTATTTGTAAGCCCTCCCCAGACAGCCATTTTGCTTTTTTACATTTCTTTTCCATGGGGATGGTCTTGAGCCCTGTCTCCTGTACAATGTCATGAACCTCCGTCCATAGTTCATCAGGTACTCTGTCTATCAGATCTAGTCCCTTAAATCTATGTCTCACTTTCACTGTATAATCATAAGGGATTTGACTTAGGTCATATCTGAATGGTGTAGTGGTTTTCCCTACTTTCTTCAATTGAAGTATGAATTTGGCAATAAGGAGTTCATGATCTGAGCCACAGTCAGCTCCTGGTCTTGTTTTTGCTTACTTTATAGAGCTTCTTCATCTTTGGCTGCAAAGAATATAATCAGTCTGATTTCGGTATTGACCATCTGGTGATGTCCATGTAGAGTCTTCTCTTGTGTGTTGTTGGAAGAAGGTGTTTGCTATGACCAGTGCGTTCTCTTGGCAAAACTCTATTAGCCTTTGCCCTGCTTCATTCCACATTCCAAGGCCAAATTTGCCTGTTACTCCAGGTGTTTCTTGACTTCCTACTTTTGCATTCCAGTCTCCTATAATGAAAAGGACATCTTTTTTGGGTGTTAATTCTAAAAGGTCTTGTAGGCCTTCATAGAACCGTTCAACTTCAGCTTCAGTGTTACTGGTCAGGGCAAGGGTTGGATTACTGTGATATTGAATCGTTTGCTTTGGAAATGAACAGAGATCATTCTGTTGTTTTTGAGATTGTATCCAAGTACTGCATTTCAGACTCTTTTGTTGACCATGATGGCTACTCCATTTCTTCTAAGGGATTCCTGCCCACAGTAATAGATATAATGGTCATCTGAGTTAAATTCACCCATTCCAGTCCATTTTAGGTCACTGATTCCTAGAATTTCAGCGTTCACTCTTGCCATCTCCTGTTTGATGACTTCCAACTTGCCTTGATTCATGGACCTGACATTCCAGGTTCCTATGCAATATTTCTCTTTACAGCGTTAGACCTTGCTTCTATCACCAATCACATCCACAACTGGGTATTTTTTTTGCTTTGACTCCATCCCTTCATTCTTTCTGGAGTTATTTCTCCACTGATCTCCAGTAGCATATTGGGCACCTACCAACCTGGGAGTTCCTCTTTCAGTATCCTATCATTTTGCCTTTTCATACTGTTCATGGGATTCTCAAGACAAGAATACTGAGGTGGCTTGCCATTCCCTTCTCCAGTGGACCACACTCTGTCAGACCTCTCCACCATGACCTGTCCTTCTTGGGTGGCCCCACACAGCCTGGCTTAGTTTCCTTGAGTTAGATAAGGCTGTGGTCCATGTGATCAGATTGGCTAGTTTTCTGTGGTTAAGGTTTCAGTGTGTCTGTCCTCTGATGTCCTCTCGCAACACTTACCATCTTACTTGGCTTTCTTTTACCTAGGACGTGGGGTATAACTTCACGGCTGCTCCTTACCTTGGATGAGGTCACCCCTCCTGACCTTGAACGTCGAGTAGCTCCTCTCCACCCTCCTGCCCATGCAACCCTTTATCCTCAGCCGTGGGGTACCTCCTCCTGGCCGCTGCCCCTGACCTCGGGCATGGGGTATCTCTTCTCGGCAGCTGCCCCCGACCTCATGCATGGGGTAGCTCCTCTAGGCCGTTCCTGCACTGTGACAGCCTGATGCTCTAGGTCACTGCCCCTGAACTTGGGCATGGGGTAGCTCCTCTCGGCCGCACTTCTGCGTGGGCCATCGCAGCTGCTGTAGTTCTGTTGGTTAAAGGAAGCCTCCGTGCTTCTGTTCCACTCCCATAATGCAAGAAGTTTAAATGGTCACCTTGGACGTGGGGTATCTCTTCATGATTGCTCCAGCACAGCACAGTCGCTCCTCCTTACCTTGGACTAGGGGTATCTCCTCGTGGCCGCCCCTCCTGACCTTGATCATGGAGTAGCTCCTCTTGGCCGTCAGTCACCGCTCCTTGGCAGTTATCTGGGAAAGTTTCCTTGTTCAGGGAGGATATGAGACTTGTGACAAGGACCTCTGAGCTGTAGTAGTAGCTGGCGAAGTCTCAGGGTACGTGGCATTCACACAGATGGTCAGCAAGGCATACTTGGGTGGTCAGGTCCCTGTGCTTTGGTCAGAGGACATGGAGCATGGAGGTTGGGAGCCCAGAACTTCTGTCAACAGCCCCTCAGTGAAATTTTGCATGGGGCTCTAGGAAGGTGCCAGGCGTCATCCCCCATTTTGTGGGAGGGTAGGAGGTCAGGGCTTCGTGGAGACGGCAGGCATGTTCAGACACCAAGGTCTTTGCACGTGTGCTCTGAGACATGGAAATACCTGGAATGAGTTCCCCTGGTACACCTATGCCGAGAGCGCATCTTTGTTGGTACACCAGAAGAAGGCACTCAGCACCACATCAAATGCCCTGCACCCTTGCACGCTCAGTCAGACAGACACCCACAGGCACTTGAACCTGATAACTAAACTTTTTATAGACATATATCCAGTCGTCCAATACAGTTGGATTGCAGATACAAGCCTTACCTCAGGGAACCATGGGCGTCGATATTGCTTAGCGATAAACTGGGTATACATCTGAAGCTTGCCTGTGCTTTCTGTCCTCTTGTCAGGTGAAGTTCCCAAGCGTGAGTGTCTGTCACTCAGGAAATGGAGCCCTGCTCATGAGATGGTGACTCGAGGTGCTAGGGAGTCTGGTGAAAAGTGTGGCGCTACCAGATTGCTGCCACTGCTTTTTGGATCACCGAGCATGGTACGCCTTCTCCTGCCTCAAGACGTTTCATGGATTTTGGCTTCCTGGGACTGAGTGGCTGTATGTATGGAGAGACCGTTCCTCTTGCTGAGAACCTTGGGGCCTCTGAGTTCCCTCAGCTGCTGGAGGACTCCCAAGTCACTGGCTCCTCCTGGGAGTGGCCCGTCCTGCCCTGTGGAGATGGGCAGCGAGCCAGCACGTGCTCGGATCGATGATGACACCCTCACATGCATTCCTTGGAAAATCTGAACAAAATGAGTGAGAACTCACTACCGTCTCCTCATCGAAACTGAGGTCCAGCACGTTGCCTCCCTTGGGGTTAAGGGCAGGACTGGTTAGCAGTGAGGGCATCTCCCATTGTGTCACACACACACACATGGAGGAGCCAGGTCACCACCATTTGCGAGGCTCCTGTCTGAGGGTGGGCCGTGTACAGATGTTGGAGTTGCTCTTGGAATGCGAGGTCCATGGTGAAGAGCACTGAGGACGAGAGAGGCATCCAGCTTGTCCAGTGGTAGTTGAAGTCGCAGTAGATCCTGGCTGAACTCTTGAACTCTTCACTTGGAAATGTGTGTTTCCTCCCAGTTCATGCTGTGAGTGGGCTAGTTGGGCCTGTGGTGCTATGAAAACTGAAGCAAGGAAGCTCCTGTGGCTTCTGATTGGAACCCCAGGTCAGATCTGAGGCCCTCGCTGTTGGGGCCCTTTGAGTTGATGAGATTCCTGTGTGCCCTCTGGGCTGCAGCGGTTGTAGGGACCTACAGGAACGGTGGCAGTTGTGCAAGGCAATAGGCCTTGTTTTTGCCCTTGGAAGTTCCTGAATTGCAACTGCTGTCACAGTGCTTGAGTCTTGGAGGCTGCCATGGACTGTGAAGTGATCCCAGGCCTGCATTTCTCCTGCAGGTTGGCCAGAGGCCTAGAGAAGAATGGTTGTGCAGGTGAGGAAATGTACAGTATGATTTCTTGGGACAGTATGTCCACTGAGGCTGCAGGCACTGTTGTTTTTTCAGTGATACATACTGTGGTCCTTTTGGAGCTGTCCTTGGCTGGATACAAAGGAGAGGGCATTGCTGGTGCTTGGGAGGCTCGGTGATAGGTGACCTTTGTGGCCTTGGTGACCAGCTGCCAGTAGAAGGACTCTCCAAGTGTATCTTTGTTGCCTTGAAGAGTTGCAGTAACAGAAGCTAAGGAGCCAGCCCTGTGGGTGGTAATGCAGTGTGTGCACATGCCCCTTGGCCACCATTTGGGCCCTGACCCTGGAATTAACAAGGTGTGTGAGTTCTTAAAGGTTGGGGCCAGGCAGACAGCCCTCATGACTCCCAGGTGTTCTCCACACTGGCAATGAAGCATCAACCTTCAAGGCCCATGGTTGTGGTAGAGATTGGTCATTGGTTGGCAGACCAGCACTGCCTCAATGTAGGAACCAGCAGCTCCCCTGGCACTATGGCAGAAACCTGGCACATCCAAGGTCTTCTCCTGGCAGGTCTTTTGAAGTCTTCCTGGAAGCTGCCTTGGTGATCTGTGAGCCCTTGGTCATGTTGCATAGCTGAGACGTGGTGGAAAGGTGTGATGTCACCCTAGTCAAAGCCCACCTTCTTCCTGTGGGTCTTGCTGGGTGCTCATTGTCCCTGTGTGAGCTGAGGCCCTGGAGGCTTGCGATGTGGGTGAGCCATCTTTTGGGTCAGGAGGAGTTCAATTTGGACCAAGCCCTGCATTTTGGGAGTTTTCTCTAGGGTGTGGTTAGTACCCATAGCCCTGCACGCTGTGGATCTGAGGATAATCTGGCCAGGAGAGGGGTGTAGTTTCTGTGGGAGTAACCCTTGAATCCTGGTACTTGAGGAAAACCAGAGCCCATCCTTCACTTTCCGGCAGAGCCCAGACAGTGATTGAACTGACTGTGCAGGAAGAGATGCATGCCCTGAATTCTTTTGCTCGAGGGTGTGGTGGGGCGTATCTGCCCCAGTGCCACGTTCACTGTACTATGTGGTTTTTTTGGGAAATTTTCCTTGTTAGGGTAGGAGGTAGGACTTGTGACAAGGACCCCTGAGCTGTAGTAGTAGCTGGGGTAGTCTCAGGGTATGTGGCATTCACACAGATGCTCCGCAAGACGACCTTGTGCAGTCAGGTCCCTGTGCTTTCGCCAGAGTGCATGGGGCATGGAGATTGGGAGCCCAGAACCTATGTATGTAGCTCTTCAGTGAAATTTTGCATGGGGCTGGAGGAAGGTGCCAAGTGTCATCCCCCATTTTGTGGGTGGGAGGTCAGGGCTCCATTGAGATGGGACGTGTGTTCAGACACCAAAGCCTTTGCACACGGGCTCTGAGACCTGGAGACACCCAGAAGGAGTTTCCAAGGGAGCCCTAAAATGCCAAGAGTACATCCTTTATGGTATGCTGGAATACAGGCACTCAGCCCCACATCAAATTTCCTGCCACCCTGATCAGTTGGACATACACCCACAGGCACTAGAACCTAATAACTGCATTCTTCTGACAGATAGGTATCCAGTTGTCTGTATAGGATCGATACACTTGGCTTGGAGATACAGACCTTCCCCTCATGAAACTTGTACATTGATCTCACTCAGTGAGAGACTGGGTACACATCTGAAGCCTGCCTGTGCTTTTTGTCCCCTTGACAGGTGAAGTTGCCAGGCATGACTGTCTGTCACCCAGGAGACGAAGCCGCACCCATTAGGCAGTGAATCGAGGTGCAGTGGAGTCTGACGAGAAATGTGGCGGGCCCAAGTTGCTGCCAGTTCTTTTTGAATCACCAAGCATGGTATGCCTTCCCCTGCCTCAAGACATGTCATGAATTTCAGGTTTCCTGGGACTGCCTGAGTGACTGTACGTATAGAGGGGACCATTCCTCTTACTGAGAAGCCTGGGGGCTCTGAGTCCCCCAGCTGCTAGAGGACTTCCAGGTCACTGGCTCCTCCTGGGAGAGGTGCTGCCTGCCCTTTGGAGGTGGGCAGCGAGCCAGCACGTGCTCGGATCGATGATGACACCCTCACCTGCATTCCTTGGAAAATCTGAACAAAATGAGTGAGAACTCACTACCGTCTCCTCATCGAAACTGAGGTCCAGCACGTTGCCTCCCTTGGGGTTAAGGGCAGGACTGGTTAACAGTGAGGGCATCTCCCACTGTGTCACACACACACATGGAGGAGCCAGGTCACCACCATTTGCGAGGCTCCCATCTGAGGGTGGGCTGCATACAGATGTTGGAGCAGCTCTTGGAATGTGAGGTCCGTGGTGAAGGGCACTGAGGAGCATACAGGCATCCAGCTTGTCTAGTGTTGGTAGGAGTCGCAGAAGATCCTGGATGAACTCTTGAGCTCTTCACTCAGGAATGTATGTTTCCTCCCAGTTAATGCAGCGAGTGCGCTAATTGGGGCTCTGTTGATGTCGATTCTGAAGCAGTGAAGCTTCTGTCATTTGTGATTGGAGCCCCAGGTCAGATCTGAGGCCCTCGCTGTTGGGGCCCTTTGGGTTGCTAAGATTGCTGAGTGCCGTGTGGGCTGCAGAGACCTAGGGAAATGGTGGCAGTTGTGAAAGTTAATAAGCCCCATTTCTGCCCTTGGCAGTTCCTGAATTGCAACTCTTTCACTTGCTTGAGTCTTGGAGGTCACCATGGACTGTGCTGGGGCCCTAGGCCTGCATTTCTCCTGCAGGTTGGCCAGAGGCCCAGAGAAGAATGTATGTGCAGGTGAGGAAAAGTGCAGTGTGATTTCCTGGGATATGTCCACCGAGGCTACAGGCACTGTTGTTCTATTTTCAGTGATACATACTGTGTTCCTTTTGGAGCTGCTCGTGGCTAGGTGCAGAGGACAGGGTGCTTGGGAGGCTCGGTGATAGTGACCTTGGTGGCTTTGGTGGCCTGATGCCAGAAAAAGGTCTTTCAAACTGTATCTTTGGTGCCTTGAAGAGTTACAATAACTAGGCCTAGGAGCCAGCCCTCTGGGTGGTAATAAGGTATGTGCACATGCCCCTTGGCCCTCATTTAGCCCTTGGGACTGGAATTTGCAAGGTGTATGAGTTCCTGAAGAATGGGGCCAGCAAGACGGCCCAGATCCCACCCAGGTGTTCACCACCCTGGCAGTGACATGTCAACCTTGGAAGACCATGGTTGTGGTAGAGATCCAGCATTGGTTGGCATACCACGCTGCTTCAGTGTAGTAGCCATTGGCTCCCCTGACATGATGGTGGGAAACCTGGCAAATCCAAGGTCTTCCCCTGCCTGTTTTTCTGGAGTCTTCCTGGAAGCAGCCTTAGTGATCTGTGAGCGCTTGGTGGTCTTGTGTGGTGGAGATGAGCTGCCAGGCGGAATGGCATGGTGTTGCTGTAATCAAAGCCACCTTCTTCCTGTGGGTCTTGCTGAGTGCTGATTGCCCTGTGTGAATATAGCCCCTGGAGGCTTCTGATGTGGGTGAGTCACCCTGGGGGACAGGAGGAGTTCAATTTGGACCAAGTCTTGCTTTGTGGAGGTGATGGAATTCCAGTTGAGCTATTTCAAATCCTGGAAGATGATGCTGTGAAAGTGCTGCACTCAATATGCCAGCAAATTTGCAAAACTCAGCAGTTCCCCAGGACTGGAAAAGGTCAGTTTTCATTCCAATCCCAAAGAAAGTCAAAAGAATGCTCAAACTACTGCACAGTTGCACTCATCTCACACGCTAGTAAAGTAATGCTCAAAATTCTCCAAGCCAGCCTTCAGCAATATGTGAACCATGAACTTCCAGATGTTCAAGCTGGTTTTAGAAAAGGCAGAGGAACCAGAGAACAAATTGCCAACATCTGCTGGATCATGGAAAAAGCAACAGAGTTCCAGAAAAACATCTATTTCTGCTTTATTGACTATGCCAAAGCCTTTGACTATGTGGATCACAATAAAGTATGGAAAATTCTGAAAGAGATGGGAATACCAGACTACCTGACCTGCCTGTGAGAAACCTATACGCAGGTCAGGAAGCAACAGTTAGAACTGGACATGGAACAACAGACTGGTTTGCAATAGAAAAGGAGTACGTCAAGGCTGTATATTGTTACCCGCTCATTTAACTTATTAGCAGAGTACATCATGAGAAACACTGGGCTGGTGGAATCAAGATTGCTGGAGAAATATCAGTAACCTCAGATATGCAGATAATACCACCCTTATGGCAGAAAGTGAAAAAGAACTAAAGAGCCTCTTGATGAAAGTGAAAGAGGAGAGTGAAAACGTTTGTTTAAAGCCCAACATTGAGAAAACTAGGATCATGGCATCCTGTCCCATCACTCCATGGCAAGTAGATGGGGAAACAGTGGCTGACTTTATTTTTCTGGGCTCCAAAATCACAGCAGATGGTAATTACAGCCACAAAATTAAAAGAAGCTTACTCCTTGGAAGGAAAGTTATGACCAACCTAGACAGCATATTAAAACAGCAGAGACATTACTTTGCCCACAGAGGTCCGTCTAGTCAAGGCTATGGTATTTCCAGTAGTCATGTATGGATGTGAGAGTTGGACTATAAAGAAATCTGAGTGCTGAAATTTGTTCCTTTTGAACTGTGGTGTTGGAGAAGGCTCTTGAGAGTCCCTTGGACTGCAAGGAGATCTAACCAGTCCATCGTAAAGGAGATCAGTCCAGGGTGTTCATTGGAAGTGCTGATGTGAAGCTGAAACTCCAAATCCTTTTGCCACCTGATGAGAAGAGCTGACTCATTGGAAATGACCCTGATGCTGGGAAAGAGTGAGGGCCAAAGGAGAAGGGGACGATAGGATGAGATGGTTGGATTGCATCACTGACTCAACGGACATAGGTTTGAGTAAACTTCAGGAGTTGTTGATGGACAGGGAGACGTGGTGTGCTGCGGTTCATGGGGTCGCAAAGAGTTAGACACGACTGAGTGACTGAAGTAAAATGAACTTGCTTTATTGGATTTCTCTCTAGGTTGTGGTTGGTATCCAGGGCCCTGCAGTCTGTGGATGAGCATAATCTGGCCAGGAAAGGGGCCCTGATTCTATAGAAGTGACCCCTGGATCCTGGTACCTGAGGATGACCACCCCTTGTCTTGCACTTTCCAGCAGAGCCCCAGAGTGTGACTGGACTGATTGGACAGGAAGAGACCCATGCCCTGTATTCTTTTGTTCCGTGAGGGTATGGTGGGCCGTATGTGGCCCAAGGCCAAGTTAAACACTGTAGGCCTTCTCTGGAAAGTTTCCTTGTTCAGGGAGGAGGTGGAACTTGTGGCAAGGACACTTGAGCTGTAATAGTATCTGGGGTAGTCTCAGGATAAGGGACATTCACACAGATGCTCCACAGGGGAACGTTGGGCAGTCAGGTTCCTGTGCTTTGGTGATACAGCAGGGGTCATGTAGATCAGGAGCCCAGAGCCTATGTCAACTCCTTGGTGTAATTTTGCATGGTGTTGGTGGAAGGTGCTAAGCATCATCCCCCATTTTGTGGGAGGGTGGGAGTTCAGGTCTCCACAGAGAAGACATGTGTGTTCAGACACCAAGACCTTTGCAGAGGGGCTCTGAGACACGGAAATACACGGAAAGTGTTCCAGAGGCACACCGAGAATCCTGAGAGCACATCCTTGTTGATACACTAGAACACAAGTACTCAGACCCACATCAAGTTCCCCTACATGCTTGCACACTCAGTCAGACAGACATCCATGGTCACATGAACCTAACTTTTTGCACTCATTCCAATGCATAGGTATCCAGTCATACAAAAGGGATACTACAGTTGGGAAGCAGAAAAGGCCTTCCCTCATGGGCATCGAAATGCTTAGTGAGAAGCTGGGTACACAGCTGAAGCCTGCCTGTGCTTTCTGTCCCCTTGTCAGGTGAACTTGCCTGATAATGACTGTCCATCACCCAGGAGACGAAGCCCTGCCAGTGAGGCAGTGACTCGAGGTGCAGAGGAGTCCGGTGAGAAGTGTGGTGGGCCCAGGTTGCTGCCACTGCTTTTTGGATCACCGAGCATGGTACACCTTCCCCTGCCACAAAACGTGTCATGGATTTCGGCTTTCCTGGGAATGCCTGAGTGGCTGTAAGTATGGAGGGACCATTCCTCTTGCTGAGAAACCTAGGAGCTCTGAGTTCCCCCAGCTGCTGGAGGACTCTCAGGTCACTGGCTCCTCCTGGGAGCAGTGCTGCCTGCCCTGCAGAGGTGGGCAGTGAGCCAGCACGTGCTTGGATCGATGATGACACCCTCACCTGCATTCCTTGGAAAATCTGAACAAAATGAGTGAGAACCCACTACCGTCTCCTCATCGAAACTGAGGTCCAGCACGTTGCCTCCCTTGGGGTTAAGGGCGGGACTGGTTAGAGGTGAGGGCACTGTGTCACACACACGCATGGAGGAGCCAGGTTACCAGCATTTGTGAGGCTCCCGTCTGAGGGTGGGCCGTGTACAGATGTTCAAGCGTCCCTCTTGGAATGCAAGGTCCATGTAAAGGCACTGAGGAGCATAGAGGCATCTGGCTTGTCCAGTGGTGGTAGGTGTCACAGTAGATCCTATCCTCAGACAGTTGAGCTCTTAGCTTGGAAAGGTGCATTTCGTTCTGATTCCTGCTGCAAGTGCACTAACTGGGGCTCTGGTGATGTCGATTCTGAAGCAATGAAGCGTCTGTGGTTTGTGATTGGAGCCCCAGGTCAGATCTGAGGCCCTCGCCATTGTGGCCCTTTGGGTTACTGAGATTCCTGAGTGCCGTGTGGTCTACAGCGGCTACAGAGACCTAGTGGGACGGTGGCAGTTGTGAAAGTTAATAAGCCCCATTTCTGCCCTTGGCAGTTCCTGAATTGCAGCTCTTGTCACATGCTTGAGTCTTGGAGGTCACCATGGACCGTGCTGTGGTCCTAGGCCTGCCTTTCTCCTGCAGGTTGGCCAGAGGCCCAGAGGAGAATGTATGTGCAAGTGAGGAAAAGTGCAATGTGATTTACTGGGATGATACGTCTGCTGAGGCTGCAAGCACTATTGTTCTGTTTTCAGTGATACAGTGTGGTCCTTTTGGAGCTGCCATCAGCTGGGTACAGAGGAGAGGGCATTGCTTGTCATGGGAGGCTCAATGATAGGTGACCTTTGTTGCCTTGTTGGCCCACTGCCAGTAGAAGGACTCTCCAAGGGTATCTTTGGTGCCTTAAGGAGTTGCAGTAACGAGGTCAAGGAACCTGCCCTGTGGTTAGTTATGTGGTGTACACACATGCCCCTTGGCCGCCATTTGTCCCCTCGGCCTGGAATTATTAAGATTCCCTAAGGTTGGGCCAGCCAGCCAGCCCTGATAGCGCCCATGTGTTTGCCCCCCTGGCAATGAAGCATCAACCTTCGAGGACCGTGGTTGTGATAGAGATTGGTCATTGGTTGGCATACCAAGGCTGCCTCAGTGTAGAAGACAGCACTTCCCATGGCACTATGGCAAAGACCTGGCACATCCAAGGTCTTCCCCTGGCAGGTCTTCTGAAGTCTTCCTGAAAGCATGCTTGGTGATCTGTGAGCCCTTGGTCGCATTGCCCACTTTCTTCCTGTGGGTCTTGCTGGGTACTCATTGTCCCTGTGAGCCAAGGCCCTGGAGGCTTCAGATTTAGATGAGTCACCCGTTGCGGCAGAATGAGTTCAATTTGGACCAAGCCCTGCATTATGGGGGCTTTCTCTAGGGTGTGGTCAGTACCCAGGGCCCTGCAGGCTGTGGATTTGAGGATAATCTGGCCGGGAAAGGAATCCCGTTTCTGTGTGAGTGACCCCTGGTTCCTTGTATTTGAGAATGACCAGGTCTCATCTTCCAGTTTCCAGTGGAGGCCGGACTTTGATTGGACTGACTGGCACGAAGATAAGCATGCCCTGAATTCTTTTCCTATTTAAGGGTACAGTGGGCCATATCTGCCCTAGTGCCAAGTTCACCTTACTGTGCAGTTCTCTGGGAAAATTTTCTTGTTAGGGTAGGAGGTGGGACTTGTGAGAAGGACCCCTGAGCTATAGTCATAGCTCACATAGTCTCAGGGTACATGGCATTCACACAGACTCTCTGCAAGGTGACCTTGGGCAGTCAGGTCTCAGTGCTGTGGTCAGAGATCATGGGTCATGGAGACTGGGAGCCTAGAGCCTATGTCAAGAGCCCCTTAGTGAAATTTTGCATGGATCTTGTGGAAGATGCCAAGTGTCATCCCCATTTCATGGGAGGGCGGAAGGTCAGGACTCCATGGAGATGGCATGCGTGTTCAGACTGCAGGGCCTTTGCAAGCGGTCCCTGAGGCTTGGATACCCAGATAGATTTCTAGACACACACCCAAAATGCTGAGGGTGCATTCTTGTTGGTACACCAGAACACAGGCACTCAACCTCAGATCGAATCCCCTGCCACCCTTGCACGCTTGGTCAGAAAGACACCCACATGCACTTGTGCCTAATGTGCTGCACTCTTTTGAAAGATAGGTAACCAGTCGTCTATAAAGGATCAATATACTTGGGTTGCAGATACAGGCCTTGCCCCAGTGAAACATTTGCATCAGTATTACTGAGAGACCAAGTACACATCTCAAGCATTCCTGTGGTTTCTGTCCACTTGTCAGGTAATGTTGCCAGATATGACTGTCCGTCACCCAGGAGATGAAGCCCAGCCCGTGAGGCAGTGACTCAAGGTGCAAGGGAGTCCGGCGAGAAGTGTGGCATGCCAAATTGCTGCCATTGCTTTTTGGATCACTGAGCACGGTATGGCTTCTCCTGCCCCAAGATGTGTTGTGAATTTCAGGTTTCCTGAGACTGCCTGAGTGGCTGTACGTATGGAGAGACTGTTCCTCTTGCTGAGAACCCTGGGGCCTCTGAGTTCCCCCAGCTGCTGGAGGACTCCCAGGTCACTGGCTCCTCCTGGGAGTGGCCCGTCCTGCCCTGTGGAGGTGGGCAGCGAGCCAGCACGTGCTCGGATCGATGATGACACCCTCACATGCATTCCTTGGAAAATCTGAACAAAATGAGTGAGAACTCACTACCGTCTCCTCATCGAAACTGAGGTCCAGCACGTTGCCTCCCTTGGGGTTAAGGACGGGGCTGGTTAGCAGTGAGGGCATCTCCCACAGTGTCACACACACACATGGAGGAGCCAGGTCACCACCATTTGCGAGGCTCCCGTCTGAGGGTGAGCTGTGTACAAATGTTGGAGTGGCTCTTAGAACGTGAGGTCCGTGGTGAAGGGCACTGAGGAGCATACAGGCGTCCAGCTTGTCCAGTGGTGGCAGGAGCTGCACTGGACCCTGGCCTCGGACAGGTGAGCTTTTGGCTGTAAAATGTTCGTTTCTTCCTGGCACTGCTGCAGATGCACTTGTTGGGTCAGTGGTGATGTGGAATCTGAAACAAGGACGCTTCTGTGGCTTCTGCTCGGAGCCCCAGGTCAGATCTGAGGCCCTCGCCATTGCGGCTCTTTGGGTTGTTCAGATTCCTGAGTGCCCTGTGGGCTGCAGTGGTTGCATGGACCTAGGGAACAGTGGCGGTTGTGACCGTTAATAGGCCTGATTTCTGCCCTTGGAAGTTCCTGAATTGCAACTCCTGTCACATGCTTGAGTCTTGGAGGTCGCCATGGACTGTGAAGTGATCCCAGGCCTGGATTCCTCCTGCAGGTTGGCCAGAGGCCTAGAACAAAATAGTTGTGCAGGTGAGGAAATGTGCTGTGTGATTTCCTTGGACAATCTGTCCCCTGAGGCTGAAGGCCCTGTTGTTTTTTCAGTGATACATACTGTGGTCCTTTTGGAGCTGTCCTCAGCTGGGTACAGAGGAGAAGGGATTGCTTGTGCCTGGGAGGCTCAGTGACAGTTACCTTTGTGGCCTTGGTGGTTCAATGCCAGAAGAACTCTTCATTCGTATCCTTGATACCTTGAAAAGTTGCACTAACCAAGTCTAAGGAGCCAGCTCATAGGTGGTAATGTGGTGTGTGTACATCCCCTTGGCCCCCATTTGGCCCCTCAGCCTGGAATTTGCAAGGTATGTCATTTCTTAAAATTTGGGGCCAGCTAGTCGGCCATGATTCACCCAGGTGTTCGCCCTCTAACAGTGAATTATCAACCTTGAAGGCCCATGTTTGTGGTAGAGATTGGTCATTGGTTGGCATACCAAGGCTGTCTCAGTGTAGGCACCAGCAGCACTGGCACTATGGCAGGAGACCAGGCACATCCAAAGTCTTCCCCTGGCAGGTTTTCTGATGTCTTCCTGGAAGCCACCTTAGTGATCTGTGAGTACTTGGTGGTCTTGTGTGGTAGACACAAGGTGTAGGGTGGAATGGCGTAACGTTACCGTAGTCAAAGCCCACCTTTTTCCTGTTGTTGGGTGCTGGTTGTCTCTGTGTGAACAGAACCCCTGGAGGCTTCCGATATGGGTGAGTCGCTATTTGGGGCAGGAGTGTTCAATTTGGACCAAGCCCTGCTTTATTGGAGTTTTTCCCATAGGATGTGGTCAGTACCCAGGAGCCTGTACTCTGTGGATCTTAACTTACTCTGGCCGGGTAAGGGGCCCCGTTTCTGTGGGATTGACACCTAGATGTTGGTACCTGAGGATGAGCACCTCTTGTCTTTCACTTACTATTGGATCCCTGGAGAGTGATTGGACTCACTGGGCAGGAAGAGGCTCATGCCCTGAATTCTTTTGCTCTTCAAGGGTATGGTGGGTCATCAGCCCCAGGGCCAAGTTCACCATACATTTCTCATTCTAATGGAAAATTTCCTTGCTCTAAGTAGAGCTGGGTCTAGTGGGCAAGGACACCTGAGCTGAAGTAGTTCCTGGTGTAGTCTCAAGCTCTGTGGCATTAACAGAGTTGCTCGGCTGCACGACCTTGCTTGGTCCGATTCCTATGCTTTGGTCAAAGGGAACGGTCATGGAGATAGGGAGCCCAGAGCCGATGTCAACCGCCCCTTGGTGGAATTTTGCATGGGGCTTGTGGAAGGTGCCAGGCATCGACTCCATTCTGTGGGAGTGTAGGAGGTCCACACTCTGTATTGACGGCATGCGTGTTCAGACACCGAGGCCTTTGCATGGGCCTCTGAGACATGGAGATACCCAGAAGGAGTTCGAGGCCCATCAAAAATCCTAAGCGTGCATCCTTGTTGGTACGCCAGAACACATGCACTCAACCCCACATCGCATACCCTGCCACCCATGCACACTGTTAAACAGACACCCACTCACTCTTGAACCTACTTTGCTGCACTCATGCTCACATATTTATCCAGTCCTAGGTAGGGGATCAATACATTTGGCTAAGCAGATAAGGGCCTTCCCCTAGGGAACCATGGGCATTAACATTGTTCAGTGAGAACTTGGGTACACATCTGAAGCATTCCTTTGCTTTCTCTCCACTTGTCAGGAGAAGTTCTCGGGTATGACTGTCTGTCATCCAGGGCAAGAAGCTATGCACATGAGACAGTACCTCGAGATGCAAGGGAGTCTGGTGAGAAGTTGACAGGCCCAGGTTCCTGCCACTGCTTTTTGGATCACTGAGGATGGCACCTTCTCTTACCACAAGATGTTTCATGGATGTAGGGTTTCCTGGGACTGCCTGAGTAGTTGTATGTATGGAGGGACCATTCTGCAGAGAAGTCTTAGAGCTCTGAATTCCCCTGGCTCCTGAAGGACTCCTGGGTCACTGGCTCCTCCTGAGATTGGCTCTACCTGCCCTCCTGAGATGGGCAGCAAGCCAGCGTGTGCTCGTATCTATGACAATATGCTCGTATGCGTTCGTTGGGAACGTCTGAACAAAATGAGTCAGAATTCACTACCATTTCGTCACCGACAGTGAATTCCAGCACGTTGCCTCTCCAGGGGTAAGTATGCGCTAATTAGCAGTAAGGGCTGCTTTTACTGTGTCACTTAACATGCATAGAGCAGGAGGATCACCAGGATCACCACCGTTGGCAAGGCTCCCTTCTGAGTGGGCTGTGTAAGATGTTCATGCAGTTTTCCTGGAGTGTAAGGTCTGAGGTCAATGCCACTAAAGTTCACAGGAGATGTCTAGCCTGACCAGTGATGCTAGGGGTCAGAGTAGATCCTGGCCTAGGCCTGTTGAGCTCTTAGCTTGAAAATATGTGTTTTGTCCCAGTTCCTACTGCAAGTGCGCTAGTTGGGGCTGTGTTGATGTGCAAGCCAAAGTGAGGAAGATTCTGTAGTTTCTTATTGGAGCCTCAGGCCAGATCTGAGGCCCTAGCTGTTGAGGCCCTTTGGGTTGGTGAGATTTCTTGAGTGCCCTGTGGGCTGTAGCGTTTGCAGGGACCTAGTCAAATGGTGGCAGGGGTGAAAGGCAATAGGCCTCGATTCTGCCCTTGGCAATTCCTGTGTTGCATCTTCTGTCACATGCTTATATCTTGGAGGCCGCCATGGACTGTGCAGTGGTCCCAGCCTTGCATCCCTCCTGCAGGTGGCCAGAGGCCTAGAGCAGAATGGTTATGCAGGTGAGGAAAAGTGCAGTGAGATTTACTGGGATGATATGTCTGCTGAGGCTGCAGGCACTGTTGTTCTGTTTTCAGTGATACAGCGTGGTCCTTTTGGAGCTGCCCTTGGCTGGGTACAGAGGAGAGCACATTTTGGTGCCTGGCAGGCTCGGTGATAGGTGACCTTTGTGGCTTTGGTGGCCCACTGCCAGAAGGACTTGCAAAGCATATCTTTGGTGCCTTGAAGAATTCCACTTACTGAGGCCTCACAGCCAGCTAGTGTGGGCAGAAATGAGATCTTTGCACATATCTGTTTTTCCTTTTGGCCTGGAATTTGCAAGGTGTATGAGTTCCTAAAGATGGGACTGGCTGGACTGCCCAGATGGCACCTAATTGTTCACCACCCTGACTGAGAAGTATCAAACTTGGAGTCCTGTGGTTTTTAGAGATTTGTCTTTGGTTGGCATACCAAGGCTTCCTCCATGATTTAGCAAGTGATTCCCCTGGCACTGTTGTGAGAAACTTCACATAACAAAGGTCGTTCCCTGGAAGTTCTTCTCAAGTCTCCCTGGAAGCAGGCTTGGTGTTCTGTGAACACTTGATGGTTTTGTGTAGCAGAGAAGGGATGCCAGGCAGAATGGGGTGGTGTCACCATAATCAAAGACCACCTTCTTCCTGTTGGTCTTCTGAGTACTAAATGTCCCTTTGTGAGCAGAAGACCTGATGGTTTCTGATGTGGGTGAGTCACACTGGGGGTGGATGGAGGAGTTCAGTTTGTAGAATATCTTTATTTTATGAGTTTTTCCTGGGTATGGTTGGTTCCCAGAGCCCTGCAGGCTGTGGATCTGGGTGTTATATGGCCGGCAAAGGAGCCCAGCTTCTGTGGGAGTGACCCCTGGATCCTGGTACCTGAGGAAGACCAGGTCCCATCTTGCACTCTCCGGTGGAGCCCGAGAGTGATTAGACTCACTGGGCAGGGAGAGGCTCATGCCCTGAATTATTTTGCCCTTTTAAGGAACGGTGGGCCATATCTACCCTAGGGTCCTGTTCCCAATACTTTTGACCTTCTTGGGGAAAGTTTCCTTGATCCAGGAGGAGGTGGGTCTTGTCACCATGGACACTTGAGCTGTAGTTTTAGCTGACGTTTCATGGTACATGGCATACACAGTTGCTCTGCCAGGCGACCTTGGAAAGTCAGGTTCATGTTCATAGTGAGAGGGCATGGGTCACAGAGGGCATGGGTCACAGAGATCACGAGCCCATGCCCTATTTCAACAGCCCCTCAGGATGAAATTTTGCATGGGGCTTGTGGACAGTGGCAGGCGTCATCTGCCATTTTGTTGGACAGCAGGAAATCAGGGTTCTGTGATGAAGGCATGCGTGTTAAGACACTAAGGCCTTTGTACTGGGACTCTGAGCCCTGGAGACACCCAGAAGGAGTTTCAGAGGCACACCCAGAGTCTTGAGGCACAGTCTTCTTGGTACACTGGAAGACACACACTCAGACCTACATCATATCCCCTGCCATGCACACATACTCAGTCAGACAGACACTGATAGGAACTTTAAGATAATTTCGTACCTTTGTGCTATAGATTGGTATCCAGTCATACATGAGGGATTGAGGCAATTCAGAAGCAGATGCAGACTTTCCCCCAGGGAACCATGGACACCGATATTATTCATCGAGAACCCGGGTGCACATTTGAAGCATGCTTGTGCTTTCCTTTGACTTGTCAGAAGAAGTTGCCAGGTACGACTGTAGTGTAGAAGAATCTCTGCCTGTGATTCAGTGAATGGAGGTGCACGAGAGTCCTTTGAGAAGTGTGGCAGGAACAGCTTGCAGTTTCTGCTTTTTGGATTACTAAGGATGGTACGCCTTCCTCTGCCCCGAGATGTGTCGTGAATTTAGGGCTTCCTGGGATTGCCTGAGTACCTGTTCCCCGCCTGCCCTGCTGAGGTGTGCAGCAAAGCAGCACATTCTCGGATCAGTGATGACAACTTTCATATTTATTCCTTGGAAAACCTGAACAAAATGAGTGAGAACTCACTACCATCTCCTCATTGATACTGGGCTTTAGCATGTTGCCTCCTGTGAAGCTAGGGTTGGGGCTAGTTATCAATTAGGGCCAGCTTAAACTTGATCACACACATGCATACAGTACCTGGGTCACCTCCATTTGGTTGTCTTCTTTCTTTGGGTGGCCCTTATAAATGAGTTCAATTTGTCTCTGGCTTCAATCATCTAGCCTGGGATGTTGTTCTCTGTTATAGTGTGTGTGTGGTTATCAGAGGTAATTGAAGCCATTTGAAGCATCTGAGCATCTGATCTGCCATTGAGTTTCACTGACGCCCCCCACCCCACCCCC
>SJYQ01008483.1:284173-322931 GCA_006410935.1 Redunca redunca
TTTTCTCCTGAAATTCAGAGATCAGTGGTCAGAGCACCCAGCAGGTGGGCCAAGCCAATGGCCCTTCTGTTTCTTTGGTTGTTGTCTGAGTGAGCATTGGTGTTGGGAGACTGAGCCTGCCAGATGCCTTAAAACATTTCCGAGGATGGAAATACTGTGTCAACGAGAGGGACCTGCACGTTGCCCTGAGGGGGTGCAGATGCTGGAGCAGAGCAAAGCTTGGGAAGTGTGAAATGCACCTCAAATGGTGGTGGAACCCGTGAGTGGATCGGCAAGTGGATGGATCAGTGACTCAGTTAGGTTCCCTGAAGTCTGTGTTACCTTCAGTTAAGGTTGGAGTGAGTGTGGGGAAGCAGCATGGTGGCAGGTTCATAGGGTCATGGACCCACCAACAGTTGGCCTCTCCCGTGATAGGTCCTTTGCGGCAGACCTCTGAAGCTGGGAGTGGTTTCCAGTCTGGTGTCATATCTTGTCCTGTCCAGGGTGTCAAGTATGACGAAGATGGGATATTTTCTGTCCATCCTGCCTCATTCTCCCCTTGTGTTTGGCGTGAAGTTGTACTTTAGGATATCCCATTGTCATTTGTAAATCCATCACACCTATCCTTGCCTGAGTTTAGGGGCTCTTCCCAGAAATCAGGGAGCAGGATCCTGTGGAAAAAGGGGAGTTGGCGGCCAATGTGAGTGGGCAGTCGTAGGGGCAGGAGAGGCTGTCTGGTGTGGGGCTCATTTTGTCATTTGGCCCGCTAGTTCAGGGAGGCTGTGCTCTCCTGTGTTCCTGGCCTCTGGCCAGAGGTGTCATGTGGATTCATTCATCATGCCTCTTTGCTGGATTCTGTGATGGTATGGCTGATGGTGTCTGGGTGGTCATGGACAACTTGATTTTCATGTTGTGTCTGAGTTCATGGCAATGATGTTACTGCTTTATAAAGAAAAAGGCAGCATACAAGTGACCTGGTTGCTTTAACGGGTGGAGCCCCAGCATCTCTGCCCTTCAGAATGTCTGCAGTGGCCTGTAGCTCTTCATGCTGTTCAAGGAAGGTCTTCTAGCACGGCTGTTGGCTAGGAAGCCTGCACCCTAATGTGTCAGTCAGGCTGAGTGCAGGTGTCCATTGGGACCCCTTTGTTGCAGGACTAAAAGAGCCTTTTTTCATGGATATACAACCTGTTGGAAAAGGAACTTATTATCATGGAAGCCCTCAGGTAACTTATCCTTCCCTGTGCTGGCAAGTCCATTGTGAGCCGAATAGGTGCCAAGAGTGGATATGTTTTTTTGGAAGGGCAGTGGCTGTTAGGCCAAGGGGGCTCAGTTCCCCTCACGGTGTCTCCAGAGTTCTTAGGGGACATCATTAAGCTTTCAGTGGGAACAGCAAAAGAAGACAAATTGCAGGGCCTGAGACCAGGGACTTGGCAGATTGGTGCTATTTGTCGTGATGACCCCTTGACTCTGGAGGTATCCATGTGCAAATGCATTCACATTTGGCTGTTGACACACCAGGCCAAGGTGCAGCAGTTGAATAGTAGATTCAAGAATGGGGGCAACTCTCCTGGAGGCCTTGCCTCTTTCCCCTGTACACCTGTTGCTCTTCCTCATGCATGTGTGTGTTTTCTCACCTCGAGGCAGATTGAGTTGCCCAGGATGGAAGACCATTGTCAACAGGGAACCCGTCACACATTCTGTGAATCCCAGCCTGGTGAGACAAGGAGCATGAGCCCCTGGGGGCCATTGTGCATGCAGCCCTTGGGTTTACAGATGGAATACCCATGGAGGTAAGTGGTCCTTATTTGAGGAAACCTAGTGGTTTGGCCCCGGTGATCTGGGCAATGGATCTGTGCTCTCACCTTCAGGGGTTTCCCTAGGGTATGCAAAGTCCCAGGGCCCAAGACTTGGCTGCAGTTCCTGCCCCATGGCTGCAGTCTGTGCACTCTTGAATGCTGACCTGATTGAGCTTGCTGGCCTTCCTGGGATGGAGGTGGCAACTTTGCTCGTGCACCTCCTGGGCACATGTGCTTGGATCGATGATGACTTCCCCAGTTGCATTCCTTGGAAATCTGAACAAAATGAGTGAGCCATCCCTACCGTCTCCTCATCGGAACTGAGGTCCAGCACGTGATTTCCAGTGGGGTCGAAGGGCCAGGGTCACATTTCATTTGCTCCCTGGGTCGTAAGCAGCCACAGTGTGCAAGCTGAGGGTGATGGCCTTGTGGTAAGGAGATGAGCCATGAGGAAGATGCACTGACCTCCCAACCTCAGGATATGGCTAGGGATCATGAGTCACCTCTGGTTGCATGAGGCTAGCCAAGGCTTTTGTCTCCTGGTATGTATGATTCTATTGGTAGCAGAAACATGGAAGCCATTTGAGAGCATCTGGACTGCCATTGAGTTTGTCAGCTACACTGCCTTTGCCTGAAAGTGTTTTCACTCATGGTCAGGAAAGGAGTCATGACTTCAGACAAGTTTCTATGTCATATTCTTCTAGGGGACGGGATGCCGCATAGTTTTCTCCTGGTGATCAGAGGAGATCATTGGACAGAGTGTCCAGGAGGTGGGCCAAGCTGATGGCCCCTCATCTGATTGTTTCTTTGGTTGGTATGTGAGTGGGCACTAGTGTTGGGATGGTGAGCCTTGCAGATGCATTAGGGCATTTCCAAGGATGAAAGTCCTGAGTCGACAGGAGGGACCTGCAGATTGCCCTGAGGTGGGCAGTAGCTGGGGGAGAGCAAAGCTTGGGGATCATGAAATGTACCTCAAGTGGTGGTGGAACCCATGGATGGATGGGAAAGTGAATGGATCAGTAAGTCAGTCAGGTTCCCTGAATTCTGGGTTGCCTTCAGGTTCAGTTGGAGTGAATGTGGGGAAGGACTGTGGTGGCAGGTTCATAGGTTCATGGACCATTGAACAATTGGCCTCTGCTGTGATTGGTTTCCTTTGCTGCAGACCTCCAGAGCCATGAGTGGTTCCCCAGGTGGTGTCTTATCTTGTCCTGGCCTGGGGGTTATATGAAGCAGAGGGGATGTTTTCTGTCCATCTTGCCATGTTCTCCTCATGTGCATGGAGTGAATTTGTACCTCAAGACATCCAAGTATCATTTCTATACCCAGCCCATCTATCCTTGCCCAAGTTTAGGAGCTCTTCCCAGAAATTAGGGGGCAGGGACCCTGTGGAAATAGGGGAGTCAGATGAGTGGCTACAGTTTTAAGGGCAGGAGAAACTCTCTGGTGTGGTGCTTAGCAGCAAGGCTGTGCTGTCCTGTGAACCTGTGACCAGAGGTGTCATGTGGGTTCAATCATTGTGCCTCTTTGCTGGGTTCTGTGGTATCATGACTGGTGTTTCAGGATGGTCGTGGATGACCTGAGTTTCATATTGTGTCTGGGCTCATGGCAGTGATGTTACTGGCTCAAAAAGAACAAGGTTGCATGACAAGTGACCCAGTTGCTCTGAAGGGTGGAGCCCCAGCATCTTTGTGCTTTGGAATGGCTCCAGTGGCCTGTAGCTCTTTGTGTTGTTCAAGGAAGGGCTTCTAGTATGGCTTTGACCAGGAAGCAAGCACGCTCATGTGTCAACTGGGCTGAGTCCATTGGGGCCCTTTTGTCATGGGGCTGAAAGAGTCATTTTTCATGGATATGCTCCATATCAAAGAAGGGGCTTAATGTTATGGAGGCCCTCAGGTACCTTTTATACTTTCCCATGCTGGTGAGTCCATTGTGAGCAGAGTAGGTGCCAAGAGTGGGTGTGTTTCCCTGAAATGTCAGTGGCTATTAGGTGAAGGGGGCCGCATTCACCTGAGGGAGTCTCGGGGTTCTTGGGGGCATCCTTAAATTGTGTCAGCCGGGACAGTACGCGGAGTGGAGTTGCAGGCCTGAGACCAGGCAATTGGCAGCCTGGCACTCTTTGTCCTGTAGGTTCCGTGACTCTGAATGTATCTGTGCACCAACACATCCCTGTTTGGCTGCCTACACAGCACACCTTCTTGCAGCAATTGAGTGGTAGATGCCAGAATGATTGGCAATGCTCCCGGAGGCCTTGCCTCTTTCCTCTGTACACCTGGTGCTCTTCCTCACACATGCATGTGTTTTCTCGCCCCAGGCCAGGTTGAGTGGCCCAAGATGGAAGACTTTTGGCAACAGGTTAGCCATCACATATTCCATGATAGCCAGCCTCTCGAGATGAATCTCACGAATCCCCACAGGCAACTGGACAAGTGGCCCTTGAGTGTACAGATGGAACAACCATGGCGGTAAGCAGCCTTTCTTCGAGGAAACCTAGTGGTTTGGCCCCAAGGATTGGGCATGGGATTCACACCTTCACTTTCTGGGCATTTCCTGGGGCTGCAAGGTCCCAGGGCCTGAAGCTTGGCTGCCCCAAGGCTGCACAGTCCTGAATGCTGACCTGATTGAGCTCCCTGGCCTTCCTGGGATGGAGGTGGCAACTTTGGTCATGCAGCACATAGAGCACATGTGCTTGGATCGATGATGACTCCACAAATGCATTCCTTGGAAATCTGAACAAAATGAGTGAGCCACTCCTACCGTCTCCTCATCGGAACTGAGGTCCAGCACGTGGCTCTCACAGGGATCAAAGGGCCAGGGTCACATTCATTTGCTCCCTGGGGTGTGAGCAGCCACAGTGTGCAAGCTGAGGGTGAGGGCCTTGTGATGTGGAGGTGAGCCATAGGGGAAAGGGGCTGCATCTCCCATGCTCGGGTTATGACTGGGGACCACGAATTGTCTCTCTTTGCATGAGCTATCCAGGTCTTTTGTCTCCTGGTGTGAATGAAAGGGAGGGCAGCAGAGGAAGCAGAAGCCATTTGAGAGCATCTGGGCTGCCACTGAGCTTGTCAGGCCTCTGTGTGCCCACTGCCTGGTCCCTGGTGGATAGCACAGTCTTCGCTCAGGGTCAGAACAGGAGTTGTGGGCTCAGGCCAGGCTTCTGTGTAATGTTCTTCTGGGGATGGATTGCTACATAGTTTTCTCCTGATGCTCAGAGAAGATCAATGGGCAGATTGTCCAGGAGGTGGGTCAAGCTGAGGCCCCCTCGTCTGATTGTTACTTTGGTCAGTGTGCATGGGCGCTGGTGTTGGGAGGCTGAGCCTGGAAATTCCATTAGGGTGTTTCTGTGGATAAAAATCCTGTGTCAAAGGAGGATTAGCACATTGCCCTGAGGTGGGTGGATGCCAGCGGAGAGCCAATTTCGGAGATCTTGAAATACACCTTGAATGGTGGTGGAACCTGTGAGTGGATGGGTGGGTGGAAGGACCAGCTATTCAGTCAGATTTCCTGAAGTCTGTGTTGCTTTCATATACAGTTGGAGTAAGTGTGGAGAAGGATCACAGTGGCAGATTCATAGATTCAAGGACCATCCAACAGTTGACCTCTCCCATCATTGGTTTCCTTTGAGACAGTCTTCCGGAGCCAGTAGTGGTTCCCAACATGACATTGTATCTGGTCCTGACCTGGGGGCCAAGTATGAACAACTATCCATTCCGTGGAATTCTCCAGGCCAGAACACTGGAGTGGGTAGCCTTTCCCTTCTCCAGGGTATCTTCCCAATGCAGGGATTGAACCCAGGTCTCCCATATTGCCAGCAGATTCTTTACCATCTGAGCCACCTGGGAAGCCCAAGAATAGTGTAGTGGGTAGCTTATCCCTTCTCCAGTGGATCTTCCCAACCCAGGAATCAAATGACAGTCTTCTAAATTGCAGTGAGATTCTTTACCAACTGAGCTATCAGGGAGGCCAAGTATGAGGTAGAGGGGATATTTTCTCTCCATCCCGCCACATTCTCCCNGTCGCATATTCCATGACAACTGTTCTGGCAAGACGAGGCGTGTGAGCCCCCAGGGGCTTCTGGACAATTGGCCCTTCGATGCACAGGTGGATCACCCATGGCGGTAAGCAGCCCTTCTTCGAGGAAACCTAGCAGTTTGGCCCCAAGGATTGGGCATGGGATCTGTGCCCTCACCTTCTGGGCTTTCCCTGGGGCATGCAAAGTCCCAGGGCCCAAGGCTTGGCTGCAGTTCCTGTCCCTTGGCTGCAATCTGTGCACTCTTGAATGCTGACCTGATTGAGCTCCCTGGCCTTCCTGGAATGGAGGTGGCGACTTTGGTCATGCAGCACCTAGAGCACACGTGCTTGGATCGATGATGACGCCCACAAATGCATTCCTTGGAAATCTGAACAAAATGAGTGAGCCACTCCTACCGTCTCCTCATCGGAACTGAGGTCCAGCACGTGGCTCTCACAGGGATCAAAGGGCCAGGGTCACATTCATTTGCTCCCTGGGGTGTGAGCAGCCACAGTGTGCAAGCTGAGGGTGAGGGCCTTGTGATGTGGAGGTGAGCCATGGGGGAAAGGGGCTGCATCTCCCATGCTCGGGTTATGACTGGGGACCACGAATTGTCTCTCTTTGCATGAGCTATCCAGGTCTTTTGTCTCCTGGTGTGAATGAAAGTGAGGGCAGCAGAGGAAGCAGAAGCCATTTGAGAGCATCTGGGCTGCCACTGAGTTTGTCAGGCCTCTGTGTGCCCACTGCCTGGTCCCTGGTGGATAGCACAGTCTTCGCTCAGGGTCAGAACAGGAGTTGTGGCCTCAGCCAGGCTTCTGTGTCATGTTCTTCTGGGGATGGATTGCTGCATAGTTTTCTTCTGATGCTCAGAGAATATCAATGGGCAGATTGTCCAGGAGGTGGGTCAAGCTGAGGCCCCCTCGTCTGATTGTTTCTTTGGTCAGTGTGCATGGGCGCTGGTGTTGGGAGGCTGAGCCTGGAAATTCCATTAGGGTGTTTCTGTGGATAAAAATCCTGTGTCAAAGGAGGATTAGCACATTGCCCTGAGGTGGGTGGATGCCAAGGGAGAGCAAATTTAGAGGTCTTGAAATGCACCTCAAATGGTGGTGGAACCCATAGGTGGATGGATGCATGGATGGATCGGCAAGTCAGTCAGCTTCCCTGAAGTCTGTGTTGCCTTCATGTATAGTTGGAGTGAGGATGGGAAGGATTGCAGTGGCCGATTCGTGCGTTCATGGACCATTCAACACTTCTTTCTCCCATGGTTGCTTTCCTTTGCAGCAGATGTCTGGAGCCTTCAGTTCTTGCCATCATGACATTGTGTCTTGTTTTTTTCTGGGGCCAATATGAGGCACAGGGGATATTATCTTTCCACCTCGCCATGTTCTCACCATGTACATGGCATAAAGATGTGCCTCCTGACCTCCCAGTGTGTTTTCTGTACCCATCCTTCCTATTTTTTTCTGAAATAAGGAGCTCTTCCTGGCAATCCATGGGTAGAACCCTGTGAAAACACGTGAGTTGGCTGTCCCCATGAGCAGCTGCAGTATTACGGGGAGGAGAGGCTGTCTGGCATGGGGCTCATTTTGTTTTGTTACCTGCTAGTACAGCAATGCATTGTTATGCTGCTTGCTTCATCTCTGGCCGGTGATGTCATGTGCACCCAGTTGTCATGCTTGTTTGCTGAGTTCATATTATGGCTGATGGTGTCAGGATGGTCATGGACAACCTGTCTTGTGTCTGGGTTCACAGTAGTGATGTTACTGGCTTACAAAGAGCAAGGCAGCATGGCAATTACCTAGTTGCTGTTAGTGGAGCCCTGGCATCTTTGTGTTCTGAAATGGTTCAACGGCCTATAACTTTTCATGTTGTCCAAGGAAGAGCTTGTGGTATTGCTTTGATCCAGGAAGCAAGTATGCTCATGTGTCAACTGGGCTGAGTGCAGGTATCCAATGGGCCCCCTTTGTCAAGGGACTTAAACTGCCATTTTTCATCAATAGGCTCCCTGTTGGAGAAGAGCCTTATTTTCTTGGAAACTCTCAGAAACTTTTTTCCTTTCCCACACTGGCATGCTCTTTGTGAGGAGATTAGGTGCCTAGCATGGGTGTGTTTCTCTGGAACAGCAGTGGCTATTAGACCACGGGGTCCCCATTCCCCTGAGGGCATCTTGGGGATTCATGGAGGACATCTTTAAGCTGTATTGGTGGGGATGGCATGGGGAGAGGAATTGCAGGGCCCAAGACCAGGGAGTTGGTAGATGTTGCTCTTTGTCCTGATGGCCCCTTGAATCTGAAGCAATCCACATGCCAACACATTCATGTTTGGCTTCTGACATACCAGATTGAGGTGCAGCAATTGAATGGTAGATGCAAGTATGAGGGCAATGCTCCTGGGGGCCTTGCCTCTTTCCCCTGTATGCCTGTCTCTCTTCCTCATGCTTGCATGTATTCCTTGCCTCAAGCCAGATTGAGTGGCCCAGGATGGAAGACCATTGGCATCAGGGACCCATCACATATTCCATGACTCCCAGCCTGCAAAGTCAAGGCCTACGAGCTGCCACAGGCCACTGGACACGCGGCCCTTGGTGGTACAGCTGGAACACCAGTGGCTGTAAGTGGTCATCTTCGCGTAAACCTGGTGGTTTGGCCATTAGGCTCTGGATGTGGTGTCTGCTTTTTCACCTTTGTACTTTCCCTGGGGCACACAAGGTCCCACAGCCCACAGGCTTAGCTATAGTTCCTGCCTCTTGGCTGGGATCTGTGCAGTTCCAACTGCTGATGTGATTGAGATTGTTGGCCTTACAGGGGTGGAGGTCCCAACTTTGCTCATTCAGCATCTGAGCACATGCACTTAGATGGATGATGATTCCCACAAAGGCAGCCTTAAAAATCTGACAAAATGAGTTATCAATCCTTATCATGTTCTCTTTGGAACTAAGATCCAGCATGTGTCTCCCAGAGGGATGGAATGGCCAGGGTCACATTGCCTTTGCTCCCTGGGTTATCAGCGGCAACAGCATGGAAGCTGATAGTGACAACCTTGTGGTGTGTAGGTGAGCCATGGGGAAAAGGGCCTGCATCTCCCATCCTCAGGGGATGGCTAGAAACCATGTGTTGTCTCTGATTGTGCAAGACTAGCCAGAGCTGTTGTCTTTTGCTGTGGGTGAAAGTGCCATGCCAGAGAAAGTGAAAGCCATTTGTGGGCCTCTCGGCTGACATGGAGTTCATTCAGAAAACAAATTGTTTTTGTTCAGATTCAGAACAGGAGTTGTGGCCTCAGCCAGACTTCTCTTTCATGTTCTCCTGGGGAATAGGATACTGCATAGTTTTCTTCTGATATTTGAAGAAGTAAATGAGCATGGTGTCCAGGAGTTTGGGCAAGCTGATGGACCCTTCTTGTATTGTTTCTTTCGTTTTGTGTGTGAGTGTGCACTGGTGTTGGGAGGCTGAATCTGGAAGGTGCCTTAGTGCCTTTCCAAGGAAATCAGAGTCCTATGTTGATGAGAAGGTCCAGCATGTTTCCCTGATGTGGGTGGATGGCAGGAAGTAAGGAAAGCTTGGACAGCAGGAAATACGCCCAGAATGGTGGTTGAACCCGTGGGTGAGCAAGCAGGTGGATGAATAAGTTTTTCAGTCAGGTTTCATGGACTCTTTGGTTTCCTTCAGGTGCATTTGGAGTATTAGGAAGGACAACCGTGGCAGATTTATGGACCATTCAACAGTTTTCCTCTCCTATAATTGGTTTCCTTTGTGGCAGAACTCCAGATCCATAAGAGGTTGGTATTGTGTCCTGTCTTGTCCTGGTGGCCAATTATGAGGCAAAGGGGATGTTTTCTGTCCATCTCTCCATGTTTTCCCTGTGTGCATGGCATAAGGTGTGCCTTGGGACATCCACATGTTATTTCTATATCCAGCCCATGTATCCTTTCCCAAGTTTAGGAGTTTTCCCTGGAATTCAGTGGGTTGGACCCGGTAAAAACACAGGAGTCAATTGCCCACATAAGCGGGTGCTGTCTTAAGGACAGGAGAGGCTTTCTGGCACAGGGGTCTTTTTGTTTTGTGGCCTGCTGGTGCAGCAACACTGTGGTCTCTTGCATTCCTAGCCTCAAGCCAGAGACATCATTGTGGGTTCAGCAGCTGCAGCTGTTTCTGGATTCTGTCATGGCATGGCTTGTGCTGTCAGGGTGGTCATGGATCACCTAGGTCTTGTGTTGTGTCCAGGGCCATTGTAGTGATGTTGTTGCAGGAAAAGGGACCCCTTCCAGGGCCCAAAGCTGGGCTCTTGTGTAACGCTTGGAAATGAATTGTCCGAGGAGACACATGTGCTGACAAAGCAAGAGATTTTATTGGGAAAGGGCACCTGGGTGGAGAGCAGTAGGGTAAAGGAACCCAGGAGAACTGCTTTGCCACATGGCTCGCAGTCTCAGGTTTTATGGTGATGGGATTAGTTTCCAGGTGGTCTTTGGCCAATCATTCTAATTCATAGTCTTTCCTGGTGGTGCACGCATCGCTCAGCCAAGATGGATGCTGCTGCTGCCAAGTCACTTCAGTCGTGTCCGACTCTGTGCGACCCCCTAGATGGCAGCCCACCAGGCTCCCCCGTTCCTGGGATTCTCCAGGCAAGAACACTGGAGTGGGTTGCCATTTCCTTCTCCAATGCACGAAAGTGAAAAGCCAAAGTGAAGTCACTCAGTTGTGTCCAACCCTCAGCGACCCCATGGACTGCAGCCTACCAGGCTTCTCCATCCATTTTCCAGGCAAGAGTACTGGAGTGGGGTGCCATTGCCTTCTCCAAAGATGGATGCTAGCGAGAGGGATTCTGGGAAGTGGACAGACACGCAGTGTCTCCTTTAGACCTTTCCTGAACTCTTCCGGTTGGTGGTGGCTTATTAGTTCCGTATTCCTCATCAGGATCTCCTGTCATAAAACAACTCATGCAGATGGTTACTATGGTGCCTGGCCAGGGTGAGCAGTTTCAATCACTGTGCTTCCCCTAACAACTCCCCACTGAGAGACGGCATACTCAAGATACTTCTTGGGAATTGTGACGGAGGTCTCTTTCTTCTGTAACTTCTTCCTGCTGTCCATGGGCATAGGCCTGCCTAGCAGAGCAGAAGTCTCTCTCTACCCAATCTAAGTTGGGGTGTTCCACATCTGAAACCAGCTTCCACCCTTGTAGTAACATCAATTTGGCTTGGAACTGCTGGAGTCTGCTGGAAATAAACTTTCTAAGTAGTTGGAGTATACAGGTGCCAAATAGGAGGCGTAATAAGATAGTTATCACTGGACGCATGAATGGTAGGAGCCAAGAAGGGAAAAAAAGAGAACTCCATACACTTGTTGAACTCAAATCCCGGATCTTTGAGGCCTGTTCCAAAAGCCCCTTGATATCTTTTTGGACCTGCCCAGACTGGTGGTAATAAAAACAGCATTCTTCTTTTAGATAGAGACAAGTGCCCCCCCTGTCCAGCAGTCAGGGCCCGATGATTTTGTAGGACCATTGCGGCTAGGGAGTCTAGCTGGGATTGTAGGCATTGGAGGGTCCTTGCCATTTTTTCTATGGATACAGCAGTGTCCAGTAGAAAGCTGCTGAAATTTATGTAAAGAAGTTCCCCCCATGGCAGCTCCTGTCAAACCAGTGGTCAGTCCTGATGCTAGGAAAAGAGGGTAAGTATTACTGCACGATGTATCCTCTGGTTGGTATATACTGGTAAAGGCAAGGAGGTATTACTCCAGGCCAGATCTATGTGGGGTGTAACATACCCTAGGGAACAAGTTCCTGACCAAAAAGGTGGTAGGGATAAATAAGCTTTATCCCCACGTATGAAATAGACACCGTGACTGGGTTTAAGCTGGGCAGCAAAACGGGTTTGCCAAAGAGGAACAGGATTTCCGTCTGCCTTACAACTGGAACATGGCATAATGGAACAGGGGCAGTCTCTTAGTAGCTGGGAGGAGACTGTCACTCCACTTGCTGCAAAACCGGCAGCAGTGAGGGCATTTAGGAAGGCATTCGAGTGTGAGACATCCTGGGTTTTGTCCTCAATGTAGAGAGTATTTCGTTTAGGCTCCCACCATAGGGTTAGGTTTTCAGGGTTGGGTACCCCTACAAGGGAATAACCGGGGCCAGAGTTGCCTGCCTGATTTAGAAACCAGGATGAACAGGTATGGTTCTTTGGTCGTCCAGAACAGAACATGGATTTTCGAGACTGGTTAATAGCATCCAGGGAGAGCCTCATGTTCGGAGATAGGTATACTGTGTCAGTTCTGCCAGAACCTCTAGTGCCCAGACTTTGGGCTAAATCGTAATACCCTAGTGAAATTTCTAGGTCCTGGTTTTTCCCATTAGTTTCAACAGTGAAGGTCACCACACATTATGAGTTGCCTAGATTTCTCACTGACACCCCTGTTAGGGAGTCGCTTTTTAGACAGATAGGGAAGGTCACTTGGGGAATGTTAGTCAAGAGAGAAAATAAGGGCTCAGGTGGAATTGCAGATGTTATTGAGGGGGTAAATATAGACAGTTGTTGCTAATACCAAGGCATGACATTTTTTTCCCTTTTTCCCAAAAGTCCATACTTCGACCAGATGGGGTGCGCTGGGTAACAGCATGTAGCTCGCCTGGAAAGGTAGGCCACTGATACCCTGGGATAGGTTGGACATACCCCCAACTCCTGCCATTAATGCTGATCCAGCAGGGGCTGATTAGGTTGAGTCGAGAAGCAGTGTGGTTTGTAAGCGTATATGCCTCGTTTAGGGAGAGATTAATAGCCATACAGGGAGACATGATTAGAAAGAAGAAGAACATCATGTGAATCATTTTTACTTATCTGAGGGAGAGTTGATGGGGTTCCGCCTGAACAAGAGTCTGAGATCTTCAACAGGTTCACAGGAATAGTTGTCCTGGTTTTGGAGTCTCAGTCCCTGTCTCCCCCTCCTGTAGGCCATAGAGTTTTATTTTAGAATTGTGGACCCAAGTAGATAGACTCTTCACTTTTACAGCAGTTGAAGTTACTAGAACAACCTGATATGGTCCTGTCCATTTCTCAGACAGCTGGCTTGGACTCCCTTTTTCTTGCCAGGTCTTTACTAATACTTGGTCCCCCGGCTCTACCTGGGGATTTTTCAAGTTTTCCTGTGGTCTAGGGAGGATCTGTTCTCCATATCATTGGAGTTCTTGTTGAAACTGTCCCAGGTCAATTATATGTTTTAAGAGAGTATTGGCGTCCTCATCCAAAAACAAATCAGAAGTTAAGAATGGACATGATTTCATAAGGGCTTAATAATAGTTGCCCTTTGGGGGTTGTCCATACCCTCATGGGGGCTGTGGGTACCATATGGATCCACTTATTATGTGTTTCTTGACGTAGCTTGGCCAGAGCCCTTTTAAGAGTCTGGTTGGCTCTCTCTACCTTTCCCAAAGCTGGAGGCCTCCAAGATGAGTGGAGGCGGTATTTTATGCCTAAGCATGCGGCCAGGTTCTGGGATATCATGGCTGTAAACGAGGGCCCATTGTCACTCTGAAGTGATCAAGGCAATCCAAACCTAGGTACTATCTCCTTCAGCAGAGCTTTACAGGCTTCTGTGGCTCTCTGTGTCTTAGTAGGGAATGCTTCAATCCATCCTGTGAACGTGTCAATAAAGACTAGCAAATAAGAAAACCCTTGGGTCTTTGGCATGCACCTGCCAGTCCTCTCCTGGGTATGATCCCCAATGTTGGACAGGTTTAATTAGAGGAGGTGGCAAGGGTCTGGTTTTTTGATTATTTCTTAGACAGGTATCACAATTCTGCGTGACCTGTCTAACAACCTTAGCCAACTGGGGATGGTAGAGAATAGGCTTGAGCTAGATTTCCAGATTATCTCTTCCAAAACGGGTATTTTTATGTAAGGAGTTAATAATTTTCCAAACCTGAGAGTCAGGGAGTATTACTTGGGCCTGATCAGTCTGAAACCACCCATATGACCCAATCTCCCAGCCCCACTCAGCATATCGGGAATGTTCCTCTGGGGTATAATCTGGAGTCAGGGTTTCCTTGGGGAAAAGGGGGCAGATAGCAGTGACAGGGGTAGCTTCCCTGACAGCTCGTTTAGCCTCCTGGTCAGCTTTTCTATTTCCCTGGGCCTCCTCTTCTTGCTCCTTTTGGTGACCTTTACAGTGGATGACAGCTAATTTTGCAGGAAGTTTGACTGCCTCCAGGAGCCTGAGAATGAGCTCTTTGTGTTTAATTGGAGAGCTTCGAGCACTGAGCATCTCTTTCTTTTTTCTTTCTCTTTCTTTCCAAATTGCTGCATGGGCGTGCAGGATGAGGAAAGCATACTTACAGTCCGTATACACATTAATCCTCTTTCCTTCTCCTAATTCCAAAGCTCACATCAGGGCAAAAATTTCAGCTTTCTGGGCTGAGGTGTCAGGGGGAAGAGACCCACTTTCCTTAGTTTCCTCTAGGCTCACTACAGCATATCCTGCTTTCCTCTCTCCCTTTTCTACAAAACTACTGCCATCTGTGTACCATTTTTCCTCTGGGTCAGATAAAGGTGTCTCTGATAGGTCCGGGTGAGAAGAGTATAACTCATCTATGATTTGCATGTATTGGTGATCCAAAGGGGAAGTAGGGGGATCTGGCAGTAAGGTGGCTGGATTTAAAGTCTGCTGCTGCTGCTGCTAAGTCACTTCAGTTGTGTCCAACTCTGTGCGACCCCCTAGACAGCAGCCCAACAGGCTCCCCTGTCCCTGGGATTCTCCAGGCAAGAACACTGGAGTGGGTTTCCATTTTCTTCTCCAATGCATGAAAGTGAAAAGTGAAAGTGAAGGCACTTAGTCGTGTCCGACTCTTAGCGACCCCATGGGTTGCAGCCTACCAGGCTCCCCCGTCCCTGGGATTCTCCCGGCAAGAACACTGGAGTGGGTTGCCATTTCCATCTCCAATGCATGAAAGCGAAAAGTGAAAGTGAAGGCACTTAGTCGTGTCCGACTCTTAGCGACCCCATGGACTGCAGCCTACCAGGCTCCTCCATCCATGGGATTTTCTGGGCAAGAACACTGGAGTGGGGTGCCATTGCCTTCTCTGTTTAATTTCTGGAGTGTCAAGGAGGGCTTGGTATTGGGTGATCCTTCCCCCTGTCATCCACCTATCCCCTTTAGTTTCCAAGACTGCTTGCACCTGGTGAGGCGTATACACTGTGGTGCACTGACCCAGGGTCAGCTTAGATGCCTCCTTAACATAAGAGCGGCCATGCCGCTACTGCCCGGAGGCAAGTGGTCCACCCTCTGGCCACCTCATCTAGTTATTTTGAGAAATAAGCCGGGTTGTAATACAGGCCTCATCATTTGTCCTAACATCCCAAGAGCAGTCCCTGTCCTTTCAGAAACACAAAGCTTGAAAGGCTTTTCCAGGTTTGGGAGGCCTAAAGCTGGGGCTGTAGTGATAGACTTTTTTAGGGCATTAAAGGCCACCTTGCAGGTCTCATCCCAGTTGAGTGGCTTTTCCTCTTTCCCTCTTAACTTTTTATATAGGGGGGTTGGGCCAGATTGCCATAATTAGGAATCCAGATCCTGCAAAACCCAGTCATTCCTAAAAATCCCCTAAGCTGTTTTTTTGTTTAGGGGGTACAGGGTATTTAAGATGAGGGATTTCCTCTGGGATCGAGCATTCTTTTTCCTTCCATAATTATAAATCCAAGGTATTTTACTTGGGTTAAGCTAATCTGAGCTTTCTTGGGGGATACTCGATAACCCTTTTCATACAGGAAATTTAGAGTTTTAATAGTGTCCATTTGAGAGCTGGTAAAATCTGGACTAGATATGAGCAGGTCATCCACATATTGTATTAGATTGCTGTTTGTTAAAGTTAATTCCCTTAGTTCTCTCCCCAAGAAGTCCTGAAAATATGAGGGCTGTCCCTAAACCCTTGTGTTAGTCGAGTCCAGCAGAGTTGTGTGGCCTCCCTTGTTTCCAAGTCCTGCCACTCAAAAGCAAAGAGTTTTGGGGATTCAGGATGGAGAGGAATGCAAAAGAAGGCATCTTTAAGATCCAAGACTGAGAAGTACTTAGCACTTCCTGGGACTTGGGGTAGGAGGGTATACGGATTTGAGACTATGAGGTAGATGGGAACCACAGCTTCATTAACAGCTCTTAGATCCTGGATGAATCGATAAGATCCATCTGTTTTTTTTTTTGTTTTGTTTTTGTTTTTAACAGGCAAGATTGACGTATTGCAGGGAGACTCACAGGTGATTAGAATTCCAATATCTCAGTATTTGTTAACTAATGGTCTAAGACCTTCAAGAGCTTCTGGTTTTAAGGGATATTGTCTTTTCCAGGGGTAGGGAGCATTTGGCCTCAGAAGATCTTTACCAGTGGAACATTTATGGCTAGACCAGGGCTGGAGACATCTCACACCTAGGGATTGACCTCATCTAAGAAAGGGACAGACTCCTCCTTTTCTACATCTGACTGTAAATATTCAGACACTAGGCAAAAGAAATTATCGACTTCTAGCTTTCCCCAAGTCACTCTGGTCTGGAGGCGGCAAAGAAGGTCTTTCCCCAGCAGGGGAGCGGGGCAACTAGGAATGTATAAGAAGGGGTGGGTTCCTTGCCAGTTGCTTTGGGGTTTTCCATCTACCCCGATCACTGTTTTAGTCTGGGAGTCAAAGGTCCTAATTGGAAAGGAAGAACAGAGAAGGCAGCCCCCATGTCTAAAAGAAAGTTCACATCCTTACCTTCTACTTGTAGAGTCACCCAAGGGTCTAGAGGAGTGATCTGGACCTCACCATTCGTGGGGGTTTCTCGAGCCGCTGGGTACCGTCAGTCCTGGTCACCCAGGACTAATACAGAGGGAGCAGGTTTAGGGGTCTCCATACATCTTCCCTTAGGGCAATATGGGCACTCCCTTTTCCAATGCCCATCCTCTTTGCAGTAGGCACACTGGGTGTGTCTCAGCCGTGGTGGATTGTTAAGATCCTTTTTCCTTCCTTACTCTCCCCCAGACTCTAGTGTAGTGGCAGGATGAATCAAAGCCAGGATTTTAGCCTGTTGTTGGGCCAAGGGCTGGGTCTGCCTCTCTATTCTCCTATCTTTTCGGGCTTCCTTTTGCTCCCTTTTTGCTTCCTCCTCCTGGTACCTGTTCAAAAACACCCTATTCGCCTCCTCCACCAAATCAGGAATTGGGGTCTCTGGTCCTTTTCCTAGTTTTTGTAATTTTCTCCTTATGTCTGGGGCTGCCTGGGTTATGAAGGAATGGGCCAACAGGACTCTTCCTTCCATACTTTTTAGATCCGTCTTGGTAAAGTTTTTAAAGGCTTCTGTGAGTCTGCCCCAAAAAAAGAGCTGGATTTTCATTTTCTTCCTCTGTAACCTCTTTTATCTTATTATAATTAACAACCTTTCGGACACCCTCGGTCATTCCCTGTAGTAGGCAAGTAATGAAGTGTATTAAGGATTCCTTTCCTGCCCTTGTATTAGGATCCCAGTCTAGCTCTGTAGAGGAGATTGCCTTGTTATGCCCAGAGTCCGAGTCCCCAAAACTGAGAGAATAAGACGTCCACAGCAATGCAAAAGCACAAAGGGAGTTTATTGCCAGCCCGAGCCGGGGCTCAGGTCACATCCCACACAGTGGAATCTGACAAGAGCCCCGAGCTCTGATTCACAGCTCCTTATATACAGGCAGTCCTTTGTTCTAGTAGCAGGTTAGCTGGCATTAAATGATTGGTTAAATGGTGTGCATGAGCACGAATTCCCGGAAGCATGACTCAGGTTTTATTTTTTAGGCTGTCAAGGCCAGAGCCTGGACCTAACATTCCCCCCTGTCTCTAGATCATATAGAGAAATCTTTCTCTTTGTGTTGGGGGACAGCCTGATACTGTTGTCTGAGCACTTCTTGCCTCAGTCTATTTTGAAGTTTCCAGGTGATTTTGGCTGGCTGGTGTGGGTTCTCATTGGTGGCACTGGGGTCGAAAAGAATGGTCACCAACAGGATGGTCAGGGTGACTTGTCTGGATCCCGTCAACAGGTGACCTTTACCTTGAAGGGGTTTGAAGGGTGCAGCGCCACCTTTTATTTTTGCCAGGCTTTTTTCTGTTTGTTTTTTTTTTTTTTGGAGTGGCTTGATGCACGTGATTGCAGTGCACCCAAGGTCCATTGCTGTCAACCTCATTTCTGCATGCTGTCTTTTTCCCAGCTTTATCATCTGGCACGCATTGCAGGCCTGGATTATGTCTCATATAGTTGCCTGTTGCCGAGGAAACTGCAAACGTGCTGTCTGTAGGAGTGCTAGAGTCTTTTTTTTTTTTTTTAATGGGTGGTCAGATGTAGGTGGGTACAGAGGTGTCATCCCAGGTTGGCTGGAAGCAACAAGTTGTCATCTTGGTCCTGGTACCATCCGTCTTTGTCTCCTGGACAGTTGACATTTTTTTTGAATCTAATCAAGATCAGACAAGGAATATTGTGGGGTCGGGGGCAAGGTCCCCATTCACGGGGGTGGTAGCCCCACAGTCAATATGGGGGCTTTGTAATCTCTGTTAGTCGCCTCCTGGGCCACCATATCAGTGGCACGGTTGTCTTGAGCTTTAATATCTTTTTTCTTTTTGGTGTCCTGGGACATGCACTATTGATATCGCTCGAGGCCGCTGGACTGCTTGCCAAGAGTCTGCGGATCTCAGGCAGGTTCTTAACCTCTTTTACCTCTGCCATCAAGAACCCCCGCTCTTTATATATAAACCAGCTTTTACCCTTGTAGTAACAGCAGTTTAGTTGGCCCCTCTCAGAGATGACATAGACAAGGGCCAAACAGGAGACCTAACAGGATGGTCATCTTTGGTCCCCGCAAACCGAAGGCAACATTTGGGGTGAGGGTTGCAGGGTTTGTGTCCCCTTCTGATTGGTTGGTGGTGAACAGAGCTATGCTCTAAGAATCTTGTGTTCAGTCTGAAGTTACCATCTTCCACCTGGGTGGGGACTCTAAGACATTGTTATGCATATTTTTTGAGTAGTAACCAGGACTCTGGAGGCTGTACCAACCTTTGATTGTTTCTGTTTTTATATCCCCTCCCTTTCCTGATTAGCAATTGTTTGAACCTATGCTTTGGAGTTCAGGGAAGGCCAAGGAGGCTGAACAAAGTCTATATCCTACAGATATGGAGAACACAGAACAAATCTGTACTCCAGAGCCCCCCAGAGTCCCACTCAGTTTTAATTTTAGCAATACAAGGTCTAATCTAAAAGTACACCCATAGCATCACCTAGTTATTTTCCAGGATATCTGAACCATAGCCACTCTATTTTGACTCTCAATTGTAAACTTTTCCTCAATAGCCAAAGCAGATTTTACCATTAATGATGTCAGTGTTTCTCTAGGTATGAGAAGATGCAAGAATTGGGACTCATAAAATCTTCTCCTGAAAAGATCTAACTATCTGAAGGCCTGTTCTGCCAGTTTTTCCCAGAGCACAGAGTGCCTCATTCTTGGTTTTCACCCTGAATTACTTTCAACCATTGAAAGTCAACAGTTGCAGCGGCCATGATTTAATCTTTGTAGATGCAGATGGCGAGTGTCAGTCTTCAGTTGCCAGAGCCCCTTTTTGCTCATAAACTTGACCACGATTATGAGGGGGCCACTTCATGACCATTTTATCCCATGATGCTGAGAATGTCCATTCTCAGGTTTGGCAAAGATTCTGTTGACAGGCCACTCAATGTGCTGTTACTAGACTAGGCCATAAAACAGTATCCAAAATTCTCTGGACCACCTGTCTTACTAGCTTCTTGGTCCAGGAAAATATTCCCTCTTGCTGCTTCTTGCCATATCCAGAGTTACACCGTTACCATCATCAATCTCATATGGGACTATATATCATTCCATTAGAGGCCTCATACACACATTTGACAGTGTAATAAACAGCAATTTTGTGAGACAGGGGAAATACAAATAACATAGCCAGCAGTATTAGTAAACTCACAAGTAAGACTTACGTTAAGAACTTCCATTAGATGTAGCCCAGTATATCTTCAGGTCATCTGACTTAGAGTGCCCTGTAGAATCTTTACCTTCCAGAGAAATTATATAATAGCCAGAGTCAGAGCAGGCATTATTAATTGGCCCAGTGAGGGAATCCTATCTAGTAATATCATAGTGACCTGAATATGACTATAATTTTTAAGTAAATTTTCTCAGGGCCAACCAGTTAGAGTCTGGTAGTAGAGAAATCTACCAAGGTAACCAAGAACTAGACACAGGTAATTGGCCACAAACCCAACAATTGGATTGAATTTAAAAACTAGCATAGGATCAGGCCTATGATAGAAAAGCATGTGACTTATATGCAAAGGTCTAAGAAGTCAAGAAAACATAAATGATCATACGAATCAGGTCCAGGTCCAGCATCTTGGGGAAGCTGTCTACCTCTGATGTCATCATCTTCTCATCCTGGTGTAGTGTAGTTTCTCCTGATAAAAAAGTCCTTCCATCCATGTTGGAGACAGTCCCTTAAATTACATCTTTTCCCAGTCCTGGTTGCAGGTCATGAGGTTCTGGTCTTTATCTGAAGATTGGTTACTGAGATAAGCCTTAGAAACAAACTTAGAGTGTCCTTTTTAATAACTTAATTAAATCTTTTAGCAATATAACAAGGGACTATCTCAGAAGTAAATCTTAGTAAACCTAGACCTTAATTAATAAAACTAGAAACTTGGTTTAACAATTTACAAAACTTAATATTCAGTGATTATTTTTTTCATTATGGAGGCATAAACCCTGTAACCAGGGAAGGCTTTAACCCATCAAGTAAAAAATAAGGTTTGTCAGGGAGCTGGGAAAAGCCAAGCGGCCATCTTGGATTTCCCATAGCCATGACTCTTTGATTTTCAGCTATTATTTACCCATTTTTAACTCCCCAATTTAGGAGTAGACTGTTGCCATGTTTTAAGAACATTTAGGATAGCACAAGTCTAACAGTGAGGGGTTATTTTTTTGTAGAAGCAGAATGAGCTTTTACATGTACCATAATCTTAAATAACACTTATTTACTTTACCAAAGTAACAAAAGATTTTAAAAACAAATATAAATCTGTAGGTAACGGAATGAAAAAGCAAAATGTTCAGCCTTGACCGGGAGCCTTGTTTGCAAGTGCTTCCCAGCCTCCCTTATATCTTGTTCCCTACATAAATCATTTAAAGGCAAAGAAATTCATAATCTGTTATTGAAAGATTCATTTTAAGAAAACTTTGTTCTCTTAACATAGAGAGTAGACTAAATTCCAGTCTGTTACCAATTTATCAGATAGCAAACAAACAAAATTTATCAGTTAATCTTAGAAAAGTCTTTTCCATACACCTTGAAGAACTAGCAGTATTTTTCTAAAGGCATGAGAGTGAAACCATACAAGGCATGTTTAAAATCTAATTAAATTGTAAATGACAAAGTAGCCTGGTCATTGCTGTGACTTGTAACACTTTAACATGATAACTAGAATTATAACCAACAACATTTTACCAGGACATATCAGATTTTCATGAATTTCACATAATTTCTAGGATATCTATATAAGTAACATCAACCATACAATTTAACTTGAGAAGACTCAACACTCTTCCAACAATATTTTCCCATGCAATTTGACATGTCAAATGAACTCAGGTAGTTTAATAGCTCTTTGGGATGTCTCAGGGGCCCTCTGAAGCATCCCAAAGTCAGCTAGAAGTCAAGCTATTTAGGCAGTTTTGTCAATAAATAGCAGAAGGGTTTATGACACTCAGTCAGATAGAATCATATAGATCATTGTGAAATAATATATTTACTTAGCCAAAGTAACAAAGATTTCAAAGGTAAACATAGAACAGATCACTTCAGAGGTAAAGAAACTTAAAATCCATTATCAAAGGCAGTTCAACATCTCAAGAAAACTTTTATTTATACATAAAACTCTTCCCTTGGGGTCCACTTTCCATAAAGCTTTTTTATCACTCTCATTTGTTCTCTCATCTTGGAACAGCCAACTGTAAGTCAGACCTACTTCCTTCCCCTTCATAAAATGTAACTTCATTCCTCATACCTTCTCTACTGAACACACACATCCTACTTTCCTTAAGCAACCAAGAATTGACCTTTATATTAGCATTCTATATCTTGGTCATAAATACCAGTGATAATTTCTCAAAAAATTCTAGCAAACATCTCAGGATGGCATCAAACATTATTTATTAATAGTCCAAAATCTTTAGTTTCTCTGTAAGTTAGTATTCAGTAATGAATGTTTCAGAATCTTATTTTATTTGGAAATGACCTAGCTATTCAATAAACTTTTGTTACTTAGTTTAGCACAACCCTGGAAATTCAGGTTACCAAAATCTAGAGAAACTGTTTTAGACAGACATTTTTAATCTTAATAGAGTTTATCTAAAAGCTCATATCTCATTTACATTTTTTAGAAGTTTTTTTCACTTGAGGTAATTTCCTTGTTGACAAACTTGTAACAGATATAATATTTAACTTATTTAGACCTAGGTACAATGAAAATATTTTACTTCACGTTAATTACTCTAAGACATGTCTATATTAGATAGGTCAACAAACAAACATTAATATCAGGCATTTAACACTGAATATTTCCCAGTTCACATGACCTGGAATTTATTGTTTAATTTAGAATTACTTGATTTGTAAGTGCTTACCCCCTTTTTAAGCCAAATAAATAGAGCTTATATATAAATTAGCCTCAAAAATATTACCCAGAGACAGAGACATACCAAGACATATTTAGACAGACACAGTGCGAGATCTCGCTTCATTTTCTAAGTTTAGTCATGAATTAGATATTACAATATAAAATTTACTAGTTTATAAAAAAACAGTTGAAATAAATAAAATTTTTAAAGTCTTTTCCCCTCAGTTTCAGGAGTTAGAGATGGTCTAGATAAGTGTTCCTGAGAGCCTGGTCTCAAGGCACAGGGAAAGAAAATCAAGTTCTAACAAAATGGCGGCAGGTGTATAACAAAATGGCGGCAGGTCTAAACCACACGACAGCCAGACAAAGCAAAATTTCCTATAACAAAATGGCGGCAGATCTACCCAAATGGTGGCCAGACAAAGCAAAATGGCCACCACAAATCACAACACAGAACACAGAGTTAAAACACACACATATAAACCTGGCAGTCCTCATCAGACACTCCCTTAAATACAAGAATACAGTCTCTCAGAAAACCTCCTATAGAGACACAGAACTTTAGATCTAAGCACTAACATCAAAGATTTCAAGGGAGGAAAGGAAGCCAGGTTGAAAGAAGAAGAGGGAGGAGGCAGGAGAGAGGGGCAAAAGGGGTGGCCTTACAGACGTCTCCTGCCACCTACAGAGACCCGGGCGTTACGGGACTTTTCCCTGGGCCTCCAGAGAAGGGAGGACTGGAACTCAGCCCTACCAGAAATCAGAACCAGAATTCGAGTTCTTTTTCACCAATAACGATAGATCTTACACCCTAGATTTGTCAGTCATAAAGGACAAAGGAGTGGAAGCCGTTTGTCCCATGGTTACAGAGAGAAAACACTTAGGAATCCAAAGAGCACACAAAGAACAAAGACAGTGCCAGCACTCACTCAGACATGACACACCAACAGCAAGTGCAATGTAGCAGCCACTAAAAGAAAATTTAGTCTCACCTGCAGGGTTCACAGAGCCAGCCGCCTCCCCGGTAGGATACCTAAGCTCGGCCTCATGCTGGGCTTATCTAGTGAACAGAGCCAGCCGCCTCCCCGGTATGATACCAAAGCTCGGCCTTACGCCAGCTAGGATGACCAATTCACCCCTGACCAGATCTGACAAAAGCTTACTCCTTACCAGAGCCAGCTCCCTTCCAGCGCACTCACTGGGCCTTGGCCTTTCGCTGGACTTAACCAGACCTAACACCGGTGTTCAGATATCTTTCCTCCTAGTGAGGAAACCTCTTCTGCCAGGAGAGTGTTATTCTTCCCAGTTAAAGGGATCCTGGACAAGCCCCCAAATGTTATGCCCAGTGTCCGAGTCCCCAAAACTGAGAGAATAAGACGTCCACAGCAATGCAAAAGCACAAAGGGAGTTTATTGCCAGCCCGAGCCGGGGCTCAGGTCACATCCCACACAGTGGAATCTGACAAGAGCCCCGAGCTCTGATTCACAGCTTCTTATATACAGGCAGTCCTTTGTTCTAGTAGCGGGTTAGCTGGCATTAAATGATTTGTTAAATGGTGTGCATGTGCGCGAATTCCCAGAAGCATGACTCAGGTTTTATTTTTTAGGCTGTCAAGGGCAGAGTCCGGACCTAACAGTCTCTTCAGCAGGGGCCAGACTAACATCTACCCGCTGTCTTTCATCAGCCACTTTTCTAGCCTGATCTAGGATTCGAGCTTTTTCCTCATCATTACAACACCAGGTGAGGATAACCATTATATCCCTCCAGGGGAGGGAAAAGTTAAGGGCTAAGATGTGCAAATTCATCCTTAAATTTTTGGGGGTTCTCAGAATATGAGCCCAATTGTTCCTTGCATTGGGTAATATCTTGCATAGAGAATGGAACATGAACGTGCATAGTTACCCCCTCCCCGTCTGGTACCTTTCTTAGGGAGCAGATTTTTTCTGAGGATGACCTTTCCTTCTATGAAGGACAAAGCTTACTTCCTGATCATAACCCCATGGGGGAGGGAGCATATGAAGGAGGAGCCAAGGCGATGGTGAGTGACTTCCCTTCAGAACCCATGACTTCTGGGCCCAGCCCCGTGACTTCTGGGTCTGAGCTCATGATTCCCAGGCCTAGCCTCCTGACTTCCGGGTCCAAGCTTGTGACTCCCGGGCCTAGCCTCCTGACTTTCGGGTCCAAGCTCGTGACTTCCAGGTGTGTCTTACCCTCCTTTCCCCGTGACTTCTCTGCTGAAGCAGAGGAGGTCAGGGGAAGGTCACGGGGGTCTTCTGTTTCAGACCTTGCTAAAAGGATTTTGGAAGAGCAATTATCAATGTCCTCAAGTTTGTATTTTCCCTTTTTCCTGGAATCCTGGTAGAGGGCCATAAAGGCCTGGACATAGGGAATCTCCTTGTATTTACCCTTGCATTTGCAGTATAGAATGAGCTGTAAAATGGTGTTGTATCCAAGTGATCCCGACTGGGGCCATTTTCCCCCTCCTTCCAGGGAGTAAGTAGGCCAGTATTGAGTACAGTATTCAATAAGTTTTTTCTTTTTTAGCCCTTCAAGTTGGTATCCCTCCCAGTGGGCCAAAAGACAACCCAGCGGGGTGTCTAAAGGGAAGCTAGGCTTATTTCCCATTTTAGTGACAGTATAGTTTATATCTCTTTCCCAGGGGACCAGTATTGGGGTGGATGCCCCTATATCTGACTCTAGAGAGATTGTAAGCTCTCTCCTGGTCCCAAATTGCCTGATTGTATATGCGCCAAAGGAAATGTTCAGTAGTAAGCACAATCAACGGTGCTGTAGGACTGGTCCCGAAAGGTGAATTAACCCCTAAGGATGTGTCTAGGGTGTTAATTTTCGCCCAGGACCAGGTGCGACTATACTGAACCCCGTCAATCATTTCCATGTGGAAGCATTCAGCCAAATGCTCAATTAAATGGCTGAATTTATAGAAACAGGGTACCTGATGGAGGGCTTCTAATGCCCGATTGTCTCCCCAAGAACAGAAAGCAAAATGATGGGGAGCAGAGAGCGTAGCCTCTCAGAAAATCTCTTGCAAAGACCCAGAACTTCAGGTCCAAGTATCAACAGACAGAGTGAATGGAAATAACTTGGGTCTTCAAAGAGAGGAAAAGAGGCCAGATTGAGAGAGAAGGAGTGGGAAGAGACAAAAGGTGTTAAGCGTGGGGGAGAGAAAGAGGAAAAAGAAAAACGTTTGGCCTTACAGACGTCTCCTGCCACCTACAGATACCCAGGCATTACGGGACTTTTCCCTAGGCCTCCAGAGAAGGGAGGACTGGAAATCGGCCCTACCAGAAATCAGAACCAGAATTTGAGTTCTCTGCCAAGAGGAGGTGATCAATCTCCAATCCTTAGCTCAGGCAGAGGCCCTTCAACCAGACTCCTGCGTCCAGGACCGGGGGACTAGAAAAATAGGATAGGATAGGTTGAAAGGAGGGGTGAGATAAAAGAGAGTCAACAAAATCTCTTGTTCCTTACCCTGTCAGGGCACCCTGGCCAGTTGTCCACGTCAGGCAGAGACCAGGGACAAACGAGTCCCAGTTGCGGCCACTGGGTCAGATCTGTCGGCAGGCAAGCTGGTCCTGGAGTGCCCCGAGCGGTCTGGATGTCAGCCCCAGTAAAAATGGGGGTGTCCCTTCATGGTCACCAGTTGTTGTAGGAAGGGGGAGGCTCCCCTACAGGGCCCCAAGAGTGGGCTTTTGTCTAACACTCGGAAATGAATGTCTGAGGAGACACGTGCTGACAAAGCAAGAGATTTTATTGGGAAAGGGCACCCAGGTGGAGAGCAGTAGGGTAAGGGAACCCAGGAGAACTGCTCTGTCGCGTGGCTCGCAGTCTCAGGTTTTATGGTGATGGGATTAGTTTCCGGGTGGTCTTTGGCCAATCATTCTAATTCAGAGTCTTTCCTGGTGGCGCACACATCGCTCAGCCAAGATGGATGCTAGCGAGAGGGATTCTGGGAAGTGGACGGACACGCGGTGTCTCCTTTAGACCTTTCCTGAACTCTTCTGGTTGGTCCTGAAGGACAGTAGAGGCCGGAGCCAGTCACTGGACTGGTTTCCCTGGCTTATTAGTTATGTATTCTGCCGGGGTCCAGCCCTGGTGGATCCAGGGAATTCGAAGTGTGGACGGCGTTGGCGAGGAAAACTTATTTATTTATTAATACAAGATTAGATCAGGAAGAAATAGTGTAGTTGGAAAATTAAGTGGAGAAAAGAGGCTGAATAACTTGGTTTACATGGAAAGCCAATAAAGTTTCAGACAAGGAGCTTGCACCATCTACATTAGGTCACCGGCATCCGTTTGAATATCGGAGAGTGCCCCTCCTTGGGCTCTCTCTCTTACGGATCTTAGAAGCCAGGACAAGTAAGTAGACATGGTGAGCCTCCACGCCCCAGATGGGAATTCAGCCTGAAATAGAGTAAAGAGGAGACACTGGGGAAACCAGTCCAGCGACTAGCTCCGGCCTCTACTGTCCTTCAAGGCCTTTTATACTTTTGATTATACATAGAGATCAATGGGCAATACAAAATTATGTAGCGTTAGCAGCCCAGACTCTTTCTGTATCTCTTTGTATACAAAAGATCTCAGGTGATTTACATTATCTTCTGGCCAAAAGGCTTGCTAACACTTTTTGGCTCTCTTCCTTAATGAATGTTAATTTTGTTTCCCCTGAAGTGTTTTTCTTTAATCTACATCTCCTTAAAGCACTAAAGTTACATCTCTATAGAACAAAGGCACAGTGGGTTATAACAAAGAAGGTATTTAACTCAAAGATCTGATGTTGCTAATACCAGGTCTACTACTTGTTTTTCTATATACCAACTATATCTAAAAATAAAGGATATGAAAATTTGGCAGCAAGTATTGGCTCAGCAAATGAAACCTTTAATCAGTCCTATTCTAATGATTTTGACTCCTTGGAAGCCCCTACATTCCTAGGATGTTTTAAGCTTCCTGTGCCTCCTGAGGTCAGGAGGCCTTAAACAATCACATGTGCAGCTGTACGAGTCCTGCAGGCAGGCTAGAAAGCCATCAAAGGGGTTTTTGGATTGAAACACTCATATTATGCCCAGGAGATTTATTATCTAAAAGCTCTAATTTTTTCCAGAAAAAGGTGGTGGGGGGACAGCCCCCTGTTAATGACAGAAGAGTAGGTGGAAAGCATAACACAGTAAAGCAGGCAGATTCTGGTCTTGGGGGGTGGATGCTCAGGAGATTCCAGGGGGAAAACCTGAAGCCGTCACATCCCTGCATTAGTCAGGCTTCCTTCCGCATGACCTTGTCACGGGTGGGATTCCTCACGCTGGCTCCCAGCAGTATTCCTTATCAGGATCTCCTGTCATAAAACAACTCATGCAAATGGTTATTATGGTGCCTGGCCAGGGTGGGCGGTTTCAATCAGTGTGCTTTCCCTAACAATGTTACTGCCTTAAGAAGTGCAGTACATCACGATGAGTAACTTAAGTGCTGTAAGGGTGGAGCGCCACATCTTTGCATTTCAGAATAGTTCCAATGGCCTGTAGCTTTTTGTGTTTTTCAAGCTAAATGCTTGTAGCATGGCTGTAGTCCGGGAAACAAGCACACTTGTATGCCACCCAGATTGTTCACAGCTGTACTGTGGAGGCCCTTTGTTGCACAGCCCAAGAACTAGTTTCTCCCTGTCAAAGGAGGGCCTTATTCTTGTGCAAGCTCTCAAATACCTTTGTTCCTTCCCCACAGTGGTGAGACCATTGTGAGCAGAGTAGGTGCCAAGAGTGTGTTTTCCTGGAGGGACAGTGGTAGTTCAGACAAGGTGGCCTCCATCCCCTGAGGGTGAGTTGGGGTTTCTTAGAGGTTATCTTTACATTGTGTTGTCAGTGATGGTAAGAGAAGTGGATTTGCAGAGTCTGAGACCAGTGAGTTGACAGAACATCAGCACTTCGTCCTGCTGGCCCCTTGACACTGAATTTTTCCTGTGGCAATGCACTCAGTTTTGGCTTCTGACACACCAAACAGAGTTGTAGCAATTGTGTCATAGATGCAGTATGAATCTCAACTCTCCTGTGAGCATTGCCTCTGTCTGGTATGTGCCTGTTGCTATTCCTCAAGCCTGCAGATATTTTCTTGCCCAAGTTAATTTGAGTCACCAACTTGGAATACCATAACAACAGGTGACCCTTTGCATATTCTGTGACACTTGGCTTGAGGAGGTGAGGCCAGGTGAAATTAATGATCCCCCATATTTGAGTGGACATGCAGCCCGTGGGTTTACAGGTAGAACATCCATGGTTTTAAGTGGCAGTTCTTTCCCAAACCCGAGTGGTTTGTCTACAGGCCTCTGGGTGCCAGAGTTACACCCTTACCTTCTGTGCTTACTCTCTGGCATTCAAGGTCCTATGGCCTGAGGCTTGACTACAGTTCCTACCCTTGTCTTGGTTCTGGGCGGTCCCAAATGCTGATGTGATTGAGCTCGCCTGCAGTCCTAAAGTAGAAGCCACAACTTCCACATCCAGTGTCTGAGCACATGGTAGGATTGTGTTGACTCCCACAAATGCTTGGGAATCTGAACAAAATGAGTGAGCATTCTCTAAAATTTCAAAGCCGTATGGTGAGTGTCCTAGTTGATATAGTGTCTAGCTCTGTAACTTTGGGTTTTGGAGTAGCTTTGCATGTTTTCCAAGTTAAGGGCCTCTGTCTTGGCTGTAGGCCAGGAAGTAAGTGCACTCTTGAGTCCCCCAGAGTCAGTGCAGGTATGCCTCAGGGATTGTGGGGCCCAAGGACCCACTTTACATTGTGGACCTCACTTTCAGACAAGTGCCGTTTTCTCATGTAAGTTCCCAGTTTCCTTGTTGCCCTATTGGCAGGTCAATTATGAGCAAAGTAGGTGTCAAGATTGAGTGTTTTCCCGGAATGTCAGTGGCTGTTAGTTTGGCAGGGTAGGCCCAGTTTTCCTGGGTATGTCAAGAGGTTCAAGAATTACACCTTTAAGCTGTGTCAGCAGGCACGGTATTCAGGAGTGGAATTGGAGGGCCCAAAACCAGGGATGTGATGGACCAGTGGCTTTCTTTGGCCTGATAGTTACCCACTCTGAAAGTGTCCTTGCCCCAGTGCATTCACATTTGACTCCTGCCACACAGACAAGGAGCAGGATATGAAACAGAGGCAAGATAGAGCCCCGTATTCCAGGTGGCACTGCCCCTTTTTTTCCTGTGCACCTATGCATGTTCTTCAAGTGTGTATGTAAATTCTTGCTTCAATTCAGATGGAGTCCCCAGGGATCAAAACCATCAGTGTGGTATCCTCCCCGTATTCCATGACATCAGGCCAGGTGAGCTCAGGCAAGGGAACCCCTGGAGGCATGTTGGCATACAGCCCATGGGGTAATGGTGAAATGCCCTTGGTGGTAAGTGGCACTTCTCTGTGGGAACCTAGTGGTTTGGCCTGGACCTCTGTGACCTGGGGCTACACCCTTACATTCTGGGCTTTACCTGGGACATGTGAGCTCTGATGGCCTGAGGCTTGACTGCACTACCTCCCCCATGACTGGGCTCTGATAGGTCCTGAATGCTGATGTGACTGAGTTCCCTGGCCATCTCAGGGTGGAGGCCATAGGTCCAGAATCTGAGCACATACTTAAACTGATGATGACTCCAAGGCATACCTTGGAAATCTAAATGAGCATGAAAAGCCTTTACTGTCTCCTCATCAGAACTGGGATCCTGAATGTGGCTCCCACAGGGAACGTAGACAGGGTGTCCCAGTGCATTTGCCCCCTTGGCCATCAGCAGCTACTTTGTGCCAGTTGAGGGTGATGACTTTCTTGTGGGGAGAGGAGCCTTTGGGAAAAGGTCTGGGAGTCCCATCCCTGGGGGATCCCTGGATGCATGAGGCTAGCCAGAGCTGTGTTCTTCTTCCACAGGCGAGAGTGCAGGTGGAAAAGGAAGTGGGAGCCTTTTGGGGCCTCTGGCCTGTCATTGGGTCCTTCAGGCCTCTGCCAGGTCCCTGGAGGGCATCTACGTCTTTACAGACAGGGTCAGGGCAGGAGCCCTGCTTCTCTGTCATGTTCTATGAGGAGATGGGATGAATGTTAGAAGGTTCTTCCTGATGCTCTTAGGAAATCAACAGACCACCACCCCTGGGATGTGGGCCACGCTGACAGCCCCTCCTCAGATCACATCCCCCTTGTGTGTGTGTGGTGGGGAGGGGTGGTGGTGGGGAGCGAGGACGGCTACTGGGCTTGAGACGTTGGGCCTGGAAAATGTCTAACAGAATTTTTGAGGAAATCAAAATTCTCTGTAGAGGAGAGGGTCTGGCACTTTTCCCTGAGGTGGGCAGATACTAGGGACAAAGAATGGCAAAGAGAGTGAGAAATGCACTAGGAATTGTGCATGAACCCCTGAGTGAAATGCTTTGTGGATGAATTGGCAAGTCCGTAGGGTTCCTTGAACTCTTTGGGTGGCCTTCAGGTGCATTTTGAGCAAGTTTCAGGAAGCACTGAGGGTGCAGATTCATGTACCCATCCCCCAGTTGGCTTCTCCTTGGATTGACTTGCTTTGTGGTGGATCTTTGTGGTAGCAAGTGGTTGGCATCAAGGCATTGTATCATGTCTTGGCATGGAGGCCAATTATGAGGCGGGGTGTTTGTTTTACCCATGTCTGGCCAGGTTCTCCCTGTGTTGACAATGTAAAGATATTCCTTGGGACATTACAGGGTCATTTCTATACCCAGCCCACCTAGCCTTCTCTGAGGTTTAGCGCTCTTCCTGGAGGTCATTAGGCTGGATCCTGTGAAAACAGGGGAGTCAGCTTCCAAGGAGAGGCTGTCTGGTATGGGAGTCATTTTGTCATGCCACCAGCTGGTGCATCAAACCTGTGGTCCCTGAAATGCAGGGCCTCAGGCCATAGAAGTCATGGTGGATTCAGAGCTTGCAGCTGTTTGCTGAGTTATGTTGTGGAATGGCTGTGGGTGTCACATTGTTCCTTGAGGACCTGGGTCTCATGGTGTCGCTGGGGTTGGCAGTGATATTCCTGGTTTATGAATTTGCAAGGCTCTGTAATTTTGGTGACTTGTGGATGTCACCATGGTCCTAGAAGAGCTCTTGGTTTGCTAAAGTATGGGCACTGATGGGACAGGCTTTTGAAAGTGCAAGCCCCCACATCAATTTACTCAGTTGTTTTAGGTGTCTCACCTTACAACTTTGGGCATTTGATAGGCTGTTTCCTTTCTGTCTCTGTGTGGTCCAAGTGAAGGACTTTTATCTTTGCCTTAGGCTCAGAAGCAATCTTGTTCTAAGTACTTACCTAGCTAATGTAGCCATCCCCAGGTTTTGTATAGACTTTCTATGGTATGTCATTGTACATTTTCTTTTTTTTTTATGTGGCTCATTGAACATTTTTATTTTAGCTCTGTAAATCAGGATTATGAATTTTTTGTTATTTATTCATCTTTTTCTTTTCCTACTTGTTTTCTTCACTTTTTATCATGTGTTATGTTGTGATATAGTTGCCATTGTTTTCAGTCAAGTGCTTTATAAAAAATTTTCAGAGCCCTCCTTTCTCATTTTTAATTGGTGTGCTGCGAGAATTTTAAGACTCTTTGTATCGATGTGTCTTCTATTGACCCTTCTTTGTGTTGTATGTGACCTTATAATATCACAGTTCATGTTTTTTTTACTCTTGTTTTTTTAGTTGTTTAACTGACCTTTTTAAACCAAGAATTTTTGCCAATTTAAATTTTTTTTAAATAATAAATTACGCCTAAATGTTTCTTAGTCCTCTTGTCAGGTACATCTCTTTCTTTTTTTGCCTTAATATTTATCCAAAATTTATACAATTGAACATTTTTTTTACATTCTGTTTCTAGATGCCTTTTTTAGTTTCTGGATTTTTAACTGTAGAAATTTTTAAATTGTGAATTCACTGTTTCATATGTTTGTACTACTATTTTTGTATTTAACCTTAATTGTACAATACTACGGACTCTATAGAGAGTCTCTTGGACTGCAAGAAGATCAAACCAGTCAATCCTAAAGAAAATCAGTCCTGCATATTCATTGGAAGGACTGACACTGATGCTGAAACTCCAATGCTTTGGCTACCTGATGCAAAGAACTGACTTATCTGAAAAGACCCTGATGCTGGGAAAGATGAAGGCAGGAGGAGAAGAGGGTGACAGAGGATGAGATGGTTGGATGGCATCACCAACTCGATGGACATGAGACTGAGTAAACTCCTGGACTTAGTGATGGACAGGGAGGCCTGTCATGCTATAGTCCATGGTATCACAAAGAGTCAGATATGACTGAGTGACTGAACAACAACAGACCTCTGTCCATAGTTCTTCAGACACACTATTTAACTAGATCTAGTCCCTCGAATCTATTTGTTATCTCTACTGTGAATTCATACAGGATTTGATTTATGTCATACCTGGCTGGCCTAGTGTTTTTCCCAGTTTTCTTTAGTTTAAGCCTGAATTTTGCTATTAGAAGCTGATGATCTGAGCCACAGTCAGTTCCAGGTCTTGTTTTTGCTGGCTGTATATAGCCTCTCCATCTTTGGCTACAAAGAATGTAATCAATCTGATTTCGGTATTTACCATTTGGTGGCCACAACTGGAAAAGGTCAGTCTTCATTCCAATCCCAAAGAAAGGCAATGCCAAAGAATGCTCAAACTACTGTCTGAGCTGCCAAAATATTCTGAGTGATTATTGATGTCTTCAGTGTGCTTGGATTGTCAAAATTCAAGCTTACGAACTTCTGCTTTTCATTTTCTATTAAGTAGAACAGGTATATGTAAATTGAAGAGTTTGCAGCCCCATGAACTGTAGCCTGCCAGGCTCCTCTATCTATGGGATTCTCCAGGCAAGAATACTGGAATGAGGAGCCATTCCCTTCTCCAGGGGATCTTCTTCACTCAGAAATTAAACTCATGTCTCCTGCATTGTAGGTGAATTCCTTACCATCTGAGACAGGGAAGCCCAACTGAAAGTAGGTATATGAAATCTCCACAACATCTTTTAATTTGTTGCCAACATAGTCACTAGAATTAGACAGTTGTTTCTTTGTTTTTCGTTTTTCTTGTAAACGGAGCAAGCAATTTCATATAATTTGAATATTGGCTTCAACTACATGCTACATTAAACATTTTTAGATATGAAAGGATTATACTTCAAATGCTTAGTTTTTTGCATGAATTTCAGTGGCCACTTCATATATTCTCATTGGGTTTCTAATGTGTTTAAAGAGATATCTTAGTTTTAATAATTTTTCAGCAAATGTGCTGGGAAAATTTGGAGACAAATACCTTAGAAAAATTATATCTTTTCTACTGTGATCAAAGTTGTGAACATAATTTTCTTGTCATCTTATGATCAAGGAATATCTATTATGAATTCTTATAACTTATTATAGCTGAATATGCCATTAAAAACTCTGTTTTGCAGCTTCTCTAATTTCATGTATACTTTGTATATTGGACATTAGGATTCCATAAATATCATCACAATAAAGTACTGATTTTGTCACTTGTGCTAGCTCTCTTAACTGGGAAGTAACAAAACAGTGCACTCCTAGGGTAACAGCTGATTTTAGTAAATTTGTTCTTCGTATTATTTATTATTTTTAAATGATAAAAATTGCACTGAGTTGATGAATAGTTGGTTAATACAACTTTATTAGCATTGATAATCCATTGAAATATCTGAAATGTCTGTCTCCTTTATTTTTAAGATTTTATGCTTTTTCTTTTTAACCAGAAACATCCTGGAGGACTAATAAATTCATATATTTTACAAAAAGATACACAGCAAATCTTCCTATCTTATGCAGTTTTGACACATAAACATGTATACCTTTCATCTTTCCACGTTTATACTTTCCCACAGGTTGATGTGGGCCAAAAACTAGGTTTTGTATGGATGAGCTTCTTCTTTCTTAATATATGCCATGAAGGAAAATATTGGGAATAATTCTGTTTTTCATCCTTAAGGGCCAGTGGGAATTATAATATCAGTAAGCATTTTAATTTGTAATCAGTAAGCAATTCTAGTATCAGAAGAATTTTCTAGACATTTGTATTATGGATCCAAGTAGATGGTGTATTAAACATTTTTAATTAAAAATTATTACATTTCCAATTATTGACTGAAATGTCATATCCTGAAAATAATGACATTGCTCTTAGGGAATCATATAACTCCAATGACAGTGATACTCTTGGCTATGCTAATCAGCCAAGAGGCTGGGCAAGTGACTATGACTAATGATCTCCATGACTGAATAGTATGGACCAGTGTGTCCCAAGGAGACGGAGTCCTGCGAGCTCAGTGCCTGCCACATATCTCAGGATCAATGTGTCTGGATCAGTGATGACCTCCAAAATGGATCTCATTGGAATCTGAGCCAGAAGAGTGGTGAAAGCACTTATGTGAACTGAGGTCTAGCACAAGAGACCGTGCTAGATCAAAATGTTGGGGTGGGGTTCACTTTGGTCAGCTAGTGCTACTATAGGGTCCATAGTAACTGAATGCTATCCTGATTCCATAAAGGAAGAGAATTGAATTTCACAGATGTCTATAAATATCTGGCTTAAGAATGACATGGCAACTCCTTTAATATTTGCTGGCAGTATCCATACAGTCATAGTAACTAGGTCCAGCATAGGAGTAGAGAGGCCAGTGGTAAATGGTTATGCCTACCCATGAGCCATTCACACGTTTTTCTTTGGTACCCAAATCTTCAGAATGAGATTGATTAGGTATTCAAGGAAGAATATATGATTTTCACTTACTTATTTCTTAAAGTAAAAAAAAAATGTAGAAATTGTAGTTTCTATTTATCAAAAAGTTTTCTAGAACATTTTAATTTCCTTCCTGAACAAGTTACAAGAATTGGAAGAGAATTTTTTTTTCCCTGTCACCCAAAGAATTTTTTAGACATTGTGTTATGGATCCAAATAGATGCTGTATTAAGCATTTTAATTAAAAATTATTACATTTCCAATCATTGATATTCTGGGTAGATTTCATTGCCTGATATTTATATTGTGTTAGTGGGTTTCATAACGTTGAAAGGGAGATCCTAGTATTAATACCTGATGCCAAGGGAAGGCTTTGGGGGAACTTTGAGACTGAAAGTCTTATGACTTTCAGTGTTATCCTGATCCAAGTAGTGAGCATTATTTTTCTTCTTACATAGTCAAATGAAATCTATGGTTTATTCCTTATAATATGTTATTAGTTTATAAACTTTCAATTATAATGGTTTTGTCAAATTCCCTAATTTCCCAATATATTCTATAGATTAGAGGTGAAATTAGAGTGGATGGAATTCCTACCAGTTATCCAAGTAACTGCTGACTTTACACTTGTATAAGCTCCCTTCTATGGAAATTATCCGAACAGTGCACTCCAGAGGCGTAACATTGCAATTTTTAATAAATATATTTTCTAAATTTTTCTAGTATATGTTTTTAGCAAGCAAGCTTATAGATGGTTTTTGGAGTCTACTAATCTAAACAATGTGAAGCTTTTAACAGTCTGGGTCATCTGAGGTTTCTGTGTACTTTTCCTCTAGGATTTTAATGCTTCCTCCATTTTGAATAACATTAGAAGATCCTACTAGAGAAACAGTACTTTTGTTTACTTCAGTTCATTTCAGTCATTCAGTCATGTCTGACTCTTTGCAACCCCATGGACTGTAGCATGCCAGGCTTCCCTGTCCATCACCAACTCCTGGAACTTACTCAAACTCATGTCCATTGAGTCAGTAATGTAATCCAACCATCTCATCCTCTCTTGTCCCCTTCTCCTCCTGCCTTCAATCTTTGCCAGCATCAGAGTCTTTTTCCAGTGAGTTAGTTCTTCACATCATGTGCCCAAAGGATTAGAGTTTCAGCGTCAGAATCAGTCCTTCCAGTGAATATTCAGGACTGATCTCCTTTAGGATGGACTGGTAGGATCTCCTTGCAGTCCAAGGGACTCTCAAGAGCCTTCTCCAACACCACAGTTCAAAAGCATCAATTCTTTGGCAGTCAGCTTTCCTTCTAGTCCAACACTCATATATATAAATAAGAAAGAAGGAAAGTGAAGTAACCCAGTTGTATCCAAGTCTTTGTGACCCCATGGACCATAGCCTACCAGGCTTCTCGTCGATGGGATTTTCCAGGCAAGAATACCAGAGTGAGTTGCCATTTCCTTCTCCAGGGTATCTTCCCAAGCCAGGGATCTAACCAGGGTCTCCTGCATTGCAGGCAGATGCTTTACCCTCTGAGCCACCAGGGAAGCTATACATGACTATATCTATAGTCATATCTATACATGACTATGGGAAAAGCCATAGCTTTGACTAGATGGACCTTTGTTGGCAAAGTAATGTCTCTGCTTTTTATGCTGTCTGGTTTGGTTGTAGCTTTTCTTCCAAGGAGCAAGCATTTTTTTTTTGTTTGTTTGTTTGTTTTTTAATTTCAGGGCTGCAGTCACCATCTGCAGTGATTTTGGAGCCCCCCAAAATAAAGTCTGTCACTGTTTCCACTATTTTCCCATCTGTTTGCCATGAAGTGATGGACCAGATGCCTTGATCTTAGTTTTCTGAATGTTGAATTTTAAGCCAGCTTTTTCACTCTCTTCTTTCACTTTCATCAGGAGGCTCTTTAGTTCTTCTTCACTTTCTACCATAAGAGTGGTGTCATGTGCATATCTGAGGTTATTGATATTTGTCCCGGCAATCTTGATTTCAGCATGTGCTTCATACAGCTCGGCATTTTGCATGATGTATTCTGCATGTAAGTTAAATAAGCAGGGTGACAATATACAGACTTGATATACTTCTTTGCCAATTTGGAACCAGTCTGTTTTTCCATGTCTGGTTCTAATATTGCTTCTTGACCTACATACAGATTTCTCAAGAGGTAGGTCAGGTGGTTGGGTATTCCCATCTCTTTCAGAATTTTCCACAGTTTGTGATCCACACAGTCAAATACTTTGCCTTAGTCAATAAAACAGAAGTAGATGTTTTTCTGGAACTCTCCTCCTTTTTTGATGATCCAACAGATGTTGGCAATTTGATTTCTGGTTCCTCTTTTCTAAATCCAGCTTGAAGTTCACGGTTCACATACTGTTAAAGCTTGCTTGGGGAATTTTGAGCATTACTTTGTTAGCATGTGAGATGAGTGCAACTGTGCAATAGTTTGAGTATTCTTTGGCATTGCCTTTCTTCGGGATTGGAATGAATACTGACCTTTTCCAGTCCTGTGGTTGCTGCTGAGTTTTCCAAATTTGCTGGCATATTGAGTGCAACACTTTCACAACATCATCTTTTAGGATTACTAGAATTCCATCACCTGCACTAGCTTTGTTCATAGTGATGCTTCCTAAGGCCCCCTTGACTTTATATTCCAGGATGTCTGGCTCTAGGTGGTTGATCACACAATCGTGGTTATATGGGTCACGAAGACCTTTTTTGTATAGTTCTTTGTGTATTCTTACCACCTCGTCTTAATATCTTCTTCTGTTAGGTCCATACCATTTCTTTTTTATTTTAATTTTAATTTTATTTTACTTTACAATACTGTATTGGTTTTGCCATACATTGACATGAATCCACCACGGGTGTACATGCATTCCCAAGCATAAACCCACTCCCACCTCCCACCCCATAACATCTCTCTGGGTCATCCCCGTGCACCAGCCCCAAGCATCCTGCATCGTACATAGACTGGCAATTCGTTTCTTACATGATAGTATACATGTTTCAGTGCCATTCTCCCATCTCATCCCACCCTCTCCCTCTCCCCCAGAGTCCAAAAGTCCGCTCTACACATCTGAGTCTCTTTTGTTGACTCACATACAAGGTCATCATCACCATCTTTCTAAATTTCATAAATATGCATTAGTATACTGTATTGGTGTTTTTCTTTCTGGCTTACTTCAGTCTGTATAATTGGCTCCAGTTCCATCCGTCTCCTTAGAACTGATTCAAATGTATTCTTTTTAATGGCTGAGTAATACTCCATTGTGTATATGTACCACGGCTTTCTTATCCATTCATCCGCTGATGGACATCTAGGTTGTTTCCATGTTCTGGCTATTATAAACAGTGCTGCGACGAACATTGGGGTACATGTGTCTCTTTCGATTCTGGTTTCCTCGGTGTGTATGCCCAGCAGTGGGATTGCTAGGTCATAAGGCAGTTCTATTTGCAATTTTTTAAGGAATCTCCACACTGTTCTCCATAGTGGCTGTACTAGTTTGCATTCCCACCAACAATGTAAAAGGGTTCCCTTTTCTCCACACCCTCTCCAGCATTTATTGCTTGCAGACTT
>SJYQ01008483.1:325987-380927 GCA_006410935.1 Redunca redunca
TTTTTTTTTTTTTTTTAAACTTACGCTCACTTGTTCAGTCGCGCTGTGGGGAGAGAGGGATGCTGCACACAAATAACACTGTCGTATGTACGCAGTGTCTCGGCCCCGCTGGGCCTGCCCCTGCTCATGGCGCACAAACTGCTCAGGCTCTACGTTGCTCCACTGGGAACGGTCTGAGGCCGGCCCTAGGGTGCGTGCCCCTCTCTGGTCTAAGCCGCTCAGGTAGCCCTCAGAGGCGCAGATTCGGTTGGGACTGCGTTTTGTGCCCTTCCCAGGTCCAAGTGTCTCAGGTGTTTGGTGAGCGCAGTCTCTGCGACTTGTCGCCTTTCTCGCCTCTGCTGCTCAGTTTTCTGGGTGTACCACTGGCACCCCTTGTGAGGCAGATGATGACTGTCCAGCACCCCCAGAAGTCTTAGCAAAGAAGCCTGCTTGCAGTTTGGTAGGTAAAATCTCTCTGGGGCTGCGATTGTCCCTTTCCAGCCCTTACGGCTCTGACTGCCTGTCCATGGTGGGGGATGGTCTGCAGCCAGCTATTTCCGTTCCGTCCTTTGTTCTGCACACGGTTCTGGCGGTGTCTTATGTTTGAGCTTTTCGCATGGTTAGCTATCCCCCAGTCTGGTTTGCTAGCCCAAGTTAGTTTGTTCCGGTTACGTGCCAGGCGTTCCTGCCCGATTCTTACAAAGCACTGCAGCCTGCGCCTCCCGTGCCTCCCTGCCCTGCCCCCACTTGCTAGTGGTGGATGCAGGCGTCTGTGCTGCTTTTCCGCTGGGGAAGTTACTGTTGGGCTTGTAATCTGTTGGTTTTAATTATTTATTTATTTTTCCTTCCTGTTATGTTGCCCTCTGTACTTCCAAGGCTCACCACAGACTTGGCAGGGAGAGTGTTTCCTGGTGTTTGGAAACCTCTCTTCTTAAAATTCCTTTCCTGGGATGGGCTTCCCTACCCGGGACGGAGCTCCCTCCCCACCTCTTTGTCTTTTTTTGTCTTTTATATTTTTTCCCTACCTGTTTTTGAAGGCGATGATCTGCTTTTCTGGGTGCCTGATGTCCTCTTCCAGCATTCAGAAGTTGTTTTGTGGAGTTTGCTCAGCGTTGAAATGTTCTTTTGAGGAATTTGTGAGGGAGAAAGTGGTCTCCCCGTCCTATTCCTCCACCATCTTCTAGACCCCCCCTCAGGTCCATACCATTTCTGTCATTTATGGTGCTCATCTTTGCATGAAATGTTCCCTTGGTATCTCTTGATTTTCTTGAAGAGATCTCTAGTCTTTCCTATTCTGTTTATTTTCCCTGTATTTCTTTACATTGGTCACTGAAGAAGGCTTTCTTATCTCTCCTTGCTATTCTTTGGAACTCGTGGTTTACTTGGACATACTAAATGTCTTATGTTATGCATGGTTAACAGATGGACATGTATACTTCTCATCATTCCATAATTTTACTCTATACCAGCAGATCAACGTGGACTAAGAACTCAGTTTCATATAAATGCTTTTATTCTTTTCCCTTGAGACATGAAATGAAATAAAATATTGGGAATCATTCTGCCTCTCATCCTATGAGCCAGTGGGAATTTCCATGCTGGTAAGTACTTTGTCCTGAAACTACTAACATTACTCTCAGGGAGTGTAACCCTCCAATGACAATGAGACTCTGGCTATGCTAACCAGCCGTCACTGGTGACCCATATGATCCAAACATTGTGATGGGTCACCATTGATGCTGGTCTCCATGATTGAATAGTGTGAGCCAGTGTGTCACAGGGAGATAGATAGGTCTCAGTGTGTCCCTGAGAGCTCAATGTCTGCAACACATCCCAGGATCAAAGTGTCTTCCACAAATGTGCCTGGATTGGTGATGACTTTAAAAATAGATCTCACTGGAATCTGAACAAAATGAGTGACAAAGTCACTTATGTGAACTGAGGTTCAGCATACGAGACCACTCTAGACAGAAGTGTTGGGATGGGACTCAGTTTGGTCAGCTAGTGGTAACCCCCAGAAAAGGACTATGGTATTAGAAAACCAAGATGCTAGCATGTGTTAGAAGAAATGAGTTGTACAAAAACTATGAATAATCATTGTAAAATGAAAATTCTGAGTGCTTGGAAGGCAACACATAGTAAACAGTGGAGAACCAGCACATAAATGATAAAACATTGCAAGAAATGTTTGTGCTTATCCTCTGGCATTCACACAGTTTCCTTAGATGTTAAAGTTTTTTGTGAGGATCAGCATGTTTAGGTCTATTAGATAGCTATTTAGAAATAAATTATTAGTTTTTGCTTGTCATTTATCTCTTAAGTAAAAGAAATATGGGAAATAGAGTTGATTGCATTTGAGAGATTATCTTATGATATATTTTAATTTGCTTATTAACCCATTAATTCAAAGAATGGGATAAGTTTTTTTTTCTTGTCATCCAGGGAGAAATTTTCTAGATATTTGATGATGGATTACATTAGATACTTCATTAAACATTTAAAACATGAAATGATTAAATATCCAATTGGAATTTTATGTGGACATCATCAGCTAATATTCATATTCCTTCAGTGGGTTTATAAGTAATACTCAAGGGGAATTATGGGTCAAATTTGAGACCAAGGTCTTAGAAAAATGGATTTTCTACACCACTGTTTTCCAAGGGACAAACATAATTTTTTTCTCATTATATAGATTATCAAGTGAATATCTGTTAATTCTTTAAAATAATACTTTTATCAATTGACATTTAAGTGTGAATATTTTGTTTCACAACTTCCTTTATTTCCTCTGTGCTTTGGAAAATGGAAGTGACTTTGGAATTGCATGAAATCAGTTCAGTTCAGTCCCTTAGTTCAGTTCAGTTGCATGGAGTACTCACTACCATAAAAAAAAGGGTGATTTTGTTACTTTGACCTGCTCCCTGTCTTAGGATAGAACAAAATAATGCACTCTAAAGGTAATAACCATTTTTAAACAAATTTTCTTTGTATGGCTTATTTTAATTATACTTTTATAATCAAGTAGATAATTAGTTTTTTGAAATGTCTATTAACCCAAATAATGTGAGTTATTAATTATCCGGTGAGGTGTCCAATATTTTGTCTCCTTTATTTGTGAGATTTTTGTGTTTTCTCCCTTTGAATAATATCAGAAACATTCTAGTAAATTAATATGAGTATATTTGATATGAAGCTACATGATAAGCCCTCTTGTCTTATACTTATTTGACAAATAGGCATATATAATCTCATTTTTCCATATTTTTACTCTATATGGACCATTAGTTGAGTTTCATTTGAAAGAATTTGTCCCTTCTTCTTGACAAGTGGCATGAAGGGAGGTATTGAAAATAATTTTACCATCTCATCCTCAAGAGCCGATGGGAATTGTAACATCAGTAAGCATTTTGTCTGGAAAGTACTGACATTCTTTTAAAACCCTGTAATACTCATGACAATGAGATTCTAGCTGTGCTAGTCAGTCATGGGGCTGTCATTGGCTGTGATGAATGGTCTCCATTATTGAATATTGTGGGTCTGTGTGTCTGAGGGTGTCAGAACCCTGGGTGCTCAGAGTCTGCCATATATCTTAGGATCAAAGTCTCTTTCACTAATGTGACCGGATTAATGATGACTTCCTCATTGCAATACAAACAGACCGAGTGACAAAAATCACTTGTCAGCTGAGATCCCTGCCAGGGTCCATGCGAGACAAAAAATGTGGAGAGAGCTTGGTCTAATATAAGCACCAAGTAGGATGAAGTGCTTGAAAGGTCACCTGACAGTATATATTAAGGGAAATGAGCTGTACAGAGGTCTGTAAGTATCTGGTGTAAGGAGAGATGGAAGCTCTTGGAGTGCTTGGCTAATAGCATTCACTCACTCAGAATTACTATGCTCTGGGCATTGATCGATTGTTGTTGGTGCGGCTCAGTTGGTCAGCTTTCTGACTCTGTGACGCCCTGGACTGCAGCACCGTTTCCGGGAGCTGGCTCAAACTCATGTCCGTTGAGTCGATGATGCCATCCAGCCATCTTGCCCTGTTTCCCCCTTCTCCTCCTGCCTCCAATTTTCCCCAGCATCAGGGTCTTTACTAAGGAGTTGGTTCATTAGATTTTTAGCTGTCACAAAAATTCATGCAGTTGTTTTTCTTCTCACCCCAATACAGATTTTCTAGACATTTGAGTGATGGGGTCAAGTATATGCTACACTAAATACTTTAAATTGTGAGGTCATTGCATTTCCAAATCTTGAAATTTTATAGGTTAATATTCATATTCCTTCAGTCTGTTTTATATGTGTTTTAAGGGATATCCCATTTTTAATGAGTGATTCTAAGGGTCCTTTGGAGAGACTTTGACCAGGTCTTAGAACAAATTACTTTCTATACTCTCCTCTTGCATGGAACAAAGTGTATTTTTATTCTTGTCACATAAGTGGCCAAAAATGTGTATATTAAATCTCAGATCAATTAATATTCAGTTTGGAAGATTTTCTTTTTCAACTCCTCTAATTTCCTCTGTGGTTTGTAAGTTGGAAGTAATATTTCAATTGCATAGAATTTTTATCCCACCAAAGAAAAGCGGGTTTTATCACTTCTGCCAGCTCCTTATCTAAGAAGAAATCCAATAATGCACTCTCAACATAACATCTAATCTTTTATAAATTCCTGAGTAATTATTTTTTAAGTAATGAAAAATTGAATTGGTGTTGTACAGTCTGTCAGCTTAAACAGTTTGAGTCCTTAAAAATCTGGTGATTCTTTGAGGCTTCTTTTTGTACTTTCCCAGAATTTTTTATTTTTTCCACCTTCCTGCTGATGCCTCATATAGAAATTAAGTACAGAAGCAATGGCAAGGCTATTCCTCACCAGTCTGGCAGAGAGAAATTATTTCTACTGAGGGATGTGCTTGCCCAAATATCACTGAATCCTCAGCAGTGTGGCCTAGTGAGCATCACTGTGACGATGGGATGGGAAGTGCTTCATGGTGAGAGATCTCAGTGTCTAACTTCCTCTCTGCACACTCCCACCCTCTCAGTCCCGTGTCCATGACTGTTGTGCCTGTGTGAGTCTTGCCTGCTTTGCTGTGACTGCACCATCAGGTGTAGTGTAACTCTGGGCTCTCCCTGCAAACTGCCATGTTCCTGAGCTCAAGCACTGTAAGTGATTTTTAGATAATGTTCTTTATTTCCCTACCATGGCTTTTTTCAGGTTAGTCCTCCCCAACCCATTGGATCACCTTTGAGGATAAAATAATTCTGAGGTTTAGTTTACAGAGTATGTATATACATTATATGTGCATTGTTGTGACTGAATTATTCACCAGGCCAACATTTTCCTGGAACTTTTAAGTATGTTCAGACAGTCTTACTGCACATTTAATTTGGCAGAAAATGTAGGACAATATTTGCTCTTATGGAGACCAGAGCCTAATACAATTAATATTGATGGAATAATATTGGAAACATTCTAGCAGAGCTATGCTTATTTAATAGGCAGTTACATTATTGAGCCCTACTGTCTTGTGACTGACAGACCAATGGACTGGTTTACTTCTAATCTTTCCACAGTTTTATTCTATTCCCACAAGGTAACAAGGATAGAGCTCAAGTTTCTTATGAAAATGTTTATTCCTCCCCCTTGAAATACAACATGAAGGAAAGGCTCATCCTTAGGGGCCTGGATCACTGATGTGGGATCTAGTCTCCGTAACTGAGTAGGGTGGATAAGTGATAACCTTTGGACTTATACCTTCTGAGGTGAGCAGTGCTATATTTTAGAAACTCATATGTGTATCAATTGCTATAAATAATTGATCTCATTTAAAAATCTGAACAAAATGAGTTAGATAATCACTTCTGAGAAACTGAGGTCTTATATAGATAGCCACCCTAAGAAAAATATTTACAAGAAGGAGATCAGTGATTTCATTTGTATGGTACCAGGAAGAACTATGATATTGGAAAACTTAGCTTCTTGCATGCATTAGAAGAACTGAACTGTACATTTTCTCATTTCAGTTCAGTTCAGTCACTCAGTCATGTCCAACTTTGCGACCCCATGGACTGCCCCACACCAGGCCTCCCTGTCCATCTCCAACTCCCAGAGTTTACTCAGACTCATGTCCATTGAGTCAGTGATGCCATCCAACCATCTCATCTTCTGTCGTCCCCTTTTCCTCCCACCTTCAACCTTTGCCGGCATCAGGTTTTTTTTCAGTGGGTCAGTTCTTCACATCAGGTGGCCAAATATTGGGGTTTCAGCTTCAACATCAGTCCTTCCAATGAATATTCAGGACTGATTTCCTTTAGGATAGACTGGTTGTATCTCCTTGCAGTCCAAGGGACTCTCAAGAGTCTTCTCTAACAACACAGTTCAAAAGCACCAATTCTTCGGTGCTCAGCTTTCTTTATAGTCCAACTCTCACATCCATATATGACTACTGGAAAAACCATAGCTTTGACTAGATGGACCTTTGTTGGCAAAGTTATGTCTCTGCTTTTAATTTGAGAGTGAAATTGCAACTCTTTGAGTGTTTAGCTGGTAGCATGAATACACTTGTAGTAAACAGACCCTGGAGAAATTAGCATGTGAGCACTGAAAATTCTAGAAATGGTTGTTCCTACACTTGAGCCATTCACATAGTTGTCTGAGCTGCTGGAGTCCTCTCATAAGGGCTATTTATAGATGGTCAAAATACAAACATAATGTTTATTTTTCTTCAGTAACTGAAACAAATATGTGGTAATTGAAAAGTCGTTACTGTATATAAGACCTTCACAATATATTTTAATTCGCTTGCCAACCATTCACTAGGATTGAATCATTGTTTCTTTGTTTCTTTTTTCCCCATCAACCAAGAGAGTTACAGAGTGAGTACTGGCTTCAACTACATACTACATTAAACATTTTCAGGTGTGAAATGATTAAATTTCCAGTTCTTGTTTTTAGTTGTTTTTTTTTTTTTAACATGAATTTCCTTAGCCATTTTTATATACCCCAAGTGGAATTTCTAATATGCTTAAAGAAAGATCTAAGAAGACCAATGCCTTAGAAAAAATATTTCTAAACAAATATGTTCCAAAGAGTGAGCATTTATTGTTTTTGTCATGTTGACTGCCCAATGAATATCTTTGATGTATTTCTTAATACCAGCTTGTTACTAGGTATTCCATTAAGAACATTTTATCTCTCAACTCCTTGACTTCCTTTGTGCTTTGTAGACTGGAAGTGATGTTAGAGAGAAGGGATATTTTGCTGCTTGGAATTCCACTGCCACTCCAAAGAAGTGCTGTTTTCGTCACTTGTACGAGCTCCTTTCTCTGGGAAAATTCACAGCAGTGCTTTCTAGAGGTAATATCCAGTTGTAATAAATGTATGTTGCTAGATTATTTTTACTATGTTATTAAGCAGTTTAGAATTTTATTGCTTTTGTAAGGTGTCTGTTAATCCAAAGAGTGTGAAGCAGTACTAATCTTGTGAGTCATACGAGGCACTTTTCCACCCCAAATTTTTTCTCTATCAGTCTTTAGAATAATATCAGAAATATCTCAGAAGAGTGATTATATGTATTACATGCATATACATAGTGAACACTCCTGTCTTGTTTACGCTGACAAATGAACTCATCCTACTTCTCATCTAGATGCACATTTATTCTTTCCCACAGACTGACATGTTCCAAAAACTAGGTTTCATGTGGATGAGCTTATTCCTTCCCCTTGAGATGAGACATAAAGAAAAGTGTTAGGAATAATTCTGCCTCCATCCTCAAAGGCCTGTGTGAATTCTCACAAAGGTAAGCATTTTGTCCTAAAGGATACTGATTTCTTGTAGGGAATTACAGTGACAGTGAGAATCTGTCTGTATTAATCAAGCATGAAACTGGGTCACTGATTGTGCTTGCTGGTCTCCATGACTTATTGGCACGCCTGTGTGTCCAGCGGTGGTGGGATCCGTAGTGTTTAGTGACTGTCACATGTCTTAGGCTCATAGTTGCTTTTATAAACGTGCCAGGGCCAAAGATGGTTTCAGTCATTGATCTGTTGGAAAATCTGAACCAGTGATAGAATCATTTCTCTGAAACTAAGTTTAAGATATATAAAAGGTTAGATAACAAAATTAGTGTTACTTGAAATAGATTGTGATAATTTAAGGTGCCTCTTACAAACCCTAGGGTCAATACTAAGCAAATAACTCCAAAATATTAAAAAAAAAAAAAACCTACCAACTAATTAAAATAGTGCAATAAGTAGTGTCTATTTAATATAAAAGGACAATTTAGAGTGAACAGAGAAACCAACAATATATAAGACATCTAGAAAATGAATAGGAAAATGTTAGACACTAATCTAACCACATGATTATTATATTAAATTTAAAAGAAACTGGAAGATTTCATTTAAAAAATTAAACAGGTGCACATTGCTTCTAAGAGAGATAGTTCAGAACAAAAAACAAACTGCTTGAAAGTAAAAGTTTATTAATTATACCATGCAGAGAATACCCAAAGTAAATAATAAATTTTTGAGCAAAGGTCAATGATATAATGGTAAAGCCCAGCAAAACTATATGGAAAACCCATGAAACCAAAAGCTAGATTTCTGCAGATTGATTAAATTGACAAGTCTTTAGTTAGATAGAGGGCTTCTGTAGTAGCTCAGCTGGTAAAGAATCCACCTGCAATGCAGGAGACTCCAGTTCAAATCCTGGTTCGGGAAGATCTCCTGAGAAGGAATAGGCTACCCACTCCAGTTTTCTTGGGCTTCCCTGGTGGTTCAGTTAGTAAAGAATCTGCCTGGAATGTGGGAGACCTGAGTTCACTCCCTGGGTTACGATGATCCCCTGGAGAAAGGAACCTCTACCCACTCTAGTATCTTGGCCTGGAGAATTCCATGGACTGTATAATCCATGGGTTTGCAAAGAGTTGGACACGACTGAGTGACTTTCACTTTTACTAGTTAGACAAGACATAAATCACTAAACTTAGAAATTAGAGAGGAAGCATCACTACTGATTCTGTAGATTCCATGAGGAATGCTATTGTTTTTCTCATTTTGTTTTCCTGAGGGCTGGTGGATGTAGAGGAAAGCAGCAGTCTGGTTGCACTTTAAACATGCTAGTGATATTTAGACTCACATCACTATCAGTGAATCTCCCTCTGTAAGACCATTGACTGAGTTAGTTTTGTTTTGTTTTTTTTTTTGTATGATTGATTCATAAAATGGGGTTTTAATTTTAATGGCATGATGCTTTTAAGTTCATTTTTGTGACACAAGCTCCTAATGGGTTTTCATAGAGTAGGTTCTCAACAAACTTTTATTGAGAATAGATATATGAGTAGATGATATAGAGTGATCTTAAAAATAACCTGGCCATCTAAGCAGAACAAATAATAAATGATAGAAAAGAAACATAATTTTCAGTGGGATCCAGGTAATTCAGTCAGTTTTGGAAAAGCACCAGAGAGAAAGGTTCTGTTACAAAGTGTTAATATTGAAATGTGTAGAGTTTTGAGCAGCTAGCTATAATTTCAGTGCTGTATAACAGAGCAGGAAGCAGCTTCCAAATGAAATCAGTATGGAAAAGGGGTAACTTCCCAACTTCAGCTGAATCGCCTTTTTCACTGGAAGTGGTATTTCTCCCCCTCCACCCCTCAGAAGATGACTTCCTGGGAGCTCTTTTGGGCATGAACGATACCAGTAAACCCCTGGAGGAAGACTCTTCAGACAGAGCCCTTTTGCCTCCCTCTTGTCTGAGGGCTACCTCTGAAGGTAAGGGTTTTGTCAGAATAGTCCTTGCTTTTCTAGGAGCAACCACATCTGGGTAGGAAGTTAGGTGTCAGTTTTCTGAAGATTTATGTCTTACGGCTACATTCTAATTAAAAGGCCAGATTGTGTAATGAGTTAAGAGATACGCTTTTCTTACATACCTTCATAGTTTTTCTACATCTTGGTTAGTACTTTTCTTATCTAATAAACTAAACTTCTCGGGCTTCCCTGGGCACTCAGATGGTAAAGAATCTGCTCGCAATGCAGGAGACTGGCTTCAATCCTTGGGTCAGGAACGTCCCCTGGAGAAGGGAATGGCAACCCACTCCACTATTCTTGCCTCGAAAATTCCACAGACAGAGGAATCTGGTGAGCTACAGTCCATGGGGTCACAAAGAGTCAGACACGACTGAGCAGCTAACACACACACACATACACACACACACCCTAAACTTCTTTGCTGGATCTCTTGTGTTACCAGAGAATTATTATATTCATGAGATATAGTAATTCTCCGCAATCTTTAGACTGAAGGGTAGACAAGTAGTTTTGCCTGAAATAATTGACTCAATGAATGAATGACGTAGCACTTTAATGAGTCAAATTCAGAGGGAAAGAGACAGATAAAAGTCTGAAATAGTTGGAGATCTCCATTTTTTGGCCAAGCAAAGGAGAAAAAGTATCACCGGTGTTTGGTATCCTTGATTTTAAGAAATCTTAGTCATTTTTCTGGCCATAGCAGGTACCCAGCTGCTGAAAATGTGGCCTTCTCTGTGTATTCTGGGTAAATTTGTTCCAGAACACGTAGAAGAAGAGTGTACAAGGACTTCATAGCCCTCGGACAGGCTCCTGAGAAAATGTGTGCCTCACCTTTGCCAATTTTTCCCACTATGTCCTTGCAGGTGATGACCACAGAGACAAGGTGGATTTGTTACTGTAGGTGCCATTACTTCTGCCACCAGCTTCTCCAATACAGTGACAGTCTTCTTTGTGCATGGAAACTCTTCTCTTTCCTGTGTTGCAGTGGATACCTCCTGCAGATAAGAAATGGTTAACTGAGAAATGCTCATGTTGGGATATCATCGATGAGACTTTAATTTGGGCATGGTGACTGTTTCCCTTGCTTCCACTTGACTCAATCCCAGGAGCCTCAGTAGAGGAAATTATATTGCACAAGAAACTCAAAGTGATGGAATTGCTCAGTACTCCCATAAATACACATTTATAATTTTCATTTGCCATGTAGTAAATTAAAAAAATAAGATCTATTAATTTTTTTCAAAAACTCAAAGCATATCTAAACATCTAATTTATAAATTAAGTGCCCTTTTCTCTCCTGTCTCCAAGTTTTCCTCTATTAAGGGAGTTGTGTGCCATCTTTAAGCAGATAGATGCACACACATAGACACAAGCTCTTTTAGGGTGTTCTGGAAGTAGAGTTATATTGTACACATTATTTTGCAAATTTGCTTTCATTTAACAGTTTTTTCAATGCCCTTTTTTCTGTTTCAGTAATATATATCTGTGTCATCTGTTGAATGACTGCATGATTGTTTTGTACATGAAATATAATTAAATGTTTCAAACATTTCTTATTCATAGATATTTATGTTAGTACCAAAAATTTCTGTGCAATGAACTTCCCTATATATCAATAATTTGCATTTGTCTATTATATCATAATAAATTACTTAGCACTTAAAATACTGGGATTAAGTATATGCATATTTCAAATTTTGAAAATGATCGCAAGATTTCCTTAAATACATGGTAACAACTTGATCCGCAAATGACCATGAATGAGATTGCGAACTTTCCCACAATCTCACAGATAATGAATTTTATGAATATTTGAAATCTTTGCCAGTGTGATAGCCCAAACTATTGTCTTAAATTGTATTTCTTTTGGTTTTGAGTTTGATCATTTTTTCATATGTTTATTAGCCATCTGTATTTTTTTATTTTCTTTTTATGTCCAATTTTGGGGCTGCGGGGAGGTTTTAGTCCTTCGCTGATTTCAAAGAGCTCATTTATTATTGGGGGAATAAGCTTTGGATTGTCACGCATTACAGATATTTTTAACACACTTTTAAGCTTCCTTTTTGTTATAAGAATGTATTTGATTGTTATATGTCCAGGTATAACCATGTTCGCTTCTATGGCTTCTGAGTTCATGTCATTTTGGAAAGATATTTATACTGATCCCATAGAACTCTTCACCTATGTTAACTTCTAATTCTTTTGTGTTTTTTTAATTCAAGTTCTTAAATCACAGAAATATTTTTATTTGAAATCTTAAAGTTGCCAAGTTATTTGCCATTACCTGCGATTATTTGCCAATAATTGCCCATTTATCTGTAATGCCATCTTGCACATATGCTGTATTCTCATCTGTGACTGACTCCATTTTTGTTCTGTGGGTCTGTGTGTCTCTTCTTCTGCCTCCTGTCTCGTGTCTTCTCTTAGAAGAAATTACAGTTTAGACTGCAATTTCATCAACTTTTAATAAATTAATTTAGGGGAGAATCGGTTTTTAATAATAGTCTTCCTATTCAAGGACAAGGTATGTCTTTCTTTTTATTCAATAATTTTAATTATTGTTAATATTTTCACTTTGTGGCAGGAGTATCTTCTTTCAGTTTATTTTCTTACTTAATATTTTTTCTGTATCTGAAAAGTTTTGTGTTGTTTTAGGGATAAGTGGTCTCCTTCCTCTTTTTCATGGAGTTTCATTTTTTCTTTTCAAATTACATACTAAATCCTTTGAAAATACTGATAGTTGTGATTCTCCTCTCCCAGATTATCTGAATTGTGGAAATATCACCCACCCTTGATCTAGTTAGATTTTAATGGACCCTTCTTGGTTTGACCAGCATGTTGTTTCTGGTCTATTACGCAAAAAGACTCTCAGAGGCAGCTATAAGCAAGCAAAGCTGAGTTTATTAAAGCTACAGCAGAAAGGGAAAACAGCGCTTTGACAAGGTTTAGTAGTATTTCAAAAGCAGGAAATTGAGGTCGTGAGGGATGGGATGATGGTTTAAGATAGGATTTTCAAGGCAGAAAACTGTCTTGTTGTTCAGTCACTAAGTCATATCTAACTCTTTTGCAACGCCATGGCTCCTCTGTTCATGGGATCTCCCAGACAGGAATACTGGAGTGGGTTGCCGTTTCCTTCTCCAGAGGATCTTTCTGACCCAGGGATTGAATCCACATCTCCTGCATTGGCAGGTGCTTTTCTTTACCACTGAGTCACCAGGGAAGCAAGGAACTGGTTAGGAGTGGGCAAGATTCATCCTGTGAGAGTTTAAACTTGGTGAAAGAGTAAGATGAAAACGTTGACTGAATTTAGATAATCACATTTTTGTCTGATGAATGAGCTATTTCCCTATGTGAATAATATTTTATCAATGATAGAAGAACTGTTCGGGTAGATGAACAAACTTGAGTGTATTTGTTGGTTTACAGTTCTGTCTTGTTTATAAGACCCTGGGGGTGGTATCAGGTCTTATTAGTTCCAATAGGTAAGTTATTTTGATGTAAAGATCTCAGTCATCAAAATGCTAATTTTAAGTTTTAGATTCTTATATATTATATTATGTTAGGTAAATTCTCTTACCTTTTATATATCTCTTAAGGAATTTTAATCAAAACCAAGTGGTGGATATAAACAAATGCTTTTTGCATAAACAATTGTATTATTCTTTAAACTTTTGTCATTGTGAAATAATCCATTTTTAGTATTGAAATTTTTTTTATTCCTTTCATTGTTCATTCAGCAAATTCCTTTTGGTTAAAAAAGTGTTGCTTTTTAAATTCACTATTGAATTATTAGTATCTTAGCTTGATTTGGAATTTTTTCAGGCATACTGCTAACTGAAATTGATCTGTAATTTTATTTTTTGTTCTGTTTTTGTCATGTTTGTATATTGGATTTTCTGATTGTATTTAAATAATTTTAGGATTTTCTTTTTATTCTATGCTCTAGAATAGGTTGGAAAGCATCAGCAGTTAAGCAAACACGTAATTTAAGTCATCTGAACTCTCCTTTGTGTTTTTGGTGGTTTTCACCTTTTCTATGGTTATTGCTAATTTTTTGTTTTATACCTTACATTTAACTTGTTTCCTAGTAGAAAATCACAGTCAAGTAGATTTTTAAACACAGTAGAATGAAGTAATACAAAATGTTCATTAATTTCTCTCATTTCAACTAATATCCATTTTCATCCAGTTTTGGTTATTTCTGCTATGTCTTTTTTTAATGTAATAAGTTTGACTCATGGATTTTTAGNATCAGTAATGAGAACTTTCTTACTTTTTAATATTTATACTTTTATGCAGGTAAAATTTATATAGTTAAACTCATATATCTTAATTGTGTAATTCAATGAGTTTTCTTAAAAGTATATACCCATGTAACTGTTACCTTATTCAGGAGGTAGAATGTTTTTATTACTTGAGAACTTCCTCTACTGCTTCCTTCCTCCTAAGCCTAATTCATAGGAGACAATATTCTGATTTCTATCATCACAGATTAGTTTTACCTGTTCTTACAATTAATTAAATTGAATCACACAGTATATGTCTGACTTCTTCCACTCATCATAATGATATTGAGATTTATACATATTCCCTGTACCAGTAAGTTTAAATTTTTTCTGTTTAATTGTAGAGTAATATTCCATTGAATGGGACTGTTACGGTTTATTATTCATTTTCCTGTTGATGGGCATGAGGGTTATTTCCAGTTTTTAGCTATTTTGAATATGTTGGCAAATCTTTTATGCAATTACCTAAAAATGGAATTTGCTTGATTGTAAGATATAGTTTGCTTAATTTTATGAGAAACTGTCAAAGAGTTTTCTAAATAGGTGGAAACTTTTCACACTCACCACCTGTGATATACGATATTTTCTACTATTCATCACCATCATTTGAAGTTGTTATTCTTGTACTCACTTGAGTAAGTATGAGATGTTATCTTATTGTGACTTCAGTTTACAGTTTGATCACTTAAGAAGATAAATTTTTATAAGATTAGTTGCCAGTTATAAATCTTTGGCAAAGTTTCTGTTTAATTTTTCCTAAAATTTTATTTATTATTTTGAAATAATTTAAAAATTATTTCAGGACTTACAGGACATTTTCAAAAATAGTACAGAGAATACTTGTATATTTTTTACCCTGATTTTCTAATCTTAACATCTTATATAACCATTATTGCAATATTAATACTTAGAGCAATCTTTGAAATATGTAAATACTATTGGTTAGTCTGAAGATCATAATTTTGTTTTATTGTTTACCCCTTGGATGTTCATCACATTGTTTTTTTAATTAATCAATTTATTTTAATTGGAAGCTAGTTACAATATCGTGGTGGTTTCTGCCATACATCAACATCAATCAGCCATGGGTGCACATGTGCCCCTCCATCCTGAACCCCCGTCCCATTTCCCTCCCCATCCCATCCCTCTGGGTTGTCCCAAAGCATCAGCTTTGCATGCCCTGATCATGCATCGAATTTGCGATGGTAGTCTATTTTACATATGGTAATATACATCTTTCAATGTTGTTCTTTTAAATCATCCCACTCTTGCCTTCTCCCACATAGTCCAAAAGTCTGTTCTTTACATCTGTCTCTTTTGCTGCCTTGCATATAGGATTGTCATTACCATCTTTCTAAATTCCATATATAGGAATTAATATATTGTATTAGTGTTTCTCTTTCTGACTTAACTTCACTCTGTATAATAGGCTCCAGTTTCATCCATCTGATTAGAACTGACTCAAATGTGTTCCTTTTCATAGCTGAGTAACTTTCCATTGTGTATGTGTAGCACAACTTCCTTATCCATTCATCTGTAGATGGGCATCTAGATTGCTTCCATGTCCTAGCTATTGTAAATAGTGCTGCAGTGAACATTGGGGTACATGTATCTCTTTCAGTTCTGTTTTCCTTGGTGTGTATGCCCATCAGTGAGGTTGCTGGATCGTATGGCAGTTCTATTTCCAGTTTTTTAAGGGATCTCCACTCTGTTCTCCATGGCAGCTGTTCAGTTCAGTTCAGTCGCTCAGTCATGTCCAACTCTTTGTGACTGCATGGACTACAGCATGCCAGGCTTCCCTGTCCCTCACCAACTCCTGGAGCTTTCTCAAACTCAGTCTGTCTAGTCAGTGATGCCATCCAACCATCTCATCCTCTGTTGTCCCCTTCTCCTACCTTCAATCTTCCCCAGCCTCATGGTCTTTTCCAGTGAGTCAGTTCCTCACATCAGGTGGCCCAAGTATTGGAGTTTCAGCTTCAGCATCAATCCTTCCAATAAATATTCAGGACTGATTTCCTTTAGGATGGACTGGTTTGATCTCCTTGCAGTCCAAGGGACTCTCAAGAGTCTTCTCCAACACCACGGTTCAAAAGCATCANTCCAACACCACAGTTCAAAAGCATCAATTCTTTGTCTCAAAGTAATGTCTCTGCTTTTTAATATGCTGTCTAGGTTGGTCATAGCTTTTCTTCCAAGAAGCAAGTGTCTTTTAATTTCATGGCTGCAGTCACCATCTGCAGTGATTTGGAGCCCAAAAAATAAACTCTGTCATTTTTCCCCATCTATTTTCCATGAAGTTATAGGACCAGAGGCCATGATCTTGGTTTTCCGAATGTTGAGTTTTAAGCCTATTTTTCCCTCTCTTCTTTCACTTTTATCAAGAGACTCTTTAGTTCCTCTTCACTTTCTGCCATAAGGGTGGTGTCACCTGCATAAATGAGGTTATTGATATTTCTACCAGCAATCTTGATTCCAGCTTGTGCTTCATCCAGCCCAGCATTTCGTGTGATGTACTCTGCATATAAGTTAAATAAGCAGGATGACAGTATACAGCCTTGATGTACTCCTTTCCCAATTTGAAACCAGTCCATTGTTCCATGTCCGGGTCTAACTGTTGCTTCTTGACCTGCATACAGGATTCTCAGGAGATAGGTGAGGTGGTCTAGTATTCCCATCTCTAAGAATTTTCCAGTTTGTTGTGATCCACATCATCAATGGTTTAGTCAGTGAAGCAGAAGTAGATGTTTTTGTGGGACTCTCTTGCTGTTTCTATGATTCAGCAGATGTTGGCAATTGAATTTCTGATTCCTCTGCCTTTTCTAAATCCAGGTTGTACATCTGGAAGCTCTCAGGTCATGTCCTGTTGAAGTCTAGCTTGAAGGATTTTGATCATTACCTTGCTAGCATGTGAAATGACCACAATTGTGGTTTTGTTTGAACATTGTTTGTAATTGGAATGAAAGTGACCTTTTCCAGTCCTGTGTCCACTGCTGAGTTTTCTAAATTCACTGCATATTGACTGCAGCACTTTAACAGCATCATCTTTTAGGATTTTAATTGGCTCCGCTGGAATTCCATCACTGGATAAAATGCTTTAAATTGTCTTTGTAGTTTTCTTTCAATCTCATGGATTTTGTGCAATTTTTGCTTTATAAAATCTGATTCTATGGTATTTACCCTTAATGGAGTCAGTTCAATTTTATCTTCCCNAATCTGTTTTTATGTAACTTGTATTTCCTCCCTTTTACTCATTTAGAAGATACATTGCATGTGTGTTTTGCTTAGGTTACATACATACCTTTAAATTATATGGTGAAGCAAACATATATTTTAATCTGATCAACTTAATAGAGGCTTTCTTTTTTGAAAGAAGAAAATATCACATATCTAGGATGTGCCTTCTAATTATTATCTCCCAGCAGTGGACAGGTATTTGGGATTCAGTGTCAGGTTGCCTATTTTAGGACAAGGGGAATCTTGGTCCCTGTACTCTTCTTTCCCTTCTAACCCAACTTTGGTAACTCAAGGAGCACCTAGTCCACCCTCCGTCCCTGCCTCCAATCCTGAAGAGCCCTGCTCATACACTGCACTCCTTGCTCAGTGGTCACAATTGTCCACTGGGAAGCAGCATTGACTGCTTTCCTGTGAATGATCCCATTATTTACCTGGTAACGCTCTATTCCCACCACCTCCATGCCACAGCATTGCAGCAGCCAAGAGTGGAGAAGAGACTTGTATGATACTGTATGATAGCACTTAAGTGCCATTTAAAAACAATATGAATGAATGCACATGAAAAATAAAAACAAACTCACAGATTTAGGGGCTTCATTGGTGGCTCACTGATGAAGAGCCTGCCTGCCAGTGCAGGAGATGTAGGTTCAATCCTTGGGTCAGAATGATCCCCTGAAAGAGGAAATGGCAACCCATTCCAGTAGTCTTGCCTGGAGAATCTCATAGACAGGGGGATCCTGGGACACACAGAGTCAGACACGACTTAGCAACTACACAGATGGATTCCTTATTCGTGTAATAAAATAATTAATAACTATAACAATAAATGTTTTATTATTAAGTGCACAATTAAAGGTGGTAGAGTGTGTGCTGAAATGTTTGTAAATCTTGAACTTTAAAAATTTTCCAATTAACCCACATGTTTTAGAATAGTACAAATTTGACATATAATATATGTAATTATTTTATATATGTGTCTAAATTGTGAACATACTCATACTGCCTTTCTCAAATTGCTCTTTTAAATAATAAATGTCTTCATAAACAGATAAAGCAACTTGGAGTGAACAGATGCTGGGAACAGCAACAATAATGGTAATCATTATAGTAACTGATTGAGGCAAAATTTGAGCCCAGATATATCTTAACTGCAGAACTATTTGCTTAACCATTTGACCTCGATTCAATCCACATCTTGCTTCATTTTGTTGGCATAATTTCAGATTTTAATCTCCTAGTTACATATTGCATTTATATAACTATCTTTAATTTTAATATCTTTACAAATATATTACACAAAGTCAAATTAGTGAATTTATTTCATCATTGGATTCTGTTTTGAAGTACCAGATACACTGTATAATCAACAATAATTACATATCAAAGAGAATTTGACTGTCACCTCTTGCTCCATGGTACTTCCTTCACATCACTTTTATCTTTTTTCCCCCATTGGAAGTAGTATATTCTCAAAAAGAACTGTTCAAGAAGCACTCTGGAAATATATAATTCCTCAGTCTTGATATTATTAGTCACTCTTTGCATTTCCTCATAATTATCTTGATTAGTCATATCTCTTGGTTATAAGGGAAAGATATACTACACAATACCTTATAAGGAGAAAAGGAAATTCTTAAGCTTCTATAACCATGATGAGTCTAGCTTCAATCTCTGTGGAATCCAGGAGTCTACGATCTAAAGAAGCATCTGACTTCTGCTCATTTCTCATCTCTTGGTTATGTTTCTTGGCTTTAATTCTGCATCTTTTTTATTTAGATGACTGGCAAAAAAAATAAGTTCTAAAGATAGTTTATCTATTTTTTCAATTTGAGTAAAATGTGAACTTTTTTCTCCCCTTTTCTATGTAGAAGTCCAAGAGTGGAGGAGTGGGCCTGACTTGAGTCACTTAGATGTTCACTGACTCAAAAAGAGGAACTATGAGTAGTCTGGTTATATCTCCAGTGGAGGTAGGGTACCTCATGATTATCAGCTCTTCCAATACCTCATAGTCTAGAAGAGAATGTCCTCTAAGAGAAAGAGAAATGGAGTTAGCTGCAAAAATGGCCAGGCAGCTATAAAGTTTAAATGCCACTACCTGCCACCAGTGTGCCAAGTGTGCTAATGCAAGCCTTTATGACCATGTATGTCAATAATTACCACAGGCTTACATTATCAAACAATCCTACATATCACCAAATATGCATTATAACCTGATAGACAACATGAAGCACTTCCTCCCTGCTAGAGTATGTTCAGTGATCAAAAGAGTTCAGTTTTCTAGGGGCTTTAAAAGATATATGATGACAGTAGTTGGAGAGTTTCTTCTTTACGGACTATTATGACTTAAAAATTCCTTCTATGAGGACTTCAGGGTTAGGCTTTAGATTTCAAATTTGTATATGCAGTTCTCTTGAAGCGCATAAGCAATTCGATTGAGGAGACATGTTGAGATATGAAACATAATTGGGCACTATTATTTATCATGGTGTTTAAATCAAGACTCTACCTTTAGAGAAAAAGTAGTTCTTTCTGTCTTGGCCTTGGGCTGCTGAAATGAGTAATAATGCATCACTTATTTCCTGAGGCAATAACCTCCTAAATGGACTCTTTTAATGGTCAGTGATTCAGGAAATAAGTGTACATTTGGAGGTGTTGGTGAAGATTTCTCATCTCACTCTGACTTGGAAAGAATATGGCTATCGCAAATTTTCTACTTTCATAACCATTTGACCTTCAGATTCCTACATTTTATATACAGAAAAGACTATACAAAGCTGTGTGCTATTCCTTGCTCTTAAAAGAGCAGCTTGGGATGGCACTTATTTCATTGTGGCGGCACCATGTGGCTGACTACGACACTGTTAACATTATTACATTTTTTGATAAAGATCCAAAGACTTCAGGTCATGAATATCCAAAAAGCTATGTTAATGCACTGCATTGGTATAGTCTCAAAATTATTGGCAATTTTCCATTGGAAAGCCCAACCAGTTAGACATGGAATATAAGAGTATGGTAGAACTTCCTCAAAGGAACTAGGGAGTAAAGAATGTAATATACGTTAGGCACATAAATTATTCTTTTTTGCCTTGATTCCTTTCCACTGAAATATGTGTGAGCTCCCAGCCTCCACCCTGCCCGCTCATCCTTCATCTCAGTGAGGCTCTTTTCAGGCTATTGTAGAATTGAGTATATAAAATTAAATTAATATTTCTCTTCCTAGCACTTATAAAATAAACAAAATGAACAAACTTGAAAAAGAAACTGTGTCTCTAATATATAATAGAAATAGAACATTAGCCTGTACTACAAATGGAAAGGTTTCATCCACCTAAATGAAAGTAGTACCAGTTAAAGGAAAACACTGGAGATCATTCATTTCTCTAATTGCAATTAGAGTACTGATTTTTAAATTTTATTTGCAGACATATAAATGCAATATTAACAACTCTTAGAAGAAGCAGCTACTTTTGTTCTGAGTAGACCATAGGGGAAGCAATACCAGCTGCGTGTTCAGTCAGTTCAGTTCAGTCACTCAGTCGTGTCCAACTCTTTGCAACCCCATGAATCGCAGCACACCAGGCCTCCCTGTCCATCACCAACTCCTGGAGTTCACTCAGACTCATGTCCATTGAGTCAGTGATGCCATCCAGCCATCTCATCCTCTGTCCCCTTCTCCTCCTCCCCCATCCCTCCCAGCATCAGTCTTTTCCAATGAGTCAACTCTTCGCATGAAGTGGCCAAAGTACTGGAGTTTCAGCTTTAGCATCATTCCTTCCAAAGAAATCCCGGGGCTGATCTCCTTCAGAATGGACTGGTTGGATCTCCTTGCAGTCCAAGGGACTCTCAAGAGTTTTCTCCAGCACCACAGTTCAAAAGCATCAATTCTTCGGCACTCAGCTTTCTTCACAGTCCAACTCTCACATCCATACATGACCACAGGAAAAACCATAGTCTTGACTAGACGGACCTTTGTTGGCAAAGTAATGTCTCTGCTCTTCAATATGCTGTCTAGGTTGGTCATAACTTTCCTTCCAAGGAGTAAGCGTCTTTTAATTTCATGGCTGCAGTCACCGTCTGCAGTGATTTTGGAGCCCCCCAAAATAAAGTCTGACACTGTTTCCACTGTTTCCCCATCTTATTTCCCATGAAGTGATGGGACCAGATGCCACGATCTTCATTTTCTGAATATTGAGCTTTAAGCCAACTTTTTCACTCTCCACTTTCATTTTCATCAAGAGGCTTTTTAGTTCCTCTTCACTTTCTGCCATAAGGGTGGTATCATCTTCATATCTGAGGTTATTGAACTGCGTGTTATATTTATACAATTTAAAATGGCAGTGCCCAGTATTTTCTGTCTCTGACCTCTAACTGAGAATCCTGCTCTAGATAGCATCCTGGTGTCAGACCACAGGGAACCCTCTTCAGCATGTTCCAAGCTCTTCTAGGTAATATTGACCTTCCTCTACCCCGGTTTAGAGGACAATTAGATTCACCATTAACAAAATTAGAGGCATAATTTGAGAAAAAGTTAGAAAAACTATTATCTACATAAAACTTCAGGGAGAAGTTATGTCATCATTCTTAGACTTCTTTCTAATTTTGTTTAGTTACCGTTTTTTGAATTACTGTCAATGTTTGTTTCATCCTTGATAAACTGTAAGCTTGAGACTCTTTTTTTCATGTTAAGATACTAGTACTTCTCATACTTTTCTGGTCATGATAATGTGTTCAGTAAATACAATGATTAAATAAATGGGCAATTATATGTATTACATATTTAGACACATATATATGTTATAAATATACACAAAAAGCTATATATAGATTCAAGAATATGCACCAGCATACATACACACACATATACATTATTCTTTCAATCTGATGTGAGTTTTAGTGAGTATGAACAAATGTGTGAAGTTCAAAGGATATAATGAAGAAAGATAATTTGAGGTTAGTGTCAGAGATGCAGGTAGACAACAGGAGTGCATTAACAACTTCACATTGTCTGTCAGCACTATGCTGAGTTCCATGAAATCAGCCAGAAGAAGGATTATGCTCTTCTTAAGTCTAGTACAGTACTGGGCATAGAGTACATGCTATAGCAGTCCTTATCTATTGGATAAATTACCAAAAAGGTGAATGATTGAGTGAATGGACAAAGAGGATTTGTCCCCTACCTGCTGTGGGAAGTTTCTTTTAGTTTCTCCATGAAAGAGACAATTGTATCTGGAGAGAACCCATAGCCAAAATGATGATGAGATTTCATTTTGGAGGTCATGATAGGTCTTTTCTTAGCCCATCTTAAAAAGAGTACAAACATAATGCTGTATGTGCTTAAAGAAAGTGAAAAAACTGATACAGTTCCTTCCTTTGGAAGGGTTATTTGTTGTTTGATTAATATTATACATTGAATGAGCAAATAAATGCAGAAGTAGATGTGATAAGGCTATCCTTTCATTACCACTTAATGAAATTTTGCTATGTACCAGCCTCATGTTTACCCTGTATCTATTGTCATCTTTCTTATATAATCTATGTATGTACATCTAGGTATGGCTTATATCTGCTTAAAGAGAAGCTCCAGTGTTTAGAGCTCAAGGAAGGTGTCCTGGGACATACATTGCCCTAGTTACAGAGCAGCCACCTCTGCAGCGGCTGGGTAGAATGCCTACTCCAATAAAAATATAAGCTTACTCCCTCACATGCTCCACTTTCTCTGCCCTTTAAATCCCTGATTCTGGCTGAGATGTAATAGGCATTAAATGGTTATGGTCCACTTTCATGCCTTGTCTCCAGATACTCAGAAACCTCTAAAATAAAAAAATCAGAAAACTAAAACTATACAACAGTTTATTTTATATAGTTACTAAATAACCAGAAATAAGCTGAAGTGTAAGAAAGTAAGGGAGTATGTCACTTAATGAAATCATATGTAGGGAAGAAAAACACTAAGGGGGAGAAAACAATGTAAGAATCATCAACATAAACACTATTTTTATTGAACCAATCTATTCTAGCCCCTGTGTGTTCAATAACTTAGTTGTGCTTGACTTTTTGAGACCCTATGGACTCCTTTGTCCTTGGAATTTTCTAGGCAAGAATACTGGAGTGGGTTGCCATTTCCTACTCCAGAGGTTCTTCCCAACCCAGGGATCGAACCTATGTTTCCTGCATCTTCTGCACTGGAAAGCAGATTTTTCACTACTAAGATCACCTGGGAAGCCCCTATGGTTGCTGCTTAATATAATCCTACCATGTCATCTTTAGAGCAAACCTAGATGATATTTTCTCCATCACAAAAAAAATATTTAAGGTAAATAATTATCAAGTAACATATATATAAGTATCTTCCCTGGTGGTTCAGATGGTAAAGTGTCTGCCTACGATGCAGGAAACCTGGGTTTGATCCCTGGGTTGGGAAGGTCCCTGGAGAAGGAAATGGCAACCCACTCCAGTACTCTTGCCTGGAAAATCCCATGGACAGAGGAGCCTGGTAGGCTATAGTCTATGGGGTCACAAAGAGTCGGACATGACTGAGCAACTTCACTTCACTAGCATATATATTAGTCTTAACTTTGAACTTCTGGATTCAAAGCCTACATTCTCGGATATCACTCTGTGTACCAGCATAGAATATGCTTTAAATTCATCTGTTCACCCTAAAAATATTTGTGGATCATGTAGTATGAGAAAGTTTCTCTTCTAGGCAGTGGAGAAATAGCTGTGAGCAAGATAGTAAGGGTCACTGCAATCATGGAAATAGAATATATTAGTAGGTATAATTGCATATTCATTAAGGAAATGAGTGCTAAAATAGATTTTCTGGATTCCAATTCGCATTCACCGTGGTTTCCTGGTTGTCTCTCTAGTGAGTGGAAGTGAGATGTGCCAGCCATTACCAAAATTAAAATAGATAATAACATCTGGCACATTATGTGTTCAGTAAAAATTGCTTGTGACTCTTTGAGAAAACATACATTTTAAAATAATTGATTACATTACATATAGCAAATGCTGGCTCCTGAAAAATATCACCAAAACTTGTTCCTTTTAAGATAGTTAAGAGCCCACCTTGACAAAGTCTCAGGAGTATATCACAGAGGGCAGTACACTCTGAAATTTCATTCAAGTTAGATCTTTTCATTGTGGGAACTTGAGAAACTAAGCAATACAGAGTTCCCCTTGAGTGGTAAGGCTTGGATTCTAACATCAAGATCTAATTTTTTTTCTTCTATAATTAAATTATCTGAGGATCTCTTCTTAGAGGAGAAACTGATGGGTCAAAATACAAACTGGGTGATGTCCTACAGTACTGATGGCAGAACTTAGTTTATCAAGGTAGCAGATTCCTCCAGTGTGCAGGATGTTACCAAGGAACTTTTGCTTCACTAATCCAATACCAGTCTTTCAGAACTACACAGTGATCTGTTTAAAGCCAGAACTACACAGTGATCTGTTTAAAGCCAAAATACCCCTAGGAGATTGTCAAATACTTTTGTAATGTCTCAGTGTTACTGATCAAGAATCTTTTTGTGCTAGAAAATAAATGTTGTAGTATCAATATCATTGATAGATCTAAAGCAAAAATAGTGAATTTTATGAAATCTGAGAAAATTAGACACCTCCCAGTAGATATTGTTTGCTCTGTAGTTCTCATGAAATTCTATTCCTATGAAAGTTCAGTTACAAAAGCTGACTTCCACCAAAGACCCGCCAGTATTGTTTTCATAGACATAGGAAACTCCTTTACCAGATATCACAGGATAGTAATTTTAGATTTCTATCTATCTAGTATGTTGTTGTGTTTACCTAGTCTTCAGTGGTTGGGCCTCAAGTTTCTGATTCATTTCAAAGAATTGAAACCAAGAGAAATTGGGTGGCTCACCATGGAAAATGGGTACAAATTCAACAATCAGCTTGATTATATGCTTTAACCCCTCACACACAAATTGTGTGTTACGTGTTTTTATTAGACTCATACTAAGGAGTGATTACATGCAAAATAAGTAAAGTAATATAAATAATAAATGCCTTATAAGTAACATAATTGAATGTAACCAAAACCTTAAACCAGGTAGATAGTAAAATAAACAATGAAGGAATACAAATTAAACCATGACAGTTTGTCATATTTTTTTGTGGATCTTAAGGAGAAGCCATTTCTTTCCAGAGAATATCTGCTTCTAATGGATTCCTAACACTTCTTAGCTTGAGGTCTCCAGTAATGATTTAAGATGGTTTATCCCTCTTTGATTGAAAGACATCACACTTAAGTATCAATCTCGTGAAATTTTACTTCTGCACCAGCCTCAACAGTACTTGATAAGGCTTTTCTCCCCCAGAGTTTGAAGGCTATTTTTCTCTCCCAAATTTTAGAGCAGACCTCCAGAATCTAACAGTTGTTTAAGAGAATATTAGGGCTTCCCTGGTGGCTCAGATGATAAAGAATCTGCCTGGAATGAGGGAGACCCAGGTTTGATCCCTGGGTTGGAAGGATCCCCTGGAGAAGCAACTGGCTTAGCCAATCCAGTATTCCTGCCTGGAGAATTCCATGGGCAGAGGAGCCTCGTGAACTACAATCCACAGAGTCACAAAGTCACAAAAGACTGAGAGAATAACACTTTCACTTTCTAGGAGATTATTGAGGAAAATCATTTGTGTCATTTGATTTAAAGGAGACCCTAACCTAAAATCAAGCTGGCATAAATTTCTACTTGTTTTAACTGCTATGACTAGTTATTGCAACAAAGTCAAGACAGCTATGTGGTGATCTCTGAGGATTCCGATGAAGTTGAATCAGAACACCAAGTTTGTCCACCTTACTCAGATAGGAATTTGTAGAAAGTTTTATTATAAATACAACTGGATGAATTGCTGATGACTCATCTGAAATATTTGGCCAGGATTTCTTACAATAGAGCAGAGTCCAGAAGTAGAGGTGATATTACTAGACTTGTCCTGTTACTAACTCAAAAGGAACAATTCAATGAACCCCAAGAATTAAGCTTGTTGTCATTAAAGCAATCATTATGCCATGGGAGTTTGAATGAAGCTGAGAATGTTGCTAATTTGACCTTAAGATTTCTGTTTTTTCTATCTTTCCTGAAGATTGAAGCAATGTGGACAGTAAAGTTACTGTGTGACTGGAAGAGATGTGCAAAACTTCAATTACAGTCTCAGTAAAATGATTGTGCTTAGTAATATCTCAGAAATAGTTTGGGAACACAAAATCATGTAATACGTTGCTACTGGCAGAACTGGAATTCTCCAACAAGGCTTTAGTCCCCCCACCCCACCCCCAAATAAGCAATTATGATATATATTTAAAGCACATTCCAGAAAATATGAAATCTATTTGGACATGTTTAAAGAAATTCTAAGATTTGGGCTCTTATGCATACCCCACCTTTACAGTTTTACCAAGAACAACAAATGAGACATTAGCCACAGATATCCTCAGTGACTTTGTAAAGTTTCTCCACCAGGCTGATTATATACAGTAATCAATTTGTCTGTGCTGTGGTAGATAATTTCATGTTAAATGTTTGCAATTCTCCATTTGATGTCACCTGGTATGGCTAAGTATCCATAATTAGAGTGGTAGAGATTATTCTCATGTAATTTACCTGCAGATTTCTCCCAGTAACTGTGATAACTCTGGAGCCAAAGAAGCCAACAGGCTATTTGAATCTCAAAAAATATAATCATGAGGGACAGGAAGGATATTAGTAAATGCTGCCTGTTAGGGCATTTATTTAGCTTTCCTGGTATCCTCTCTTGATGGGTGTTTACTTTTATAACAATCACCTCTTTAGAAAACTTCAGAGCACTCTAAAGTTACTTAATTTGCTGACCATTCTTTGTCGAGGCTCCTGCAGAAATCAAGAACCCTGTTTATTCTTAAAGATTTCAGAAATAATGGACTACAATCAAAGTATACTTATAATCACTCTGTATCACTCTCTTATGAACCTGTTTATTCTTAAAGAATTCAAAAACCATGGACTACACTCAAAGTATACTTACTATAACTCTGTATCACTGTCTTATATCTCTCTAACTAATCAGGTCTGTGGAATGTAATGCTGCCTTGTGGATGTATTTTGCCTTGGGACATAGTCTAAATATGCTGTTGATTTTCCTGAGTGACAATAAGTATAGACTGTTTTGATCCAGAGTGACACTAACAAAAAACTAGATCATGAATCTACCACTATAAAGTATACTGCCTCGAGGAGTTACTGAAAATAAAATGGTATGGGTATTGTACTATAGGGAAACAGGGAAAAACTATTCTATTTATGACTCTGAGGTCCTAAACAAATCTCTGTCTCTGTCAAGTAGGTTCTTGGAATTGGAGGGTTAAGCTTTTATAAGGACTGGTATAAGTTTTTTACTTCCATTTTTAGTCCTCAATTCCTGGTTTTAGAAGGTACAGTGAAAGTTTGGATAGCAACTTATATGGATAAATCTAAACTGTGTTTAGCCCAAACAATCCTGCCTATGTGAATAGAAATTCTTGTGCACTGGAATGGGTGCTTCCTTGAGATCTTCAGTTTGGGCTCAGTTTAGATACAAAAATAGCAGTATATCAGTTTCCAAATTATCCACATTCCTTATGTGGAGGGGAGTCCTCAAGGACTTGAGGCCTAGACCATCCAGAGAATATTTAGCTTGCAATTCCATTTATACTGTGATTCTCTACCTATCAAGAAAGTAGAGATGCTATTACAGTGGAAGAACAAGTGTAATTTAGATAAAGTCTGAGGGTTATTGGAGAAATCTACCACCTGAATACTTGTCATTTCTAAGGAACAAGTTGTATAATAGTGGTAGTGTTTAAAATTGATATTATAGCACCCATATTGATTTTTTTAATTGCAAGTTTATCCTTTAACATTGTTATATTTTTTTACTTTAAGGGTACAATGTAGGTTATTAGTTGCCTGATACGTACTTAAAACACCTTGATTGATTGTTTATTTCATTTTTTTTAACTGTTTAGATTCTCAGCTAATGGAAGACAATTATTTTCCCAAAGTACTTAATGTTTACAGGTGTCTGGGATGGGAGGGTGTAGTTTTGTCTCTAGTCTGATTAATGTTTAGTGCAGTGCTGCAGATCTAATAATGTGAGTATTTCCCTTTCTAGTTTTCTTGTTTTCATATTAAATCCTCTATTTCTGGTTTAAGTTTATTTGTATCCTGTTCCATATTTTTTAATACTTATTATCTAATATAAAGTACCCTATTTAATATTTTTAATGAGTGTTTGCCTTCTTGCACTAGAATGCAAACATGTTGAGCATAGAGACTTTTTTGTGTCCTTTACTGTGTTAATACCAATGCCCTGACTGTGAGAAACACAAAAATTAGCTTCAATTTTAAAACCAAGTGCTAAACTTACTTCAGATTATTGGTCTGGTAAGGGAGAAACTGTAAGAGAAACTTCAACATTTTGCTTCTTGAAGAAAAAAACAAAATTACAAAGAATTTTGAGGATGAGTGAAATTTGACTAAATTTATAATAAGCAGCATTTGGGGTAGATCAAAGCAAAAATGACATTGACTGGATGGATTGATTTGATCAAACCTAAATAGAGATAATTGGAAGGATTGGAGAGTAGATCAGTTCTAGTAGTGTTTGCTAAATGTAAAGATTTAGTTAAAAACCAGTTTTAACCACTTTTGCAGCTTCCTGAGCAGTGGGTAATCTTATCAGGAAAGGTAGAATTTGCAGCATTTTTGTACATGTGGATGAAGTCTTCCAGCAAGTGTGACATTTTTTTAAATTTCACCATCAAAACCTAAAAACATAAACGTGAGAACATAAAGTTCATTGTCATTTAAATACTCTTTTTTGCCTTTGTAGATAATTTTAATTTTTCCTAAATTAAAATTTTAAATATCAATAACATTTGTAAAGTAAATAATTTGCCAACCATTTAAAAAATATGGTTGATCATTGAACATCATGAATTAGAGGTACAAAAAAGTCTTCCCTCCCCAGTTGAAAATCTGTATATAACTTTACAGTCACCACTCTGTGTCTGTAGTTATGCATCCAAGGATCCATATTCACAGTCTCAACCAGATCCTGTCGTACATACTTGTTGAAAACAATTTGTACAATAAATGGATCTACAAAGTTGAAATCATGTTATTCAAGAGTCAGCTGTATCAATGAAATGGGAAAAAATTCCTTAAGAACACAGCTAATGAAAGAAAGATCACAAGAATAGAAAGTATAAATTGTCCTATATCTGTTAAAGATACTGAATCCAAACTGAAAATCCTTCCAAACGAGACTACTCCAGTCATGAATATTCTTACCAGTAGATTTTTACAAGTATTTAAGGAAAAAATATAGTATTAATTCCCATTTTCTCAGAATAGCTTAACTAAACCTGATAACAGTGTTAAAAATGAATTTATAGAATATGACTACTATGAATATAGATGCAAACATCCTAAATATAATATTAGTAAACCACATTGCATAATATGTCAAAACTAATGCATCAGAACCATTTGGGACTTATTTAGTAAAAGTTGCTTTTTTACATTAAAAAAAAAAAGACTTCTGGTTTCAACTCTGAAATATGAAGAGATTTGAAGTCATTATTTCTGTACTTACAGCAAGATAAAGGTAGGAAAACTGAGAAAAATCAATTATTTCCTTGGATCCATCAGAGGCCTGAAGCTGCAGGGAACACTGCCACCTCAAAATCTGGAGAGACAAACATCCATTGAGATACAGGTGAGATCTGCTAGTTGAAACAGAAGCTACAAATTGGTAGGAAATTTTAACTGCAATTTAGATGAAGAGATGGGTTGAATGTAGAATAAAGTGAAAGGGAGAAACTTCTGGAAACTGTTACACTTTTGTGGGCTTTACCTACAAGAACCTCACATGTTTCTTATGATAAGGATTTGAGAAGAAAAAAAAAAAAACAAGACACCCTTATGACTCTGGAACTGGGGTGGTGGAGGAGAGTGATCCTTGTGAAGTAAACCCAAAGAATTTTCCATAAATGAGGCTTAATCTGCAGAGGAAAGACCTAGAAACTTGAGGGAAGGGCATTCCTCTAACTCTGGCCTATTATAGCCCATTCAGTCTTACCAATCAGAAAACACACACAGACACACACACAACTGTCAAAGCGGTCAGTGCTTCAGGGAAATAGATTGGGAACACTAGAGTCAGGGAAAAGGGTAGGAGACAAGGAGAAAAACAACTATGCTACTGAAGAAACACTTATAAAGGCCACAATCCTAAGACATAGGCAAACAGAACCAGAGACTCATTCAAAACTGTTGTGGATCACTCAATTACCCCACAAGCTAACCATCCCACCAATAAGCTTCACTATAATAACAGTGGATACAGTTAAAAGAGCTTCAAGACAACAGCTCTCTCAGAAGTACTTAGGAAAACCCAGAGTCAAGAGAGGAGACAAAAGCACACTAAAGTAATTTAACACTTCTGATACCTCTAGGAATACAAACACTAAACAGAACACAACTCCTAGTTAGATTACAACAAATCTCACACCAAAGGCTTATTTACCTCAATTCCAAATACCAGACACAACTCAAAAAAACTATAGTGCATGTTACAGAGCAAGAAAAACGCAGTCTGAAGAGAGAAAACAATCAGCAAAACCAGACTCAGGACACAGATGTTGAAATTATCAAATGGGGATTTTAACTGTGATTCATATGTTAAGAGCTCTCAGGGAAAAAGAAGATGTCATGCAAGAATAGATTATATAAGCAGAGAAATAAAAACTACAAGAATCCAAAGGAAATGCTACCAAAAAGAAAAAAAATGAATGACTTCAATAGACTCATCACTAGGTTCAACACAATTGAAAAAAACAATGCTATTGAAAACAATCCAATAGAATTTTCACAAAATGAAATACAAAGAGAAAAAAACGAAAAACCATCCAAGAACTTTTAAAAAGTGAAATACACATAACTGGAATCCCAGAATGAGAAGAGAGCAGAAGAAATTTTGAAAGTAATAATGGTCAAGGATGTTTCAAAATGAATGAAAAACATTAAATCACAAGTGTGGGAATTTAGAGAACACAAAGCAGGAAAAAATGTAAAGCACACAAACACACACAAACTAACAACATTAAAGCCTAGGCATAACCTATTCAATTGAAAGAAAGTGAAAGTCACTCATTTGTGAGTGACTCAAACTCTTTGTGACCCCATGGACTATACAGTCCATGGAATTCTCCAGGCCAGAATACTGGAATGGGTAGCCTCTCCCTCCTCCAGTGAATCTTCCCAACCCAGGGATTGAACCCAGGTCTCCCACATGCAGGTGGATTCTTTACCAGCTGAACCACAAGGGCAGCCCAGGAATACTGGAACCTATCCCTTCTCCAGTGGATCTTCCCAACTCAGGAATCCAACCAGGGTCTCCTGCATTGCAGGCAGATTCTTTACAAACAGCTATCAGGGAAGCCCTCAATTGAAGGAAACCAAAGACAAAGAGAAAATCTTGAAAGAAGTTAGAAAAATACCCACAATGCATTAACTATGGAGAATTACAGTGGACTTATCAGAAACAGAAAGTTAAGAGAACATGATATGAAATATTTAAAATGTTGCAGGAAAGAAATATCGACCTAGAACAAGATTATTCTTCAAAAATAAAGGAGATATAAATACTCTCAGACAAACCAAAAATGAGGAAATTCTTACTGACAGGCATGGTGTACAAGAAATGCTAGAAGTTCTTTAGGAAGAAGGAGAATTATACAGGTCAGAAACTTGGATTGCCATAACGAAAAGAAGAACATTGGAGAATAAATGAGGTAAAATAAAATTATTAGTCCCATTATTCTTAAATAATCTTAAAATGCCTAAAGTAATAATAGCTATAAAATGCTGGTTGATTATGGCATATGGATAGTGAAACATGATAATAATGTCACAAGAGATGGGAAGGAGAAATTGATAATAAAGGAACCTGTACTACATGTGAAATGGTATAGTGTAATTTGTAAAGTGAGTTTGGATGAGTTGAAAAATCTTATAAGTTCTAGAGAAACCAATAAAAAGTAAAAAGAATAATTGATATGCTAAAAGAGGAGATAAAATTGAATCATGTAAAAATCAACTAAAAGCAGAGGATGCAGTAAAATGAGGGGAAAAAGAATAATTCAATGACTAGAAAACAGTCACAAATTGATAGATATTAATTGGTAGTATTAATAATTGTTTTAAATGTGAGGGTTTAAAATACAGGGATTGCCAGAATGAAATAAACAAACAAAAACTCAATTAAATGTTGTCTACAAGAAACCTACTTTAAAATTAAAGATTTAGGTCAATAAAGGTATTGAGGAACCTTTCAGGAAAGGTATTAAGAAACATATATCATGCAAAATCTAATCAAAAGATAGCCGAAGAAGCTGCATTGATTTCAGACAAAGCCAGCTTCAGAACAAGGAAGATTATCATGCATGAAGATTATTTAATGTTAAAGAATCCATTCTTAGAGAAGACATAACAATAATGAATGTACATGCCCCTAACAACAAAGTATAAAGATACGTAAAAGTTGAGGGAACCCAAAGTAAAAATAAACAAGTCAACTATTATAGTTGGAGACTCCAACAGCTCTCTGACAGTAACTGATCAAACAGGCAGAACAATAAAGATACAGATGATCAAAAGAGCACTATCAAATTTGTTTGATACTTACAGACTATCCCATCCATGAAGGAGAACACACATTCTTCTAAAGGTCATATGAAATAGTGACTGAAATAGGTCCTATTATGTTCCATAAAACATACCTTAACAAATATAAAAGATTAGAAGCTATACAAAGCAACAATGAAATGAAACTGGTAGTTGATAAAAATATAGCTGGGAAATCCCCAAATATTTGAATTAAACAATTCAAAATAACAGATACATCAAGGAACATTAGAAAAAAATTTTTTATATTTTGAGCAAAGTAAAGATGAAAATATTACCATAATTTATCAGATGCAGCTAAAGCATCACTTACAGAAAAAAAAAAACATTACATTTATACATTACAAAACTTAAAAGACCTAAACCTATAATCTTAAGTTTTTACCTTAGAAAAAGAACACTTTAAGCCTAAAGAAAATAGAATATTGATAACATCAGTTTAGAACAGAAGTCAGTAAAATTAAGAACAGAAAAACAATAGAGAAAATAAACAAGAGGTAGTTCTTTTAAAAGACCAATAAAATTGCAAAAATTCTACTGAGGCTAAGGAAAAGGGAAAAAAGATACAAATGACTAATAATAGAAATAGAAGAACAATCAGTTCTGAATATAAGGATAGTGAAAGCATAATAACAGAATACTCTGAACTCTATGCTCCCAATTGGACAACTTCGATGAAATAAAACAGTAGTTTTGGTAGCTTGTCATACAAGGAAAAATACATATTCTAAATAGCCCATACAAGGAAAAATACATATTCTAAATAGCCCTAAGTCTATTAAAGGAATTTACAGTTAATAGCTTTAAAAAAGAAAACACCAAGCCCAGATAGTTTTGCTGGTTTATTTTGCCAAACATTTAGGGAAGAAACAGTATCAACCCTCCACCACTGCCTCACAGAAAATGGAAGGGGGATGCATGCTGCCATCTCAGTCCTGTCTGACTCTGTGAGATCTGTGGACTATAGCCTGCCAGGCTCCTCTGTCCATGGACTCTCCAGGCAAGAACACTGGAGTGGGTGACCATTTCCTCCTCCAGGGACTCTTCGAAACCAGGGACTGAACTCTCATCTCTTATGTCTCCTGCATTGGCAGGCAGGTTCTTACCACTATTGCCACTTGGGAAGCACTGGAAAGAAGGGAGTCACTTGCTAACTCACTGCATTAAACCATTATTCCCCTAACACCATAACCAGATAAAGACATCACAAGAAATTGGACGTTACAGACCAATATATGTCATGAGTATCCTCAAAAATATTAGCAAATTAAATCCAATAATATATAGGAAAAATTGTACACAAGCAAGTGAAATTTATTCCAAGTATTTCAACATTCAAGAATCAATCGATATAATCTATCACATCCAAAGGCTACAAAAGAAAACTCATATAGCCATATGCTACAAAAACTTTTGAGAAAATCCAATATTCATTTAAGATAAAAACTCTCAGTAAATTAGTAATGCAGGGAAATTCTCTCAGTGTGGTAAAGGACACCTACAAAAAGCCCTGTAGCTAACATATTTTTTGATGAGAGTCTTTATGCTAATTTCACAAAAAAGATAAGGATGTCTTCTTGTACCACTTCTATACATCATACTGGAAGTCTTAGCTAATTCAGTAAGATAAAAAGTATTAGGCATATAGATTGAAAATGAGAAAAATAAAACTGTCTTTACTCAGAGATGACATGAGTATCTATGTAGAGAATCCCAAAGAATCTATGAAGATAAACAAAAACCTCCTGGAATTAAATGAGATAAATGTGCATAACAAGGATAAAGAATATAAGTTAGTATTAAAAAGTCATTTGTTTCCTATATACCAATTATGAACAATTGGTGTTTGAAATTAATAATTTTTTAAATCCCTTTTATATTTGAAATTTAAAAAATAGGTANTTTAAATCCCATTTATATTTGAAATTTAAAAAATAGGTATTCATTGCACATACTTTTGTGTATCTAAATGGGGAAAGTACAAAATTCTGATAAAAGATAACAAAGAAAATGTAAATAATGGCTATTCTGTTTTCATGAGTCAGTTTTCCCCAGCTTTACCTATGGATACAATATAATCCTATTCAAAGCCCCAGCAAGTTATTTTGTAGATATCAGTAAACTGATTTTAAAGTTTATGTGAAAAGGCAAAAGAACTAGAGTTAACCAACATACTGAAGAAAAGTTTGGAGGACTCACACTACCTTATTTTGAAACACTTACCATAAGCTACCATAATCAAGATAGCATGGCATTGGCAAATAAATAGACTTAGATCAATAGTACAGAATAGAGGATCCAGAGGTAGATATACACTTATAACTTTTATAATTACCTGATCTTTGACAGGAGGTCAAAGGCAATATACCACATAAAAATAGTCTTTTCAATAAATGATTCCAGAACATGGGATTCCACATGCATAACGGGGACCTAGACACAGCCCTTATATGTTACATAAAAATTAACCTGAAATCATAGAACTAGATGTTAAATGTAAAACTATAAAACTTCTCAAAGCAAACATAGAAAATCGATGTGACCTTGGCTTTTGTGATATAACACCAAAAGCACAAAACCATGAAGAAAAAAGAAGTTGAGCTCTATTAAAAGTAAAAGCTTTGATCTGGCAAAAGACACATAAGTTAATGAAAAGACAGGAGACATTGGGAGAGTACATTTTCAAAGCACATATCTGATAAAGATCTTCAATCCAAATAGATAAAAACTCTTAAAATTCAGCAAAAAGAAAACAACCCATTTAAAATGGGCAAAAAATCTGAATAGACACCTCACCAGAGAAATATACAGATGACCGTATGTAAAGATCCCATATATGATCTGTCATTAGGGAGATGCAAATTAAACAAACAAAAAATACTACTACACACCTAGGATAATGGCTAAAATTTAAAAAACTGTCAATTATTTGTGGAAAATACAAGCAACAGAAACTGTCATTCATTGGTGGCTAGAATGAAAAATGGTATAGCAATGTTGGAAAATAGTGTGGTTACAAAGCTAAATGTTCTACATTTAGCCACTGTTCTAGGTATTTACGCAAATGTGTTGAAAACTTAGGTCCACCCAAAAACTAGCACATGAATATTTATAACAGCTTTATTTGTAACTGCCAAAAACTGTCAGTAGCTAAGATATCCTCCAATAGGTTAATCCTTAAAAACACTGTGGCACATCCACTTTACCAACAAGAGAAAGAGAGAGACAGAAACTCAGATGAACTTTGAATACATTTTGCAAAGTGAAAGAAGTCGGTTGAATACATATGGTGTGCTTCCATTTATATGATATTCTGGGAAAGGCAAAACTAAAGATACAGTATTACACATGGTTGTCAGTGGGAGGGCAAGGGCTCAATAGAGAAAGCAAACTGAATCTATCTTGTATGATACTGTAATGGCATATATATGACATTATGCATTTGTTAAAACCCATAGAACTTTACAGCACAGAGTAAACCCTAATATATGTGATTTTTAAAAACTATTTAGTAGTTGGAGGATCCCAGGTTGGAATATAAAATGTAAAAAGAGAATCTACTGTATTACAAATGTATGAAACAATTTCACTTATGGGGTTGTACAGAAAAGATGCTAACAAGTGACTAGGGGAGTTAGTGCAATCTGTAAGACTAAAAGCAAAACAACTATATACAGTCCTGTACTTAATAAAGTTGTTTCTCGTGAGTGTATGGATTAGCAACTCTGAAACCACTACACATACATACTAGAATTAATTAAGTAAGTGGTTGGCAGATGGTGTAAGGTTTTTTGCTGTTGGAGTAGAAAGCAATAGACAAACAAGAAGAGGTTAGAGTAATCCATGTAATAATGGGTTTGAATTGGAAGCATCACTATTAACTTACATTCTGTATCATATATATGTATATGCATATGTAGTTACACACATAAATATTTATATACATATATATAGTTACTTTATATGTATATCTTTCATTAATCTGTCAGTTGAGAAAGCCTAGAAACAATGGTAATCTAATAACAAAAGGCATACCTAAAACCCATAGCTTGGTTTCTAATACTAGTCTCAAAATAATGGATCCTTTCAAAAATGGTTGATTCTATGAAGTGAAGTGAAAGTCATTCAGTCATGTCCAACTCTTATGTGACCCATATGGAATTCTCCAGGCCAGAATACCAGAATGGGTAGCCTTTCCCTTCTCCAGGGGATCTTCCCAACCCAGGGATCAAACCCAGGTCTCCTGCATTGCAGGTGGATTCTTTACCAGCTGAACTACCAGAGCCACCAGGGAAGCCCAAGAATACTGGAGTGGGTAGCCTATCCCTTCTCCAGCGGATCCTCCCAACCTAGGAATCAAACTGAGATCTCCTGCATTTCAGGAAGATTCTTTACCAGCTGAGCTACCAGGGAAGCCTGATTCTGTAAAGGGGCAGGGAATATTAAAGATGAGCCTGGAGCATCCTAGAGGACCAGAAAGTAAGGAAGTGCTTCTCTTTCTAATTATCCATGAATTCACACTAATATAAAAGAGCAAATAAATACATTGGGAGAATAGACAAAATTCTTATGTAAAATAAAACAAATTTTGTAGATACTTTGACTTCAAGGAGGTGCAACATGAATCCTCATTCCTCAAGTGTAGTCTGTGCATAGTGACTTGCTTGCAAAGAATACAGTGTGAAAGTGGCAGGTGGGAGGAAAAGTAAATTTATGGTGGAGAAACCTGATGAACACTATCTCAGCCAGGTAATCAAGGTTAATATAGTCATATTGATAGAATGTAACCTTTTATGACAGGATGAGAATGATACTTTATGATCTTCTTTCCCAGAACCCATAATGACAGTATAATCATGAGACAATAATTAGATAAATCCCACTTGAGAGACAACTCTACAAACACTTAACGTTCTCAGATTAGTTCTTGATGTGCCAAAGAATTGATGCTTTTTAACTGTGGTATTGGAGAAGATTCTTGAGAGTCCCTTGGATAGCAAGATCAAACCAGTCAATCCTCAAGGAAATCAACCCTAAATATTCACTGGAAGGACTGGTGCTAAAGCTGAAGCTCCAATACTTTGGCCACTTGATGCAAAGAACTGACTCATTGCAAAAGACCCTGATGCTGGGAAAGATTTAAGGCAGGAGGAGAGGGGGACTACAAATGATGAAATGGAGGGCATCACCGACTCAATGAACATGAGTTTGAGCAAGCTCTGGGAGCTGGTGATGGACAGGGAAGCCTTGTGTGCTGCAGTCCATGGGGTTGCAGAATTGGACACGACTGAGCAACTGAACTGAGTTCTTCTAAAAAATGAGAGGACTGTCAAAACAAGGAAAATCTGAGAAATTGTCATAGTCAAGAGGATCCTAAGTAGATATAACATCAAAATACAGCATCCTGTATGGGATCATGGAACAGTAGTAGGTCATTAGGCAAAAACAATGGAAATCTGTAAAAAGCATAGACTCAATAACAATGTACCGTTATCAATTAGTTGCATGACAAACCATACTAGTATCAGATAGTAACGGTTTATGAAATGGGGTGTGATATATTCATTAACTGCTAGTTTCAGAGCTTTTAAAAACAAGTCTAAAGCTATTCTAAATTAAGTTTAATTTTAAGAAATTAAAAATCAATGTAATTCATTGTAGTAATACAACAGAGGGGAAATATGTGATAAGATCATAGCATCTGGTCCCATCACTTCATGGGAAATAGATCGGGAAACAGTGGAAACAGTGTCAGACTTTATTTTGGGGGGCTCCAAAGTCACTGCAGATGGTGATTTCAGCCATGAAATTAAAAGACTTTTACTCCTTGGAAGGAAAGTTATGACCAACCTCGATAGCATATTCAAAAGCAGAGACATTACTTTGCCAACAAAAGTCTGTCTAGTCAAGGCTATGGTTTTTCCAGTGGTCATGTATGGATGTGAGAGTTGGACTGTGAAGAAAGCTGAGCGCCGAAGAATTGATGCGTTTGAACTGTGGTGTTGGAGAAGACTCTTGAGAGTCACATGGACTGCCAGGAGATCAAACCAGTCCATTCTGAAGGAGATCAGCCCTGGGTATTCTTTGGAAAGACTGATGCTGAAACTGAAACTCCAATACTTTGGCCACCTCATGCGAAGAGTTGACTCATTGGAAAAGAGTCTGATGCTGGGAGGGATTGGGGGCAGGAGCAGAAGGGGACGACAGAGGATGAGATGGTTGGATGGCATCACTGACTCGATGGACATGAGTTTGAGTGAACTCCGGGAGTTGGTGATGGACAGGGAGGCCTGGCATGTTGCAATTCATGGGTCGCAAAAAGTCAGACACGACTGAGCGACTGAACTGATCTGTACTGATCTCAAAAAGCATTTGATAAATACAAAATTTATTCCTCATGAATCTCATCAGAACTGGGAATTTAACAAAATTCTTTAATGAGATAAGTATTTACAAAATAAATCAATTGCTAAATGCTTAATAATGGAGCTATTGAAAGCTTTTCTCCTATTGAGTGAAAATAAAACAAATTTTCAATCACCATTTCTATTCAACACTATACTGGCTGTTTTAGTGCAGTAAGTCATGCAAAAGGAATAAAAGGTGGATAAGGATTAGAAATGGAAAGTATATGTAAATTCCATTATTTACAGATAACAAAATGGTGCCTATATATGTGTGTTAGTATATATCTCTATCTATCTATACAGCTATATCCCCAAATGATTTGAAATAAGCAATTAAAATTAGGAAATTAAGTTAGCAAAGTTGTTGTATATGTAAGCAAATAAATACAATGAAGTGTGTTTATGCAGAGTACAAACAGATTTTTAAATCAACATTTCCAAGAACATGAGAAATAGCAATTACATAAGAAAAGATCGACATATATCATTACAAAACATTAGTGAAAAGAATAAATACCTCACAAATGAAGAGATATATTCAGATTGGCAGATTTGATTATATTTAGATGTTAATTCTCACCAAATATTCATTTTAAATATTTAATGCATTAGCATTCCAAATCCAAATTTAATTAGGAGTTTTGTAAATTGACACCTGATTTTAAAAATTATATATAATGCAGGTGTGAGGTGTATATATAATGCAAAGAGCCAAGAAGAGCCAAGGTTGTCCTGATCAAAATGAACAAAATTTCTTAAGTTATAAAACTTCAAAGCAGTTAGTAGTTAAGACTGTGTGTAGTGACAAAAGGCAGAAAACTAGCTTAATGAGAAAAAAATAGACTTCACAAACAGATCAAGAAATGTATGGTTACTTGATTAATAATAAAGGTGCCACTGCTGCATAATGAGGAAAAGATGAAAAAACTTGAGTCCATTTTCCAATTTCTAGACATAATGTAGACATATATAAAAAACAAAACCATAAAGATTTTTGAACATAACTTAGGAGAGCAGTATCATGATTCTGGTGAATGCAAAAACTTATAATTGAATAACTAGCACTAACTATAAATGAAAAATTGATAAATTGGTTTGCATCAAAATGAAAACTTCTGTTTATCCAAATTAAAACTTTTGTTTATCAAAATGTATATTCAATAAAAGATCATTATACATAAATAAATTTGTATATGTCAAGAAGTGAGAAAGAAGACATTTAAACAAGCACATCACAAAGGAGGATATCCAAATGGCTAATAAACATGTGAAAAGGTGCTTGAGGTCATTAGCCATGAGAGAAAAGAATATCCAATCAATAAATGTTCACCAGCATATAGAAAAATTTTAAAATGAAGCTATATGTCTATTTAGAATACTCTTAGACTGTATCCATAAACATAATCCCAGGTATAAGAAAAGTTTATAAACATTTTCTCTAAAGTACAAACGTGAGTACTTATAGTAGCACCATTTCTAATGGCAAAAACTGAAAGCAGAGTGCCCATCAAGAGTTGAAAGAATAAGTACACCTCAAAACATGCACACCATTAAACAACAGATAGATCATGGAGAAATAAAAATGGAGAGGCTAACATGGTAGAGGAAGGAAAAAGAACCTCAACAGGGGCTCATACATGGAATGACCACATTTGTTGGAGCTGGACTAATAAATACAATGCTGCTTTACCAAAATTTGGGCTGCACAAGGCTAGATAATAAATATCTGCACAGTGTGGAACAGCAAACTACAGAGCTAAGTTAAAATTTTCTTTAGCACAGGCAGAACTCATCTACAATTTTCAGAGATGGGTTGAAAAAAGAATCTACAGTAGCAACAGGTATGAAGTACAAGCAAAATGAGAATTACCAAAAATGAAAATTAATCTGGACCCTCCCTTTCTTCAGTGATTACAGAAAGCAATAATTCCTAATATATCTTTGGACTAATAGAGACAAATGTCTAAGATTTTGGGGTTAGTTCTTCAAGGAACTATGGATTTTATTATGGCTAATTCTTTTTATGAGTGACTCATACATGAGCTTTGCTTTGATTAAATTTGTGAAGTCTTATCATTTACTAGTATTATTTCTTTGGTGCATTATCTGGTTACATCTAAAATCATATATAGACAAATTTTATTTGTTAGATTGTTTGGGGTTTGCTAAGGTGTTGTGATATTTGTGGATCATAAATGAACTACTCACAATTGAAGGACCATGGCAACTGCAGCCAGAGGTTTGAAATCCAGGCATATACTTTGCCCATGATAAGTGAGACAATAAAATCATAAGTACCCTGATACTGATATCTAGCTTCTTATTATCATGTGGCTTCATTAGATTTATTTTAAGTAGAAAATCCATGCTATTAATGATGCCATTGCTTTTCTGCTCTGGCTTCCTGGAGGAGACAGCCAAGAACTAGCTAGTAATAGATTTTAAATTTACATAAAGATTTCTGACAGGTTTCTTGAGGCAAAAGTATATTATTTACATCAATTTGACTGATGAATCACTGGCTATGTATAAAGGAACGTGCCCCTCCCTGTTTGAGTAATATCCTTCCTATATAAATCACCACGGAACATGAGCAATGCAAACATGAAACACACGTTCTCTGAACACTGCCCTGTCTTTGTCTTCATACACAAATATAAACGGGGAAGACGACCCTTTAGCCCACTTCCCCTGGACTACCCAGTTGTCCTACACTGAATCTCTCAGATCTCCAGTCTACTTGGGACCCAGAATTTAAGGACGCTATCCCTAGTAAGAAATTACAGAATAAAGCCTGAGTCAGTGTGGATGGTGCCCTAGTTTTAGTCAATGAGGACGTTTTGTCTTGAGATGTGGTTGCCTAAAAATCATGCTTAATGAAATTACTCTGGAGCCTAGCAGAGGTGAAAATCCTGAATTATGAAATGAGAGTGAGAGTTCTTAGCTTCACTGTTAATGTTGTTCAGTCACTCAGTCATGTCCGACTCTTCGCTACCCCGTGGACTGCAGCACACTAGGCTTCCCTGTTCTTCACCATCTCCTGGAGCTTGCTCAAACTCAGGTCCATTGAGTCAGTGATGCCATCCAACCATTTCATCCTGTGTCATCCCCTTTTCCTCCTGCCTTCAATCTTTCCCAGCATCAGGGTCTTTTCTAATGAGTCAGCTCTTTGCATCAGATTGCCAAAGTATTGGAGCTTCAGCATCAGTCCTTCCATTGAATAATCAGGGTTGACTTCCTTTAGGATTTATTGGCATGATTTCCTTGCAGTCTAAGGGACTCTCAAGAGTCTTCTCCAGCACCACAGTTCAAAAGCATCAATTCTTCAGTGCTCAGCCTTCTTTATAGTCCAATTCACATCCATATATGACTACTTGGAAAACGATACCTTTGACTATACAGAACTTTGTCAGCAAAGTAATGTCTCTGCTTTTAATATACTGTCTAAGTTGGTCATAGCTTTTCTTCCAAGGAGCAAGTGTCTTTTAATTTCATGGCCGCATTAACCATCTGCAGTGATTTTGGAGCCCAAGAAAATAAAGTCTGTCATTATTTCCATTGTTTCCCCATCTATTTGCCATGAAGTGATGGGACTAGATGCCATGATCTTAGCCTTTTTCACTTTCATCAAGAGGCTCTTTAGTTCCTCTTCACTTTCTGCCATAAGAGTTGTGTCATCTTCATATCTGAAGTTATTGATATTTCTCCCAGCAGTCTTGATCTCAATTTGTGCTTCATCCTGCCTGGTATTTCACATGATGTACTCTGCATATAAGTTAAATAAGCAGGGTGACAATATACAGCCTTGATATACTCCTTTTCCTATTTGGAACCAGTCTGTTGTTCTATGTCCCATACTAACTGTTGCTTCTTGACCTGCATACAGGTTTCTCAGGAGGCAGATAAGGTGGTCTGGCATTCCAGACCTTCACTACAACTTCACTGTAGTAGGAACTCTATTCATAGGCTTCAGATAATAAAGCCCATATGGGAAACATGTTTTTTCCACTTCTTTCTGTCTNAGAATTTCACTTTTCATCTGAGTGCTTTATTGGAATTTGTGGAAGTTTTATAATTCATCAAAATCATTTCTATGATGCAATATTTGCTTTATTCTAAATATCCAAGTAAATAAATTCAAACCTGTTATATTACTTCAAGTTTTTAATGTGTGGTTTTTAATTGTTGATCATTTTTGGACTGTTACCTATTTAAAGATCCTGGTAATTGTGAATCTTTGTGATCCAGATAATTGTTTTCCTATTATGTAAAATCAATATACTTAGAAACTTCTTGATATCCTATTTACTTTTTAGGAATAATACCCATGAAATACAGTTTTCCTTTGACTACTGTCCTGCTGCTGTCCTCTTAGACAAAGACTATTGAGAAAGATGACTTTCTTTCTGTCCCGCTATACAAGTGACACATGAAAGCTACACAGAGTAACTTCACTGAATGCACCCAAACCCCAGTCTACTTTGGCATGAGGTTTTTAAGAATACTAACTCTGGTTAGACTTTTCAGAATCAAGCAAATATATAGGGAGAGCACCATGGCTTGTGTCATTATGCTAATCCCCAGCATAGGTGCCATTCTTGGGAACAGATGTAGGAGTGTTCTAGGCTGTGCAAAATAAAGCTATGGAAGCAGATATAACGAAGAGAAAAAGAGTAAGGAGTCCTTGAAAAATTTTGTAAAGACTGAGCCATATAATGAAAGTATCAGGTTAGACAGTGGTCACCTAGTTACCTGGAAGAAAGGCAATAAGGCTGCTAGAAGGACTGAAAATGGTAAGGATCCATTTGCCCTTTCCCCTCAAGCTCTGAAGAGATCCACAGTATTTGCCAAGGTGCCCTGCACTGTGCTTTCAGTCTACAATCCTATACCTGGGCTTGCTTACTGGCCACCACACAAATTGCTGCCTCTAGTTGACTTTCTTCAACTAATGAAACAGGCACAATGAAGGCAAGTTGGTAATCTCTATATCAGGGCACTGAAGTTCTCAGGAATCCTATACTCTTCCTTCAACAGCTTAGGCTATTCTGTTCTTTGTACCTTGGAAACCTAAGAAAGGGGACTACTGAAAAGATTCCTTGAAAACTTTCTGTAGGAGGTAAACTGGGAAAGGCTAAATACTGTACTTAGAAGTTGACTCCTTCATTGTTTTTCATCACAGTTCTCTGAGGCATTTTCTAAGTCTACATATATAAATCTATGTAAATATCAGAATAGACATTGAGCCTCTCCATTTTTATGACACTTTCGTTGCTAGGAATTCAAATACAAGTAGGAAGAAAAAGTAAGTTGATGGCAAGAATGAATAGTTTCTCATATACTGGTAGCTACAATCTGGCTTTGAGAAAGCATGTAGAAAAGTAAGCCATAAAGAAACTTAAGAGTGCAGTTTAGCTGCCTAATTATAATTATCTACAAAGGAACACAATATTTTCTGGTGATCCCAACAAATGAGAAGGCACACCTGAGGAAAAAGTTACTAATTCCCTATTGAAAAGTCAAGATATTAGAAAAAGTAATGCTGGAAGAGACTGAGGAAGATGCAAGGGATACAATCTAGGACTGAAACTTTACCACCTCCTCAAGAGGATCTTCCTTACTCCAAGAAATCAGACAGAAAAAATGGGTAAATGTTGCAAACTAATGGACAAAGTTGACATCATGCGAAAACCTTAGAACTGGGAATGAAATGAACTTACATGTCTGTTTTTCTTTTCTCCATCTTAAATGTTTCTAGTCCTTTCTTGTGGATACTGAAGCCATGAATTCTGCAATTTTACTACCTTTCTTGTTTTACCCTAACCCAGAAAAAACATCCATGATATGGGTGTTTCTGGATGACTTTATACTTATTCTTTTTTAATATAAATTTATTTTAATTGGAGGTTAATTACTTTACAATATTGTATTGGTTTTGCCACACATCAACATGAATCCGCCACAGGTATTCGCGTGTTCCCCATCCTGAACGCCCCTCCTACCTCCCTCCCCGTACCATTCTTTCTCCTCTGAGATTCCCATGCAACTTGTACTTCTGAAGTATATATCTTGTCTGTTGATGTGCTTGATGATATCAGAAAGGGACCTGCTATGTAACTAAGGGGTATGATAGTCTATATTTTGGATAGACTGTTTCTGGAGCACCTGGGATGCAAGGCATCCAGGTTGATAAATATCTGCTTTCAGAAGCAAAAGGGGGCTATAGGAGAACAGCAGTCTTACCCAGTGCTGAAAAAGTACACCCAAATTATAGAAAATCTGTATTTATGGATAGAAAAATTCTATCCATTTAATAAAAGGGATGAATCTCGGTACAGTTTACAATAAAGAAAATACATGCCAGTGTATAAAACATATTCTCTGCTTCTAGATCAAACAAAACGTATAAAACCAGTAGAGAAATATGAAAATGGAGCATAATAAAGAAGAGGATATTTATCTTATAATTCCCTTATTTATTACTATAAGGAAGAAATTTGACAAGGAGATCTATCTGTTTATAGAACTGTCCATGATCTGAGAGCAATAAATAAGTCATAATTGGTCTGATACCTGTGCTATCCAATCTTGCTACTTTCTTAACCTCTGTGTCTGAGTTGGCTAATTATCTTTATGTAGTTTATTTACTATGTTCAGCTTTCTTGGCTTTACCTTTATTTTTTTAATAAATTTATTTATTTTAATTGGAGGTTAATTACTTTACAATATTGTATTTGTTTTGCCATACATCAACATGTATCCACCACAGGTATACACGTGTTCCCCATCCTGAACCCTGCTCCTTCCTCCCTCCCCCTACCATCTTTACCTTTAGATAAAGTTAATGTTCATATTTACGTTTACCTATGTAGGCTTTCAATACTTGTGGCAGTTGATTCCACAGACATTCAAAGATTCATTTACTGTATTCTCTAGGTATTTACAAAAAAAAAAAAATTAATAATTATCTCTGCCTTGAGGCTCCAAACTAATTCAAACTGGTTGATTTACTGATAGCTGCTTACATGCTAACAAAGAAGATACTTTAGCTTTACTAAATTTCTTAGTCTCCCGGACACAACATCTTCCTGAATATGTCACAACATTATCAAACTGACATGTATCATTTGACATGTATATAGCTCCAATTGCATTGCATGTATGCAATAGGCCAGCAGACAGAAGATAGTTACATCCTGAACTCAGCCTAGATATACAAATGAAACAATGTCAAACACACACACATACACACCTCCATTGATTTTGAGAGTTGTTTATGGATCCTTGCCTTTTAAGCCTAAGCCTCTCATGGTATGTTGTATGAAATAACAAAATTGTAGTACAAATAAAGAAGCCTTTCACATTCTTAGACTGGATGTTTCTCTTTCTGTGTTAGTTTTTAACTTTAATAAGACCTTCTACATTCTCTGTAATAAGATTTAGGGTGCTTCTAATAGTGAGCTTATTAAAAATTAGGCCTTGGTTTTAGGCATATTGCTTACTTTTCTATGTTATTGGATTTTGTTGCTCTGGGAATGTAAAGGTATTTACAAGGCATTATAGCAAGAACTCCCTGATTAAAAGACTTAAGCTTTAACCTTAGAGCACTTAATTTACTTATAGATACCTCATGATGTTACTATTTTACAAGTTTTTAAGATTCATTTCTCAATTTGCTGCCAGTCTAGTTACGAACAAGTCTTATCGTCTAATTCAAATATGATTCTTTGCAAGTGTAGCCTCATTAACCCAGCTACAATGCTGCCTTATCCTGACAAAACATGTTGAATATGACTGTCTCACGGCCATTGATATGGATATTGGACCTTGGTCTGATTTACATAATATTCCTATTCCCAAAGCTGACTATAATCGTATGTTATGCAGTAGTCAATCCTCTTGAGATTTTAGAGGTTTCTGTTCCCTCAAACAAAAAGTTAGTTCAAGCAGCAATGTCTGCTCATTCATTTATAATTTTATTTCTGTTTCTTTTTTCCTTATGTAGCCTAGCTACAGGTTTGTCAACAGTATTTATCTTTTCCAAAAACCAACTTGAAAATATTTATATTGTTTTGTCTAGTCTCTATTTCATTTATTTCTTCTCTGATCTTTATTATTTGCTGACTTCAGATAACTTGGAGCTTAGTTTGTTCTTTTTCTAGTTTTTTGACCTGTAAAGTTAGATTACTTGAGATCTTTCTTTTTTCTTAATATAGGCACTTATTGCTATTCAGTCTTAGAACAGCTTTTGCTTCACCACATAAGTTTGGATATGTTGTGTTTCCATTTTAATTTGCCTTGATTATTTTAATTTTGTTTCTTTTATGAATTTTTATTTCCTTTTCAACCCATTAGTAGTATGTTATGTATATTAGAGTATGTTGTTTAATTTTCATATATTTGTGAATTTTCCAACATTTTTCTGTTATTGATTTCTAGTTTCATACTACTGTAGTTGGAAAAGACAAATGATAAACTTGATAATCTCATTTGTTTTTGTTAAGACATGTTTTGTGGCCTAACACATAATTTATCCTGGGGATTATTTCATGTGTACTTAAAAGAATGTATATTCTGAAGCTGTTAGATAGAATGTCCTGTATATATTTATTAGGTCTTTCTGGTCTATAATGTTAAATCCAATGTTTTCTTAGACTTTTTGTCTGGATTATTTATCTATTTTGAAAATGGGTTATTAAAGTCAGCTGTGTGGTTATTCAGTCACTAAGTTGTATCCAACTCTTTGTGACTCATGGACTGCAGCACACCAAGCTTCTCTCTCCTCCACTGTTTCCCAGAGTTTGCTCAAATTCATGTCTATTAAATTAGTGATGCTATCTAAGCATCTCATCCTCTGTCACCCACTTCTCCTTCTGCTTTCAATCTTTCCCAACATCAGGGTCTTTTCCAATGAGTCAGCTTGTCAAATCAGGTTGCCAAAATACTGGCGCTTAACTTTATCAACTTTACTTCCAATGAAAATTCAAGGTTGATTTCCTTTAGGGTTGATTGATTTGATCTCCTTGCACTCGAAGGGACTCTCAAGAGTCTCCTCGAGCACCACAGTTTGAAAGTATTGATTCTTTGGAACTCAGCCTTCTTTATGGTCCAACTCTCACATCTGCACATGATGTGGTTTTTCCAGTGAAAAACCATAGCTTGACTATATAGACCTTTGTTGATAAAGTGATGTCTCTGCTTTTCAATACATTGTCTAAGTATGTCATAGCTTTTCTTGCAAGGAGCAAGCATGTTTTAGTTTCATGACTGCAGTCACCATCTGCAGTGATTTTGGAACCCAAGAAAATAAAATCTGTCACTGCTTCCACTTTTTTCCCTTCTATTTGCCATAAGGTGATAGGACTGAATGCCATGATCTTAGTGTTTTTTTAATGTTGAGTTTCAAGTCAGTTTTTTTTTTTCAGTCTCTTTTTTTCACCCTAATCAAAAGGTTCTTTAGTACCTCTTGACTTTCTGCCATTACAGTGATATTATCTGCATATCTGAGATCGCTGATATTTCTCCCAGCAATGTTGATTCATCCATCCTGACATTTCACATGATGTATTCTGTAAGTTAAATGATCAGGATGGCAATATACAGCCCTATTATACTTCCTTCCCAATTTTCAACCATAGAGGTTCATGTCTAACTGTTGCTGCTTGACCCATGTACAGGTTTCTCAGGAGGCAGGTAAGGTGGTCTGGTACTCCCATCTCTTTACGTATTTTCCACAGTTTTTTATAATCCACACAGTCAAATGCTTAAACATAGTCAATCATGCAGAAGTAGATGTTTTTCTGGAACTCCCTTGCCTTCTCTATGATCCAACAAATATTGGCAATTTGATTTCTGGTTCCTCTGCTCTTTGAAACCCATCTTTTTTATCTGGAAGTTCTCAGTTCATGTATTGCTGAAGCTAACTTGAAGGATTTTGAGCATAACCTTGCTAGCAAGTCAAAATGAGCATACTTGTATGGTAGTTGGAACATTCTTTGGCATTGCCCTTCTTTGGGATTGGAATGAAAAATAACCTTTTTTAGTTCTGTAGCCACTGCTGAGTTTTCCATGTTCACTGACACGTTGGATGGAGTACTTTAACAGCATTATCTTTTAGGACTTTAAATAGATCAGTTGGAATTTCATCACCACCTCTAGCTTTGTTCATCATAATCCTTCCTAAGGCCCACTTGATTTCATACTTCAGGATGTCTGGCTCTAGTTTAGTGACCACGCAATTGTGGTTATCCAAGTCATTAAGACTTTTCTTGTATTCTCCGTGTATTCTTGTCACCTCTTCTTAATCTCTTCTGCTTCTGTTAGGTCCTTAGCATCCTTTATCATGCCCATCCTTACATAAAATGTTGCCTTGATATCTCCAACTATCTTAAAGAGATCTTTAGTCTTTCCCATTGTATTTTTTCCTCTATTTCTTTTCATTGTTCATTTAAGGCCCTCTTATTTCTCCTTGCCATTCTCTGGAACTCTGCAATCATTTGGGTATATCTTTCCCTTTCTCTTTTGTGTTTCATGTCTCTTCTTTTCTCAGTTATTTGTAAAGCCTCCTCAGACAACCACTTTGCCTTCTTGCATTTCTTTTTCTTTGGAATGGTTTTGGTTTTGCTTCCTGTGCAATGTTATGAATTTCCATCCATAATTCATCAGACACTCTTTCTATCAGATCTAGTCCCTTGAATCTATTTGTCACCTCCACTGTATAATCATAAGGGATTATATTTAAGTCAAACTTGAATGGCCTAGTGGTTTTCCATACTTTCTTCAAAGTATGTAAAAAAGTATTTAAACCTGAATTTTTCAATGCATGATATGAGCCACAATCATCTCCCAGTCTTGTTTAGTTGACAGTAGAGCTTCTCCATCTTTGGCTTCAAAAAATATAGTCAATTTGATTTCAGTATTGACCATCTTGTGATGCCCATGTGTAGAATCATCTTTTGGGTTGTTGGAAAAGGGTGTTTGCTATGACCAGTGTGCTCTCTTGACAAAACTGTTAGCCCTTACCCTGCTTCATTTTGTACTTCAAGGGCAAATGTGCTTGTTATACTGGGCATCTCTTGACTTCCTACTTTTGCATTCTAATATACATATAATGACATCTTTTTTGATGTTAGTTCCAGAAGGTATTGTAGGTCTCCATAGAGCTGGTAAACTTCAGCTTCTTGAGCATCAGTGGTTGGGTCATTAAGGTGATATTGAACAGTTTGAAACAAACTGATCATTCTGTAGATTTTGAGATTGCACCCAAGTACTGCATGTCAGCAAAAAGGCAAAATGGCTGTCTGAGGAGGCCTGACAAATAGCTGTGAATATAAGAGAAGCAAAAAGCAAAGGAGAAAAGGAAAGATATAACCATTTGAAAGTCTAGTTCCAAGGAACAGCAAGGAGAGATAAGTGATCAATGCAAAGAAATAGAGGAAAACAATAGAATGGGAAAGACGAGAGATTTCTTGAAGAAAATTAGAGATACCAAGGGAACATTTCATACAAAGATGGGCTCAATAAAAGACAGAAATGGTATGGACCTAACAGAAGCAGAAGATATTTTTAAAAGGTGGCCATAATACACAGCAGAACTATACAAAAAAGATCTTCATGGCCCAGATAATCACTATGGTGTGATCATCAACTCAGAGCCAGACATCCAGGTATGCAAAAACAAGTGGGCCTTCAGTTCAGTTCAGTTCAGTTCAGTCGCTCAGTCATGTCTGACTCTTTGTGACCCCATGAACCGCAGCACGCCAGGCCTCCCTGTCCATCACCAACTCCCAGAGTTCACTCAGACTCACGTCCATTGAGTCAGTGATGCCATCCAGCCATCTCATCCTCTGTCGTCCCCTTCTCCTCCTGCCCCCAATCCCTCCCAGCATCAGAGACTTTTCCAATAAATCAACTCTTCGCATGAGGTGGCCAAAGTACTGGAGTTTCAGTTTTAGCATCATTCCTTCCAAAGAAATCCCAGGGCTGATCTCCTTCAGAATGGACTGGTTGGATCTCCTTGCAGTCCAAGGGACTCTCAAGAGTCTTCTCCAACACCACAGTTCAAAAGCATCAATTCTTCGGTGCTCAGCCTTCTTCATCGTCCAACTCTCACATCCATACATGACTACTGGAAAAACCATAGCCTTGACTAGACGGACCTTAGTCGGCAAAGTAATATCTCTGCTTTTGAATATGCTATCAAGGTTGGTCATAACTTTTCTTCCTTAGGCAGCATCAATTCAGATCAGTTCATTTGCTCAATCGTGTCCGACTCTTTGTGACCCCATGAACCACAGCACACCAGGGCGCCCAGTTGATCGCGAACTCCCAGAGTCTACCCAAACCCATGTCTGTTGATTTGGTGATGCCATCCAACCATCTTATCTTCTGTTGTCCCCTTCTCCTCCTGCCCTCAAATTTTCCCAGCATCAGAGTCTTTTCCAATGAGTCAGCTCTTCGCATCTGGTGGCCAAAGTATTGGAGTTTCACCTTCAACATCAGGCCTTCCTATGAACACCCAGGACTGATCTCCTTTAGGATGGACTGATTGGATCTCCTTGCAGTCCAGGGGACTCACAAGAGTCTTCTCCAACACCACAGTTCAAAAGCATCAGTTCTTCGGTGCTCAGCTTTCCTTATAGTACAATGCTCATATGCATACATGACCACTGGAAAAACCGTAGTCTTGACTAGACGGACCTTTGTTGACAAAGTAATGTCTCTGCTTTTTAATATGCTGTCTAGGTTGGTCATAACTTTCCTTCCAAGAAGTAAGCGTCTTTTAATTTCATGGCTGCAGTCACCATCTGCAGTGATTCTGGAGCCCAGAAAAACAAAGATAGCCACTGTTTCCACAGTTTCCCCATCTATTTCCCATGAAGTGATGGGACCGAATGCCATGATCTTCGTTTTCTGAATGTTGAGCTTTAAGCCAACTTTTTCATTCTCCTTTTTCACTTTCATCAAGAAGCTCTTTAGTTCCTCTTCACTTTCTGCCATAAGAGTGGTGTCATCTGCATATCTGAGGTTATTGATATTTCTCCCGGCAATCTTGATTCCAGCTTGTGCTTCTTCCAGTCCAGCGTTTCCCGGCAATCTTGATTCCAGCTTGTGCTTCTTCCAGTCCAGCATTTCTCATGATGTACTCTGCATAGAAGTTAAATAAGCAGGGTGACAATATACAGCTTTGACGTACTCCTTTTCCTATTTGGAACCAGTCCGTTGTTCCATGTCCAGTTCTAACTGTTGCTTCTTGACCTGCATACAGGTTTATCAAGAGGCAGGTCAGGTGGTCTGGTACTGTGATCTCTTTCAGAATTTCCCACAGTTTATTGTGATCCACAAGCCAAAGGTTTTGGCATAGTCAATAAAGCAGAAATAGATGTTTTTCTGGAACTCTCTTGCTTTTTCGATGATCCAGTGGATGTTGGTAATTTGATCTCTGGTTCCTCTGCCTTTTCTAAATCCAGCTTGAACATCTGGAATTTCACGGTTCACGTGAAGCTGAACCTGAAGCTGAAGCCTAGCTTGGAGAATTTTAAGCATTACTTTACTAGCATGTGAGATGAGCGCAATTGTATGGTAGTTAGAGCATTCTTTGGCATTGCCTTTCTCTGGGATTGGAATGAAAACTGACCTTTTCCAGTCCTGTGGCCACTGCTGAGTTTTCCAAATTGGCTGGCATATTGAGTGCAGCACTTTCACAGGATTTGAAATAGCTCAACTAGAATTCCATCACCTACACTAGCTTTGTTCGTAGTGATGCTTCCTAAGGCCCACTTGACTTCACATTCCACGATGTCTGGCTCTAGGTGAGTTATCACACCACTGTGATTCTCTGTGTCGTGAAGATCTTTTTTGTACAGTTCTTCCATATATTCTTGCCACCTCTTCTTAATATCTTCTGCTTCTGTTAGGTCCAGACCATTTCTGTCCTTTATCAAGTCCATCTTTGCATGAAATGTTCCCTTGGAATCTCTAATTTTCTTGAAGAGATCTCTAGTCTTTCCCATTCTATTGTTTTCCTTTATTTCTTTGCACTGATCGCTGAGGAAGGCTTTCTTATCTTTCCTTGCTATTCTTTGGAACTCTGCATTCAAATAGGTATATCTTTCCTTTTCTCCTTTGCTTTCGCTTCCCTTCTTTTCACAGCTATTTGTAAGGCCTCCTCAGACAGCCATTTTACTTTTTTACATTTCTTTTTCTCAGGGATGGTCTTGATTCCGGTCTCCTGTACAATGTCATGAACCTCCGTCCATAGTTCATCAAGCACTCTGTCTATCAGATCTAGTCCCTTAAATCTATTTCTCACTTCCACTGTATAGTCATAAGGAACTTGATTTAGGTCCTACCTGAATGGTCTAGTGGTTTTCTCCATTTTCTTCAATTTCAATCTGAATTTGTTGATAAGAAGTTCATGATCTGAGCCACAGTCAGCTCCTGGTCTTGTTTTTGCTGACTGTATAGAGCTTCTTCATCTATGGCTGCAAAGAATATAATGAATCTGATTTCAGTGTCGACCATCTGGTGACATCAATGTGTAGAGTCTTCTCTTGTGTTGTTGGAAGAGGGTGTTTTCCATGACCAGTGCGTTCTGTTTGCAGAACTCTATTAGCCTTTGCCCTGCTTCATTCTGTACTCTACGGCCAAATTTGCCTGTTACTCCAGGTGTTTCTTGACTTCCTACTTTTGTATTCCAGTACCCTATAATGAAAAGGACATCTATTTTGGGTGTTATTTTTGGGTGTTAGAAGGTCTTGTAGGTCTTCACAGAACTGTTCAACTTCAGTTTCTTCAGCATTACTGGTCGGGGCATAGACTTGGATTACCATGATATTGAATGATTTTCCTTTCATTCTGTCGTTTTAGAGATTGCTTCCAAGTACGGCATTTCAGACTCTTGTTGACTATGATGGCTACTCCATTTCTTCTAAGGGACTCCTGCCTACAGTAATAGATATAATGGTCATCTGAGTTAAATTCACCCATTCTAGTTAAATTCACCCATCCCCCCATATACACTCTTTATATTGTTGATGTCAGATTTTATTTCTATCTATAAATTGTGAATCTATTAAAAATTTCTTATGGTTAAAAGTATTCTTTTTTTGTATCTTTTTTTTAAATTTTAATTTTTACTTTATTTTGCTTTACAACACTGTATTGGTTTTGCCATACATTGACATGAATCAGCCACGGGTGTACATGAGTTCCCAATCCTGAACCCCTCTCCCACCTCCCACCCCATATCATCTCTCTGGATCATCCCCGTGCACCAGCCCAAGCATCCTGTATCCTATATCAAACATAGACTGGCGATTCATTTCTTACCTGATAGTATGCATGTTTCAATGCCATTCTCCCAAATCATCCCACCCTCTCCCTCTCCCACAGAGTCTAAAAGTCCGTTCTAAACATCTGTGTCTCTTTTGCTGTCTCACATACAGGGTTATCATTACCATCTTTCTAAATTCCATATATATGTGTTAGTATA
>SJYQ01008483.1:396197-433344 GCA_006410935.1 Redunca redunca
AAAAAAAAAAAATTCCTAAAAATATTTCTAATGAATATCAAAAATATTATAGAGTTAATAGTCATAAAATATTAATGTTAACATTTTATACTAAGCATGTTGGAGAAAGAGGAAAACAATACATGAAAATGTTTTTAAATGCCTGAAAATAAAACATATTAACTCCTATTAACTCTCCTGTTGAAGAGAGATGATGACCTAAAAATCATGTTCAATAGGATTATACTGAAGCCCAATGGAGGTGGCAGTCCAGGGGCAAGAGGTCGAGTGTGATTCTGTTCCTTTCAGAGCCCTGGGATTTGGGTGTGGAGGCACCCAATCCCTCAAGGAAAGCCCTTGAGACTCCACTTTTTCTAGGGGCTTCCACATGGCCAAGGTGTGGTCCTGCCTTCAGCTTTCTTTCCTGATCACTACTTCCACCAATCACCCAAAGATCGTAGATGAGGCTTTTCCTTAACTCCTTCAAATTGTGCCTTTCCATCAGATATTCTGGTGAGAGTCTCACCAGAGACCAAATGAATACTTTTCAAAATTCATCAGAAATATTTTTAGAGGTAATTTTACTAAGTATAGTTGTTTTTTCCTTGTTTATTTTTTCAACTTAGGATTGTCATAGTTGTGTATGTTTTTTTTAAGTCTTGTTAAATACATGTTTTGTGTGTGATCATTATATACTTTTTCAAAACATTGACATGAATCAGCCATGGGTGTACATGTGTCCCCCATCCTGAACTGCCCTCCCACCTCCCTCCCCATCCTATCCCTCAGGGTCATCCCATGCACCAGCCCTGAGCACCCTGTCTCATGCATCAAACCTGGACTGGTTATCTATTTCATATATGATAATATAGATGTTTCCCTGGTGGCTCAGAGGGTAAAGCATCTGCCTGCAATGCAGGAGACCTGGGTTCGATCCCTGGGTTGGGAAGATCCCCTGGAGAAGGAAAAGGCAACCCAACCCAGTACTCTTGCCTGGAAAATCCCATAGACTGACAAGCCTGGTAGGCTACAGTCCATAGGGTCGCAAAGAGTCAGACACAGCTGAGCGACTTCACTTTCCATGCTATTCTCTCAAATCATCCCAGTTCTCCCACAGAGTCCAAAAGTCTGTTCTTTATCTCTGTCTCTTTTGCTGTCTCGCATATAGGGTCATTGTTACCATCTTTCTAAATTCCATATACATGCATCAGTATACTGTATTGGTGTTTTTCTTTCTGACTTATTCACTCTATATAATAAGATCCAGTTTCATCCACGTCATTAGAACTAATTCAAATGTGTTCTTTTTAATAGCTGAATAATAATATTCCATTGTGTATATGTACTACAGCTTTCTTATCCATTCATCTGCTGATAGACATCTAGGTTGCTTCCATGTCCTGGCTATTGTAAACAGTGCTGTGATAAACATTGGGGTACACATGTCTCTTTCAATTCTGGTTTCCTCAATGTGTAAGCCCAGCAGTAGGACTGCTGGGATGTATGGCAGTTCTATTTCCAGTTTTTTTAAGGAGTCTCTACACTGTTCTCCATTGTGGCTGTACTAGTTTTCATTCCCACCAACAGCATAAGAGGGTTCCCTTTTCCCCACACCCTCTCCAGCATTTATTGTTTGTAGACTTTTTGGTAGTAGCCATTATTAGGGCTTCCCTGATAGCTCAGTTGGTAAATTGCAGGGCCTGCAATGCAGGAGACCCCGGTTTGATTCCTGGGTCAGGAAGATCCCCTGGAGAAGGAAATGGCAACCCACTCCAGTATTCTTGCCTGGAAAATCCCATAGACGAAGCAGAATGGTGGGCTACAGTCCATAGAGTCACAAAGAGTCAGGAAGGACTGAACGACTTCACTTTCACTTTCATTCTGACCAAAAATGGTCCGGATCTTGCCATTCTGACCTGAATAATTTGAGGTCAGTGGTTCTCTTTGGTTCTGGACACCAGACACAGAGGATGTTGGACTAAGGAGGAAGCCCACCTCAACGCAGTCCAGAAGGGGAAGTCCTTTCAAGAACCTCAGTCTTTACAAAGGAAGGAATCTGGCTGCCACACCATCTTGCTAGGCTCCAAGCCCTTGGCCCTGAAAAGCCTTTCCTGAGACCTGAATTCTAGTCAGACAGTACATGGAGGCAATGTTTGCTTCCCTGCACCCTGGGGAACATTCACACATACATGTCTCTCTACACCTCCTCATAGCACACGCTGAGCTACTGAGGGGACAATCACCAGGTGTGTGCTTTTCAGTCTTCCAAGAACCATTGGTAGGAAAATATCGTGCCCCTGGCCTGGCGACAGTGAGAGGCAGGCAGAAGCCTGTCAACTAGGTTTTGGCAGATAGGTGTTACTGGCTGTTGAGAGAGCTGAAGTGCGGCCCCTGAGTTTCCATGGGGCTTGGCCAGGTCACTTTCAGGCATGCCAGAGTCTGGATGACACAAGTGTTTCCTGATGGGCTGTTTGATGGGCTTTGCTTTGATCACCCACTGGGGGTCCTTGTTTCTCCTGGGGCATTCTTCCTCCCCAGGAGCCACAATCTTCAACAATAGCAGCCCCAGAGGAGAAACCCCTTCCAAGCACTTCTTCCTAGAAAGAAAGTTGACAGCCCATAGAAGCCCCGGTATCAACTCCATAGTGAGGCCCTGATTGCCTGAAGTATAGGGGTGGCCCCATGACGTGGGCCAAGCAGGGAGCATTGCATTGCTTTGTCTGGGGGCCTTGGGCAGGAATGGGAACAGACACCCCACCAGCTGACAATTGCTATTGTCCCTGGTATGAACATTCCCATGCAGGGTGTTCGCTGTTGGCTGTTAAGAGAGCTGAAGGGCAGCCTCTGAGATTCCATGAGGCTAGGCCAGGTCACTTTGGGGCATGGCAGGGTCTCTGTAAAGCCAGTTATTCCTGATGGGCCCTTTGCTGAGATTTGTTTCATTTGTACTCAGGCACCATGCACCTCCTGGGGGCCACGGCCTTTAACAATAACACCTCCAGAGGAGAAACATCTTTTGACTTTACTTCCTAGTGAGGCAGTTGAGAGCTCTTTGCAGCTCATATTAACTCCATTATAGGGCACTGTTCATCTGAAGTAGAGGGGTGGTTCCATGACATGGGCCGAGCAAGGAGTAGTTGCCTTCTTGTTGTTTGGAGGCCTTCAGCAGGCCATGGAGGGGATGCCCCAGCAGGCAATGATGGCTCTTGTTTCCAGCTTGAATGTTCCCTTGCAGGGCATTGCCAGGTTGACTCGTGATGAACCCATGGGCCCAGCCACAGATACCTGCTTCCTCGAGCATCCATTCTGTGGAACTTCTTGGCCTCTTTTTTTGTGTGATTGCAGCAAGTGGCCAAACTTCATGTCTGCTCAGCCATCTTTTGCTAGCACAGACCCAGATTGAGCTTGGAGGAGCATCTTCATTCCCCAAGACATATCCATGGAATCTTGGCAGCTGAGAGATCCTTGTGAGCCTCTTAGAGCTTATGAGGCTCTGTCTTCTCTCAGGACTCTTTCTTGGAGTCACCATTTCTATCTCCCTGGATGTATTGTTATTCATATACTCACTCAAATATTTATCCATTCATCCACTTGTTTCTTCATGTTTGTCAGTATGTAGGGTGGGAGGCAAAGATGGAGAAAAGTGAGGATGTAGGGAGGTAGCGAACCAGAGAGGATGGGAGGTTGGAGAGGTAAGGAGGAAGGTAGACAAGCATTTCAGCCAGGGGTTTGTGTCTCTGCATATAGGTGCATTTCATTGCTTTCTTGTGTTCCTGGACGTATTGCTCTAGGTATGTCTTGTAGCAACATTTGCTACATCAAAGTGTAGCACACTTTGTAGCAAAGCCTACAGGGACAGACTAGGAGCTCTCACAGGAGTCTTTCTGCTCTCTAGACAGACAACATCTGCAAAGGAAGGATTATCTGAGTGTGGCTTGCTGCTCCTGGTGCAACTGTCTCAGCCTTGGTGCCACAGCTGGGTAGACAGAAACTCAAGTCCTTTACAGCTTCCTTATTTCCAGAAAGCTTTGGAGGTAAGACTACTTAGGTTCCTGTGCATAGATGCACTTCATGGGGCATGGCTCACTTGGGTTGTTGAGAAGAATTCATATAGTTCTGAAGAGAAATGATCACCTAAAAATCATGTTCAATAGAAGTATGCTGAGGCCTACTGGAGGTTGCAGCCCAGAAGCTAGAGATCAGGGACCTTTTTTCTCTGAAACCCTGGGATTTAGGTGTGAAGGCACCCTACCCCTTGAGTCTCTACAGTATCTAGGGGCTTCCACAGGGCAAAGGCCTGGTCCTGCCTTTAGTGTTCCCAATTTCCACAGCCCACCAGGAGGCATTAGGTGGGGCCTTTCCATAGTTCCTTCTCTTCAAGTTGTTTCTTTTAGGCAGATGTTCTATAGAGATTATTGCCACATGCTAAATAACTTGAGGTGAGTGGCTCTCTTTGGTCCTGCACATGGGCCCCAGAGGGAGGTGGACCATGGGGGAGGCACAGACTAGGTGCCACAGCTAGGCATTCCAGAGGTGGGAATCCTTTTGGGAACCTCAGTCATCACCACGGTGGAACTTATGCTGCAGTGGCATTTCCAGGGGCTAGGAACTCAGGTACTGCAAAGCCTTTCATTAAACCTGGATTCTAATTAGATTAGACATGGAGGCAATGTTTGCATCCCTGGCCAACTGGAGTCATCCACACAAAGGTCTCTGTGCACCTCCATGCACAGCATGCTGATTGAGAGGATAGTCAGCTGTGGTGTGTACTTTTTAGTCTCCCAAGAACCATCAGCAGAGAAAGATGGTGCCCCAGGACCGGTGATGGTAAGAGACGGGCAATCTTGGCAGATAAACCCTGCTGGCTATTGAGAGAGCTGAAGGTCAGCCCATGAGATTTCATGGGGCATGGCCAGCTCACTTTCAGGCATGGTAATTTCCCGATGTGGCCACTTGTTCCTAATGGGCCCTATGATGGGTTTTGTTTCATTCATTCAGCCACTCGGGCCCCTTGTGTTTCATGTGGCGTTCTTCCTCACTGGGGGCCATGGCCTCCAGTGATAGCACCTTCCCGAGGAGAAGGTCCTACCATGCTTACTTTCGTAGTAAGGTTGTTGAGAATCTTTCAGCGTCACAGTATCACCTCCATCGAGAGGCACCATTTGCCTGAAGTAGAGGGTCAGTCCCATGATATGGACTGAGCAAGGACTAGATGCACTGCTGCTGTTTGAGGTCCTTGGGAAAGCCCATGGGAGGGAGTGCTGAACCAGCCAGCAATGGCTCCTGTCCCCATCCTGAAGGTTCCCATGCAGGGCACTGACATGTTAACTGGTGCTGAGCCCTCAGGTCCCATCTTCAAATATCTGCATCCTCGACCACCTCTTCTGAGGGACTCATGGCCTTGTTTTCTGCATGTTTGCAGTAAGTGGCCAGCCCCATGTCCCCTCTGCGATCCCTTGCTTGCAAAAACGAGGTTCGACCATGGAGGAAGTCTCCATTCCCAAAACAGATCCATGGACTCTTGGAGGTTGAGAGGCCCTTGTGCCAGGCCTCTGCTGGGTGGAAAGTCCATGAGGCTCTGCCTTCTCTTGGAACGCCTCTATGAATATGCCATTTCAGGCTGCTTGTACACGTTATTCTTATATTCACTCATGCCTTGACCACTTGTCCACTCATTCCCTGACATTTGGCAGTAAGTATGGTGGGAAGGAAGGAGTGCTTGTAAAAAAGTATAAAGATAAGGAACTAGAGAGGTAGGGACCTAGCAGGGAGGAAGGTTGGTGGTAGTTATTCATTTCAGCCAGGGATTTTTGTCTCTGCATATAGGTGTATTTAGTTGCTTTCTAGTGTTCCTGGATGTATCTCTATAGTTCTGTCTTGCAGCGTCATTCACTGCATGAAGGTGCAGCATGCGTGACCACCAAAGCCTGCAAGGATGGAGTAGGTATTCTCATAGCTGTTGTTCTCCTTCTAGACAGACAACAACCCCAGAGGAAGGAAGATCTGAGCATGGCCTGCTGCCCCTAGGGCAATCGATATCAGCCTTGATCCAGCCTTTGGTGTGGACAGAAACTCACATCCTCTGGGGCATCCTCCTTTCCAGAAAGCATCAGAAGTAAGCCTACTCAGGTGCCTGTGCATGCATACAATGCGTGGGGCATGCCTCGTTTGGGTTGGTGATGAGAACTCATATGGTCCTGAAGAGAGCTGGTGATCTAAAATCACGCTCAATAAGACTATGGTCAGGCTCAATGGAAGTGACATTACAGGGTCCAGAGGTTGTGGTCTCTTCTGTCCTTTCTAGAGCCCTGGGATTTGAGTGTGGAGGCACCCTATCCCTGAGTCTCTACAGTGCTCAGGAGCTTCCATGTGACCAAAGCCTGTCCGGCCTTTGGCTTTCTTTCCTGATCCCTGCTTCCACCAACCACCCAGAGGACATAGCCGGGACCTTTCTTTAGCTACTTCTCTTCACATTGTATCTTTCAGTCAAACATTCTGGAGAAGGCCTCACTGTGACCTGGACAATTCAAGGTGAGTGACTCTCTTTGGTCCTTAACATGGGCCCCAGAGGACATTGGGCTATGGAGTAGGCCCACCTCAAGGCAGTCAACAGTGGGGAGTTGTTTGTGGTCCACAGTCCTCTCAAAGGGGAACTTCTGCTGCAGCGCCTGCAGGGCCATCTATGATCTTGGAGACTGAAATGCTTTCTATTGGTCCTACATTCTAATCAGATTGATCATGGAGGCAGTGTTTGTTTCCTGGCTCCCTAAGGAATATCCACACACAGGTCTCTGCACACTTTCATACAGAGCTTGCTGAACATCTAAGAGGATGGTCTCCTGTTTGTGTGCTTCGCAGTCTCTGAAGAATAAGCAGATAGAGAAAGATTATGCCCTAGATTGGGCAATGGTGAGAGGCAGGAAATTGTCCAGTGGGTCATGGAAGTTAGACGGTGCTGGCTGTTAAGAAAGCTAAAGATTAGCCCCTGAGATTCCATGGGGTGTGGCTAATTAACTTACAGGCATGGAAGCGTCTTGGTGAGACCACTTGTTCCTTTTTTTTTTTTTTTTTTTTTTACTTTACATTACTGTATTGGTTTTGCCAAACACTGACATGAATTCACCACGAGTGTACATGCATTCCCAAACATGAATCCCCTCCCACCTCCCACTCCACAACATCTCTCTGGGTCCTCTCCATGCACCAGCCCCAAGCATCCTGCATCCTGCATTGGACATAGACTGGCGATTCGTTTCTTACATGATAGTATACATGTTTCAATGCCATTCTCCCATCTCATCCCACCCTCTCCCTCTCCCTCTCCCCCAGAGTCCAAAAGTTCACTCTATAGATCTGAGTCTCTTTTGTTGTCTCGCATACAGGGTCATCACCACCATCTTTCTAAATTCCATATATATGCGTTAGTATACTGTATTGGTGTTTTTCTTTCTGGCTTACTTCACTCTGTATAATCGGCTCTAGTTCCATCCATCTCCTTAGAACTGATTCAAATGTATTCTTTTTAATGGCTGAGACCACTTGTTCCTGATGGGCCCTTTGATGGGTTTTTCATTTTTCCACTTGGGCCCCAGGCATATCTTGAAGCATTCTAGATGTGTCTTGTGGAATGGAGACATTCCTCCGAGCTCAATTCTTGTCTGTTCAAGCAAGGGGTGGCTGAGGGGACAATGGTTCTCAATGTGGTCATTTGTTCCTGATGGGCCCTTTGATGTGTTTGTTTTGTTCACCCACTCGGGCACCTTGCATCTCCTGGGGTGCTCTTCCACTCTGGGGCCACAGTCTTCAATGATAGCACCCCCCAGAAGAGAAACCCCTCCCAAATATACCTTTTTGGTAAGGCTGTTGAGACCGCTTTGGAGCCACTGTGTCAGCCCCAGCATGTGGCCCCACTTGCCTGAAGGAGAGCTGTGACACGGTCATGAGGGTCAAGCGAGGAGTGGTTGCATTGGTGTTGCTTGGGGCCTTTGGTGGACACAGGAGGGGATGCTGCTCCAGGCAACAGTGGCTCCTGCTCCAGCCTGAACATTTCTGTGTAGAGTGTTGCCAGGTTGACTAGTGCTGGGTCTGTATGCCCTGTCACCAGATAGCTGCTTCCTTCAGAATCAATTCCATGGGATGTCGTGGCCTCGTTCTCTATGTGTTGGCAACAAGTGACCAGGCCCAATGTCCCCTCAGCCACCCCTTGCTTGAACAGACAAGAATTGAGCTCAGAGGAATGTCTCCATTCCACAAGACACATCTAGAATCTTGGCAGCCAAGAGGTTCTGTCAGGTGGAGAACCCATGAGGGTCTGCCTTCTCTCTTGATTCCTTTATGGAATTACCATTTCTTCTGTCCTGGTCACGTTATTCATGTACTCACTCATGCATTTATCCACTCACCCACTCATTCCCTAATGTTTGCCCATACGTAGGGTGGGAGGGAAGGATGAATAAAAGTAAGGAGGTGGGGAGGTAGAAAACTAGAGAGGTAGGGAGGAAGATGGGTGGTAGTCATGTATTTCAGCCAGGGGTTTGTGTCTCTGTGTGTAAGTGCATTTTGTCACTTTCTTGGGTTCCTGTATGTGTTGTTCTAGATATGTCTCGTAGCATTATTCACTGCATGAAGATGTAGCACATGTGACCATCGAAGCCTACAAGAAATAACAAGGAATTCTCACAGGTATCTTTTTGCTCTATAGACAGACAGTGTCCCCAGAGGAAGGAAGATCTGAGTGTGGCTTGCTGCCCATGGGAAATAAATGTCAGCCTTGGTGCAGCACCTGGGGTAGACCAAAACTCACAATCTTTGGGACATACTCATTTCCAGAAAGCTTCAGAGGTAAGCCTACTCAGGTGCCTGTGCCTGAATGTGATATGAGGGATGTGCCTTAGTTGTGTCAATGTTTAGAATTCATATGGTCCTGAAGAAAGATGATGACCTAAAAATCATTCTCAAAAAGATTATGCTGAGACCCAGTGGACATGTCCGTGCAAAAGCAGAAGGTCTCTCTGTCCCTTCTGGAGCCCTGGGATTTGGCTGTGGAGGCACCCTGTCCCACGGAGAGTGTACTTAAGTACTCTCTGCAGTGTCTAGGGGCTTCCATGTGGCCAGGGACTGGCCCTGCCTTTGGCTTTCTTTCCTAATCCCTGCCTTCACCACTCACCCGGAGGACTTAAACTGGGCCTTTCGTTAGCACCTTCTTTTTGAATTGTGTCTTTCGGTCAGACATTCTGGCAAGGATCTTGCCACGGCCTGAATGATTCAAGGTTAATGGCTCTCTTGTCCTCAACACAGGCCCCAGAGGAAGGTGGACTATGGGGGAGGTGAGTGTCAAGGCAGTGGAGAGAGGGGCGTCCTTGCAGGAACCTCAGTTCTCACAAAAGGGGAACTACTGCTGTGGCACCATCACAACAGGCTAGGAACTTGGGCACTGAAAAGCCTTTTGTTAAACCTGAATTCTTGTCATATTGTACACGGAGGCAATGTTTGCTTCCCTTGCCCCCTGGGGAACATCCATCCACACACAGGTCTCTGCACATCTTTGTCCAGAGCACACTGATCTACTGAGAGGATGGTCACCTACGGTGTGTCCTTTTCAGTTTCCCAGTAATTTTTTGTAGGGAAGGATCCTGCCTCAGGCCTGGCAACCGTGAGAGGCAGGCATGAACCTGTCTAGGCACATAGACACTGCTGGCTGTTGAGAGAGCTGAAGGGTAGCCCCTGAGATTCCATGGTGCTTGGCCAAGTCATTTTCAGGCATGGAAAGTTCTCCTGAGACCAGTTATTCTGATGGGCCCTTTAACATGTTTTTTCCTGTTCGTCCACTCAGTCCCCTTGAATCTCCTGCAGTATTCTTCCTCTCTGGGGGCCATAGCCTTCAATGATAGCAACCCCAGAAAAAAAAAACCCTTCCAAACTTACCTTCTTAGTAAGGCTGCTGAGTGCCCTTCAGAGCCCCAGTATCATGTTCATCATGAGGCCCCATTTGCCTGAAGTAGAGAAGTGGCTTCATTATGTGAACCAAACAGGGAGTAGTTGCATTGTTGTTGCAGGACCTTTGGCAAGACATTGGAGGTGAGGCTGCACCAGATGACAATGTCTCCTGTCCCCAACCTGAATGCTCCTGTGTAGGGCATTGCCAGGTTGACTGGTGCTGAGCCCACATGCCCTAAATCCAGATATCTGCTTCCTAAAGCATCATTTCATGCTTGTTGCTTCATTTTTCTGTGTGTTGGTGGCAAGCGGCCAAGCTCCATGTCTTTTCATCCACTCCTTGCTCACAAAGGCCAGATTAGAACTCAGAGCAACATCTTGTCCCCCAAGACACAGCCATAGAATCTTGGTAACCAAGAGGCCCTCTTGCCGGACCTTCTGCCAGGTGGAGAGCCCATGAAGCTCTGCTTTCTCTCAGTACTCCTTTATTGATTCACCATTTCTTCCTCCCTGGACCAGTTATTCATCCACTCACTCATGCACTGATCCACTTGTTCACTCTTTCCCTCACATTTGGCAGTAGGTAAGATGAGTGGGAGGATGTAAGGGAGAAAAGTAAGGTGATAGGGAGGTAGGGAGTTAGAAAAGTAGGGAGATAGGAAGCTGGAGAGGTAGCGAGAAAGGTTGGTGGTAGGTATGCATTTCAGCCAGGGATTTGTGTATAGATGAATTTTGTCACTTTCTCTTGATCCTGGATATGTCACTGTAGGTGTGTCTTATAGCATATTTGTTGCATGAAGGTGTAGACCATGTGACCACCAAATCCTTCATGGACATACTAGGTGTTCTCACAGCAGTCATGTTTCTCTCTAGACAGACAATACCAGAGAGGAAGGAAGATCTGAGTGTGGCCTGCCTTCCCCAGGCCAATCAAGTGTCTTGGTCTAGAATCTGGGGTAGGCAGACTCTTGTCCCGCAGGACATACTCATTTCCAGAAATCCTCAGAGATAAGCCATCTCAAGCCCCTAAGCATAGATGCAATGAGTGGGAACTGCATTGTTTGGCGTGATGAATAGAATGCATATAGTCCTGAAGAGAGATGATGACCCAAAAGTCATGCTCAGTGCAATTACACTGAGGCCCAATGGACACAGCAGTCCAGAGACAGGATGTCAGGGATCTTTCTGTCCCTTCTGGAGCCCTGGGATTTGACTGCCGAGATACCCTATCCCTCAAAGAAAGCCCTTATGTCTCTACAGTGCCTAAGGGCTTCCATGTGGCCAAGGCCTGGTCCTGCCTTTGGCTTTCTTTCCTGTTCCCTACCTCCAGAGTTTTGCCAAGAGAATGCACTGGTCATAGCAAACATCCTCTTCCAACAACACAAGAGAAGACTCTACACATGGACATCACCAGGTAGCCAACACCAAAATCAGATTGAATATTCTTTGCAGCCAAAGATGGAGAAGCTCTATACAGTCAGCAAAAACAAGACTGGGAGCTGACTGTAGCTCAGATCATGAACTCCTTATTACCAAATTCAGACTTAAATTGAAGAAAGTAGGGAAAACCACTTGACCATTCAGGTATGACCTAGATAAAATTCCTATGATTATTCACTGAAGTGAGAAATAGATTTAAGGGACTAGATCTGATAGACAGAGTGATGAACTATGGACGGAGGTTCATGACATTGTACAGGAGACAGGGATCAAGACCATCCCCAAGGAAAAAGAAATGCAAAAAAACCAAATGGCTATCTGAGGAGGCCTTACAAATAGCTGTGAAAAGAAGAGAATTGAAAAGCAAAGGAGAAAATGAACATATAAGCATCTGAATGCAGAGTTCCAAAGAATAGCAAGGAGGGATAAGAAAGCCTTCCTCAGTGATCAGTGCAAAGAAATAGAAGAAAACAATAGAATGGGAAAGACTAGAGATCTCTTCAAAAAAATTAGAGATACGAAGGAAATATTTCATGCAAAGATGGACTCAATAAAGGACAGAAATCGTATGGACCTAACAGAAGCAGAAGATATTAAGAAGAGGTGGCAAGAATACACAGAAGAACTATACAAAAAAGATCTTCATGATCCAGATACTCATGATGGTGTGATCATTCACCAGGAGCCAGACATCCTGGAATGCGAAGTCAAGCAGGCCTTAGAAAGCATCACTGCAAACAAAGCTAGTGGAGGTGATGGAATTCCAGTTGAGCTCTTTCAAATCCTGAAAGATGATGCTGTGAAAGTGCTGCACTCAATATGCCAGCCAATTTGGAAAACTCAGCAGTGGCTACAGAACTGGAAAAGGTCAGTTTTCATTCCAATTCCAAAGAAAGGCAACACCAAAGAATACTCAAACTACCACACAATTGTACTCATCTCACATGATGCAAAGTAATGCTTAAAATTCTCCAAGCCAGGCTTCAGAAATATATGAACCATGAACTTCCAGATGTTCAAGCTGGTTTTAGAAAAGGCAGAGAAACCAGAGATCAAATCACCAACATCTGTTGGATCATCAAAAACTCAAGAGAGTTCCAGAAAAACATCTCTTTCTGATTTATTGACTATGCCAAAGCCTTTCACTGTGTGATCACAATAAACTGTGGAAAATTCTGAAAGAGATGGGAATACCTACCTGCCTCTTGACAAATCTGTATGAAAGTCAGGAAGGAACAGTTAGAACTGGGCATGGAACAACAGACTGGTTCAAAATAGGAAAAGGAGCACATCAAGGCTGTATATGTCACCATGCTTATTTAACTTATATGCAGAATACATCATGAGAAATGCTGGGCTGGATGAAGCAAAAACTAGAATCAAGACTGCCAGGATAAATATCAAAACCCTCAAATATGCAGATGTCACCACCCTTATGGCAGAAAGTAAAGAAAAACTAAAGAACGTCTTGATGAACGTGAAAGAGGAGAGTGAAAAAGTTGGCTTGAAACTGAGCATTCAGAAAACTAAGATCATGGCATCTTGTTCCATCACTTTGTGGCAAATAGAAGGGGAAACAGTGGAAACAGTGGCTGACTTTATTTTTCTGGGCTCCAAAATCACTGCAGATGGTGACTGCAGCCATGAAATTAAAAGATGCTTGCTCCTTGGATGGAAAGTTATGATGAACCTAGACAGCATATTCAAAAGCAGAGACATTACTTTGCCAACAAAGGCCCGTCTAGTCAAGGCTATGGTTTTTCCAGTGGTCATGTATGGATGTGAGATTTGGACTATAAAAAAAGCTGAGTGTCGAAGAATTGATGCTTTTGAACTGTGGTGTTGGAGAAGACTCTTGAGAGTCCCTTGGACTGCAAGGAGATCCAAACAGTCCATCCTAAAGGAGATCAGTCCTGAGTGTTCATTGGAAGGACTGATGCTGAGGCTGAAACTCCAATACTCTGGCCACATGATGGAAACAACTGAGTCATTTGAAAAGACCCTGATGCTGGGAAAGATTGAAGGCAGTTGGAGAAGGGGACAACCAAGGATGAGATAGCTGGGTGGCATCACCGTCTCAATGGACATGAGTTTATGTAAACTCCGGGAGTAGGTTATGGACAGGAAGGCCTGGCGTGCTGCAGTTCATGAGTTTGCAAAGAGTCAGACACGACTGAGCAACTGAATTGTATTGAGCCTCCACTGCCCACCCAGAGGATGTTGGCAGGCCTTTATTTAGCTCCTTCTCTCAAATTGTGTCTGTCAGATATTCTGGTGAGGATCTTGCAATAGCTTGAATTATTTGAGGTGAGTGGCTCTCTTTGGTCCTAGACACAGGCTCCAGAAGTGTTGGACTGCAGAGAAGGCCTTCCTCAAAGCAGTCCAGAGGGCCGAGTCTTTTTTGTAATCTCATTCCTCACAGAGTAGGACTTCTTGATTTCTGTCAAGACGGTGGCACCATCGTGATGGGTTAAGATCTTGAACACTGAAGAAACTTTTGTTAGGCTTGAATTCTAGTCATATGGTCACAGAGGCAATGTTTGCTTCCCTGGTCCCTGGAGAACATCCACACACAGGTTTCTGCATACCTCCATGCAGAGCACACTGATCCACTGGGGGTCAGTCACCTGTGATGTGTGCTTTGCAGTCTCCCAAGAAGAGGGATCATCCCCAGGCCTGGCAATGTTAAGAGGCTGGCAGGAACCCATACACCAGATCTTGGCAGGTAGGTGCTGCCTGCTGTCGGAAGATGAAGCACAGTCCCTGGGATACCATAAGACTTGACCAGGTCATGTTCAGGCATGGCAAACAACTCTGAGGCCAGTTGTTTCTGATGGACCCTAGAGTGGGTTTTGCTTCACTGACCAACTCAGGCCTCTTGTGTCTCCTTGGGCATTCTTCCTCTCTGGGGGCCACAACTTTTAAAGATGTCTCCCCCTAGAGGAGAAATCCCTCTGATATTACCTTCCTAATAAAGCCTTTGAGAGCCATTTGGAGACCTGGTATCATCTGCAACATGAGGCCCTGTTTGCCCAAAGCAAAAGGTTGGCCCCATGACATGGACTGAGTAGGGAGTAGCTGCATTACTGTTTGGGGAGTTTTGTCAGGTCATTGGAGAGGACGCTGCAGCAGACAATGATGGCTCTTTTGCACAGCCTGAATATTCCCATGCAGGGCATTGCAAGGTTGACTGATGCTAAGCCCATGGGCCTTTCTCGGTATATATGATTTCTTTTCTTTTTTTTTTTTTACTTTTAAAATTTTTATTTTAACTTTAGTTTACTTTACATTACTGTATTGGTTTTGCCAAACACTGACATGAATTCACCACGAGTGTACAAGCGTTCCCAAACATGAATCCCCTCCCACCTCCCACCCCATGCCATCCCTCTGGGTCCTCTCCTTGCACCAGTCCCAAGCATCCTGCATTCTGCATCTGACATCAACTGGCGATTCGTTTCTTGCTTGATAGTATACATGTTTCAATGCCATTCTCCCATCTCATCCCACCCTCTCCCTCCCTCTCTCCCCCAGAGTCCAACAGTTCACTCTATAGATCTGAGTCTCTTTTGTTGTCTCGCATACAGGGTCATCATCCCCATCTTTCTAAATTCCATATATATGCGTTAGTATACTGTATTGGTGTTTTTCTTTCTGGCTTACTTCACTCTGTATAATCGGCTCCAGTTCCATCCATCTCCTTAGAACTGATTCAAATGTATTTTTTTTAATGGCTGAGTAATACTCCATTGTGTATATGTACCACAGCTTTCTTATCCATTCATCTGCTGATGGACATCTAGGTTGTTTCCATGTTCTGGCTATTATAAACAGTGCTGCGATGAACATTGGGGTACATGTGTCTCTTTCTATTCTGGTTTCCTCGGTGTGTATGCCCAGCAGTGGGATTGCTGGGTCATAAGGCAATTCTATTTGCAATTTTTTAAGGAATCTCCACACTGTTCTCCATAGTGGCTGTACTAGTTTGCATTCCCACCAACAATGTAAAAGGGTTCCCTTTTCTCCACACCCTCTCCAGCATTTATTGCTTGCAGACTTCTGGATCGCAGCCATTCTAACTGGTGTGAAGTGGTACCTCATTGTGGTTTTGATTTGCATTTCTCTGATAATGAGTGATGTTGAGCATCTTTTCATGTGTTTGTTAGCCATCCGTATGTCTTCTTTGGAGAAATGTCTATTTAGGTCTTTGGCCCATTTTTTGATTGGGTCATTTATTTTTCTGGAATTGAGCTGCATAAGTTGCTTGTATATTTTTGAGATTAGTTGTTTGTCAGTTGCTTCATTTGCTATTATTTTCTCCCATTCAGAAGGCTGTCTTTTCACTTTGCTTATATTTTCCTTTGTTGTGCAGAAGCTTTTAATTTTGATTAGATCCCATTTATTTATTTTTGCTTTAATTTCCAGAATTCTGGGGGGTGGATCATAGAGGATCCTGCTGTGATTTATGTCAGAGAGTGTTTTGCCTATGTTCTCCTCGAGGAGTTTTATAGTTTCTGGTCTTACATTTAGATCTTTAATCCATTTTGAGTTTACTTTTGTGTGTGGTGTTAGAAAGTGATCTAGTTTCATTCTTTTACAAGTTGTTGACCAATTTTCCCAGCACCACTTGTTAAAGAGATTGTCTTTACTCCATTGTATATTTTTGCCTCCTTTATCAAAGATAAGGTGTCCATAGGTGTGTGGGTTTATCTCTGGGCTTTCTATTTTGTTCCATTGATCTATATTTCTGTCTTTGTGCCAGTACCATACTGTCTTGATGACTGTGGCTTTGTAGTAGAGCTTGAAGTCAGGCAAGTTGATTCCTCCAGCTCCATTCTTCTTTCTCAAGATTGCTTTGGCTATTCGAGGTTTTTTGTATTTCCATATAAATCTTGAAATTATTTGTTCTAGTTCTGTGAAAAATACCGCTGGTAGTTTGATAGGAATTGCATTGAACTTGTAGATTGCTTTGGGTAGTATATTCATTTTCACAATATTAATTCTTCCGATCCATGAACATGGAATATTTCTCCATCTATTAGTGTCCTCTTTGATTTCTTTCATCAGTGTTTTATAGTTTTCTATATATAGGTCTTTAGTTTCTTTAGGTAGATATATTCCTAGGTATTTTATTCTTTTCGTTGCAATGGTGAATGGAATTGTTTCCTTAATTTCTTTTTCTTCTTTCTCATTATTAGTGTAAAGGAATGCAAGGGATTTCTGTGTGTTGATTTTATATCCTGCAACTTGACTATATTCGTTGATTAGCTCTAGTAATTTTCTGGTGGAGTCTTTAGGGTTCTCTATGTAGAGGATCATGTCATCTGCAAACAGTGAGAGTTTTACTTCTTCTTTTCCAATGTGGATTCCTTTTATTTCTTTTTCTGCTCTGATTGCTGTGGCCAGAACTTCCAGAACTATGTTGAATAGTAGCGGTGAGAGTGGGCACCCTTGTCTTGTTCCTGACTTTAGGGGAAATGCTTTCAATTTTTCACCATTGAGGATAATGTTTGCTGTGGGTTTTTCATATATAGCTTTTATTATGTTGAGGTATGTTCCTTCTATTCCTGCTTTCTGGAGTGTTTTTATCATAAATGGATGTTGAATTTTGTCAAAGGCCTTCTCTGCATCTATTGAGATAATCATATGGCTTTTATTTTTCAATTTGTTAATGTGGTGAATCACATTGATTGATTTGCGGATATTGAAGAATCCTTGCATCCCTGGGATAAAGCCCACTTGATCATGGTGTATGATCTTTTTAATGTGCTGTTGGATTCTGATTGCTAGAATTTTGTTGAGGATTTTTGCATCTATGTTCATCAGTGATATTGGCCTGTAGTTTTCTTTTTTTGTAGCATCTTTGTCAGGTTTTGGTATTAGGGTGATGGTGGCCTCATAGAACGAGTTTGGAAGTTTACCTTCTTCTGCAATTTTCTGGAAGAGTTTGAGTAGGATAGGTGTTAGCTCTTCTCTAAATTTTTGGTAGAATTCAGCTGTGAATCCGTCTGGACCTGGGCTTTTGTTTGCTGGAAGATTTCTGATTACAGTTTCAATTTCCGTGCTTGTGATGGGTCTGTTAAGGTTTTCTATTTCTTCCTGGTTTAGTTTTGGAAAGTTGTATTTTTCTAAAAATTTGTCCATTTCTTCCACGTTGTCCATTTTATTGGCATATAATTGCTGATAGTAGTCTCTTATGATCCTTTGTATTTCTGAGTTGTCTGTTGTGATCTCTCCATTTTCATTTCTAATTTTATTGATTTGATTTTTCTCTCTTTGTTTCTTAATAAGTCTGGCTAATGGTTTGTCAATTTTATTTATCCTTTCAAAGAACCAGCTTTTAGTTTTGTTGATTTTTGCTATGGTCTCTTTTGTTTCTTTAGCATTTATTTCTGCCCTAATTTTTATGATTTCTTTCCTTCTACTTACTCTGGGGTTCTCCATTTCTTCCTTTTCTAGTTGCTTTAGGTGTAGAGTTAGGTTATTTATTTGACTTTTTTCTTGTTTCTTGAGGTGTGCCTGTATTGCTATGAACTTTCCTCTTAGCACTGCTTTGATAGTGTCCCACAGGTTTTGGGTTGTTGTGTTTTCATTTTCATTCATTTCTATGCATAATTTGATTTCTTTTTTGATTTGTTCTGTGATTTGTTGGTTATTCAGAAGTGTGTTGTTCAGCCTCCATATGTTGGAATTTTTAATAGTTTTTCTCCTGTAATTGAGATCTAATCTTAATGCATTATGGTCAGAAAAGATGCTTGGAATGATTTCGATTTTTTTGAATTTATCAAGGTTGGATTTATGGCCCAGGATGTGATCTATCCTGGAGAAGGTTCCGTGAGCACTTGAGAAGAAGGTGAAATTCATTGTTTTGGGGTGAAATGTCCTATAGACATCAATTAGGTCTAACTGGTCTATTGTATCATTTAAAGTTTGCGTTTCTTTGTTAATTTTCTGTTTAGTTGATCTGTCCATAGGTGTGAGTGGGGTATTGAAGTCTCCCACTATTATTGTGTTATTGTTGATTTCTGCTTTCATACTTGTTAGCATTTGTCTTACATATTGCGGTGCTCCTATGTTGGGTGCATATATATTTATAATTGTTATATCTTCTTCTTGGATTGATCCTTTGATCATTATGTAGTGGCCTTCTTTGTCTCTTTTCACAGCCTTTGTTTTAAAGTCTATTTTATCAGATATGAGTATTGCCACTCCTGCTTTCTTTTGGTCTCTATTTGCATGGAATATCTTTTTCCAGCCCTTTACTTTCAGTCTGTATGTGTCCCTTGTTTTGAGGTGGGTCTCTTGCAAACAGCATATAGAGGGGTCTTGTTTTTGTATCCATTCAACCAATCTTTGCCTTTTAGTTGGGGCATTCAACCCATTTACATTTAAGGTAATTATTGATAAGTATGATCCCGTTACCATTTACTTTATTGTTTTGGGTTCGGGTTTATACATCCGTTTTGTGTTTCCTGTCTAGAGAATATCTTTTAGCATTTGTTGGAGAGTTGGTTTGGTAGTGCTGAATTCTCTCAACTTTTGCTTGTCTGTAAAGCTTTTGATTTCTCCTTCGTATTTGAATGAGATCCTTGCTGGGTACAGTAATCTGGGCTGTAGATTATTTTCTTTCATCACTTTAAGTATGTCTTGCCATTCCCTCCTGGCCTGAAGAGTTTCTATTGAAAGGTCAGCTGTTATCCTTATGGGAATCCCCTTGTGAGTTATTTGTTGTTTTTCCCTTGCTGCTTTTAGTATTTGTTCTTTGTGTTTGGTCTTTGTTAATTTGATTAGTATGTGTCTTGGGGTGTTTCGCCTTGGGTTTATCCTATTTGGAACCCTCTGGGTTTCTTGGACTTGGGTGATTATTTCCTTCCCCATTTTAGGGAAGTTTTCAACTATTATTTCCTCAAAGATTTTCTCATGGTCTTTCTTTTTGTCCTCTTCTTCTGGGACTCCTATAATTCGAATGTTGGAGCGTTTCATATTGTCCTGTAGGTCTCTGAGATTGTCCTCATTTCTTTTAATTCTTTTTTCTTTTTTCCTTTCTGATTCATTTATTTCTACCATTCTATCTTCTATTTCACTGATCCTATCTTCTGCCTCTGTTATTCTACTATTTGTTGCTTCCAGAGTGTTTCTGATCTCGTTTATTGCATTATTCATTGTATATTGACTCTTTTTTATTTCTTCTAGGTCCTTATTAAACCTTTCTTGCATCTTCTCAATCCTTGTCTCCAGGCTACTTATCTGTGCTTCCATTTTGATTTCCAGATTTTGGATCATTCTCACTATCAATATTCGGAATTCTTTCTTAGGTAGATTCCCTATCTCTTCCTCTTTTGTTTGGTTTGATGAACTCTTCTCCTGCTCCTTTACCTGCTGTGTGTTCCTCTGTCTCTTCATCTTGGTTATATTGCTGCGTTTGGGGTAGCCTTTCTATATTCTGGGAATTCGTGGAGTTCTCTTTATTATGGAGCTTCCTCACTGTGGGTAGAGTTGTATCAGTGGCTTGTCAAGATTTCCTGGTTAGGGAGGCTTGTGTTGGGGTTCTGGTGAGTGGAGCTGGGTTTCTTCTCTCTGGAGTGCACTGGAGAGACCAGTAATGGGCTATGAGATGTCAATGGTTTTGGAGTAGTTTTGAGCTGCCTGTTTATAGAAGCTCAGAGGTGTGTTCCTGTGTTGCTGGACAGTTTGCGTGGTATGTCTTGCTCTGAAGCTTGTTTGCCCTTGGGCAGGGCTTGGTTTTAGAGTAGGTATGGAGGCGTTTGATGAGTTCCTGTTGGTTAATGTTCCCTGGATTCAGGAGTTCTCTGATGTTCTCAGGCTTTGGGCTTAAGCCTCCTGCTTCTGGTTTTCAGTTTTATTTTTACAGTAGCCTCTAGACTTCTCCGTCTATACAGCGCTCTCTGGACAAGTGTGGCCAAGGAGAAAGCGAGGCAGATGAGGCACGCCCAGCGCCAGGCCACCATGGCTGGGAGCCGGCGGACGGGGCCCAGAGGAGCACAGCATGCGCGAGAGAGCCCGAGGGGGAAGGTCGGGGAGGAGTGGGGAAGGAGCTATATGATTTCTTGAGCATAAATTCATGTGGTCACATAGCCACAGTGTATATTTTTACCAAGAAAAATAGAAGCCTAGTGTCTTGCACAACCTGGGTTTCAAAGAGGTAGAGGAACCAGAGATCAAATTGCCAGCATTCACTGGATCGTGGTGAAAGCAAAGTAGTTTCAGAAAAAACATTTGTTTCTGCTTCATTGACTTCACTAAAGCCTTTGTGCTGATCACAACAAACTGGAAAATTCTTAAAGAATGAGAGTACCAGACCATCTTATCTCTCTCGTGAGAAACCTGTATGTGGATCAAGAAGCAATAATTAGAACCAGACATGGAACAATGGACAGGTTCAAATTTAGAAAGGAGTGCAAGGATGTATATCATCACCCTGCTTATTTAACTTATTTGTAGAGCATATTATGCGAAATGCTGACCTGGATGAATCACATCTGAAATCTAGATTGCCAGGATAATTATCAACCATCTCAGATATGCAGATGATAGCACTTTAGTGGCAGAAAATAAAGAGAAACTAAAGAGCCTCTTAATGAGGGTCAAAGAAGAAAGTGAAAAAGCTGGCTTCAAATGCAACTTTAAGAAAAACTAAGATTATGGTATCCAGTCGCATCACTGTATGGCAAATAAAAGGAAATAAAGTGGAAGTAATGACAAATTTATTTTCTTGGGCTCCAAAATCACTTTTGATGGTGACTAAAGACATGAAAGTAAGGAAGGAAAGCTATGACAAATCTAGACAGCATATTAAAAAGCAGAGACATCACTTTGCCAACAAAGGTCCATATAGTCAAAGCTATGGTTTTTCCAGTAGTCATGTATTTACATGAGAGTTGGACTATAAAAAAGGCTAAGTGCAGAAGAACTGATGCTTTCAAATTGTGCTGGGGAACTCTTTAGAGTCCCTTGAACTTCAAGGAGATGAAACCAATCATAAAGGAAATCGACCTTAAATAGTCATTGGAAGGACTGTTTCTGAAGCTGAAGCTCCAATACTTTGGCCACCTGATGTGAAGAACCAACTCATTGGAAAAGACCTCGATGATGGGAATGATTGAAGGCAAAAGGAGAAGGCGGCAGCAGAGTTAAGATGGAAAGATAGCATCACTGACTCAAAGGACATGAATCTGAGCAAACTCTGGGGGATAGTAGAGGACAGAAAAGCCTGCCATGCTACAGTCCATGGGGACTCTAAGAGTCAGAAAGGACTAAGAGACTGAACAGCAACAGCAGCATTGTCCTGTTTGTCATCTATAGTTTTAAGAGACATTGAAGAACCAGTACGAATTTCTTCTTTCTTTAATCATTCCATGTTGTGTGAATCAACTATTGCATAATTAATGGTGCTTTTGATTGCATTCTATATTTCTTTTTGATATAAAGACATGCCAAATAAATTATTTACCATTAAAATTTTTATTTCTCATCATTGAATATTGTCCATTTCTTTGTCCTTCATTACAGACTACTTAGTAAGATGACTTTTTGGTCATTTTCAACTGTACTTTTACCATCATATCTTCCTGCATTCAATCTAACCACTTGTACACTGAAATTTAAACTTTATTCCCACTAGGTGCTTTCTGGAACTGTTATATATGTTTGTGAATATGCATATTTCCTAAATAAATTAGTTATTTGTTGAATGCCTTCTTAATATCTGATCCTAATTGGCAGGAATTTTCCAAATATTTTAGTACTCTTCAGTTTTTATTTTTCAAGCATTTTGATACCAGTTTTTGGAAACTTTTTATTCTTTTTTTCTTTCTGCATGTCTGATTGATAGGTGGTATACAAGTCTATGATTTTATGTGAGTGACACCACCAGTGTAGCATGTGGTGACTCAAACTCCAAATAAAGCACTGGACTAGTGAAAACAGGGTTCTATGAAAGTTTCATTCAACTGGGAAACATGAAGATTATAATAGATTTTCATCTCATAAATGACTGGCATAATTTCCAAGATCTTTTTGAGAAACTTTCCTCTATCTTCTGAATTTCCTTTAATTGAAACTTCAGAAGTTTTATTATTCTATGGTAAATATTTATTAAACAATTCATTTTCATTGTATTTTTTAGGGTGGTTATAGTGTTGTGATATGTTTTAAGCATTCGTGGACTAATCACAATTAAGAGACCTAGGCAAATATGGCCTCATGTTTGAGATTCATATATATGCTTTGCCTATGATACGTGGTCTTGAATATAATATATGCAAACTGATATATCTTCTAACATATCTGATATTTGCATTGCTTTACTGCTTTCCTTAGAAAGGACGTGGGCTTCCCTGGTGGCTCAGATGGTAAAGCATCTGTCTGCAGTGCGGGAGACCTTGGTTCAGTCCCTGGGTTGGGAAGATCCCTGGAGAAGGAAATGGCCACCCACTCCAGTATTCTTGCCTGGAAAATCCCATGGATCGAGGAGCCTAGTAGGCTACAGTTCATAGGGTCGCAAAGAGACATGACTGAGCAACTTCACTTTCACTTTAGAAAGGAAGTACATAGTGTAATTAATTATTATTGTTCTTGATATTGCATCCTTGATAATACACCTAAGGACTTGCTTGTTTATGTCCTTGATTGATAAACCTGTAGTCAACAATATAAGCATTTTGGATATTTTAGAGTAAGAATAGTATTCCTTGTGTAGAAATTATAGAATAGCCCACATGAATAATACCTACATGAGAGATGTAGTTCTCAATAATAATAATGAAAAAGTGAAATCTCAATCTGCTAAAGCACCTGGTAGATCCCCAGAAATGTTGTAGTAATTGTTCCAGTTTACCCTTGAAAGGTTGTTTTGGTCTACAGGTTATGGTTCTTGCCTCAGGCACAAGAGGTCCCAGGTTCAGATCCGAGACAAGCCCCTAAGATGAAAGGTTGTTGCTGAGCCCTGAAAGATGCCAGGATTCTTGGCCCCCAGAGGAGAGGAATTCAAATGATGAGGTATGATTGCTCAGAGCTTTTGTGTGATAAAGTTTTATTAAAGTATAAAAGAGATAGATAAAGCTTCTGACATAAACATCAGAAGGGGGCAGAAAGAGCGCCCCCCTGCTATCCTTTAGCAGTATGTTACATATCTATCAGCAGGCTGCTAATTAGAGAAAGGACACGTCTCAAAACTCAGAGTGGCACCCTCATCCACATGCATTTTGAGATAATATTGGCATCCCAGGCCATAAAACAACTGACATGAATCTTAAAGAAAGGCAGGTTTCCAAGCAAATATATAGTTTCATTAACATAGATTAGGAGAACAATTGTATGAGTAAAACATACTGGTTTGTTGAGCCCTTATCGGTTCTGAGTCTTAAGCTGAACGAATTGACTTGAAGAAAGACAGAGTCTAGGGTAAAAACATAATTCATTAACATAGCTTAAGAAAAACATTTCCATAAGAAAAATGCATTGGTTAGCTCAAGATTTGAGAAAAGTTAAGTTCAGGTGGAATCAGGTGTCATCATGGCAGCACAGAATTATAAGAGAAAACTTTTAATTTTGTATAGAGAAGGGAAAAAATCTGACACTTATAGTTTGTTTCTTCCTCAAGCTTAAGAGAGAGAGAAAAAATGCCTGACACTTGCAGCCTATTTCCTCTGTTTGGAGACCCCTAGCCTTCCTGCCTGTTACCCTGTCACCCTGACACTAGGGTTTAAAGATACTATATCTGGTAAGAATTTTCAGGAAAGAATGATTAAATCTCTGGGTAGTTTTATAGTTCATCATCTTCATCATCAATTAAAAATGGGCAAAGGACATGAATATATTTTTTCTAAAGAAGACAAATGGAAAGCAGCCTTATCATTTCATTGATGAACTATAGAATTTTACTGGTAGCATCATTAGGATTTTCTTTCTTTTTTTTTTTAATTTTTATTTTAACTTTAGTTTACTTTATTTTTTTTAATTTTTATTTTAACTTTAGTTTACTTTACAATACTGTATTGGTTTTGCCAAACATTGACATGAATTCACCACGAGTGTACATGAGCTCCCAAGCATGAATCCCCTCCCGCCTCCCACCCCATACCATCTGTCTGGGTCCTCCCCATGAAGCAGCCCCAAGCATCCTGCATCCTGCATCGGACATAGACTGGCGATTCGTTTCTTACATGATAGTATACATGTTTCAATGCCATTCTCCCATCTCATCCCACCCTCTCCCTCTCCCCCAGAGTCCAAAAGTTCACTCTATATGTATAGTATTATGTCATCTGCAAAGAGTGACAGTTTTACTTTTTCTTCTCCAATTTGGCTTCCTTTCTTTTTCTTCTCTGACTGCCGTGGCTAGGGCTTCCAAACCTATGTTGAATAAGGTGGTGAGAGTGGACACCCTTGTCTTGTTCCTGGTCTTAGCTTACCGATTTCAGGAAAGGCTTTCAGATTTTCACCGTTGAGTGTGATGTCATCTATGGTTTTGTCACATATGGCCTTTATTATGTTGCACTAGGTTCCCTCTGTGCCATTTTCTGGAAAGTATAAATGGGTATTTAATTTTATTAAAATAATTTTCTGCTTCTATTGACATGATCATATGGTTTTTATTCTTCAGTTTGTTAATGTGGTGCATCACAGTCATTTACAGATATTGAAAAATTCTTGAATCCCACTTGATCATGGTGTATGGTCCTTTTAATGTATTTAAATATATTTTTGGATTTGTTTTGCTAGAATTTTGTTGAGGATTTTTGTGTCTATTTTCCTCAGTGCTATTGCCCTGTAATTTTCTTTTTTGTGATGTCTTTGTGTGGTTTGATATCAAAGTGATGGGGCCTCTTGAATGAGTTTTGCAGTGTTCCTTTCTCTGAAATTTTTTGGAAGAGTTTCAGAAGGATAGATGTTAACTCTTCTCCAAAAGTTTGATTGAATTCACCTGTGAAGTCATCTGCTCCTAGATGTTTGTTTGTTGTGAGAGGAGTTTTTTCCACCACAGTTTCAATTTCAGTACTTGTGGTTGGTCTGTTTATACTTTCTATTTCTTCTTGATTCAATTTTGGAAGGTTGTACCTTTCTAAGAATGTATTTCTCCTAGGTTGTTCAGTTTATTGGCATATAGTTCCTTGTGGTTGTCTTTCACAATCCTTTGTATTTCTGTGATGCCAGTTGTAACTTCTCCTTTTTCATTTCTAGTTTTATTGAGTCCTTTCCCTTTTTTCTTAATGAATCTGGCTAAAGATTTATCAATTTTGTTTACCTTCTCAAAGAACCAGATTTTAGTTTCATTGATCTTTGTTATTGCTCTTTTTGTCTCTATTTCAATTATTTCTGCTCTGGTCTTTATGATTTCTTTCCTTCTAGTAATTTTGAGTTTTAATTGTATCTCTAGTTGCTTTGGGTGTAAGGTTACATTGTTTACTTGGGATTTTTCTTGTTTCCTGAGGTAAGACTGTATTGCTTTAAAGTTCTGTATTAGAACTGCTTTTGCTGTGTCCCATAAGTTTTGGATCATCATGTTTTCTTTTACATTTGCCTCTATATATTTTTTTATTTCCTCTTTGGTTTCTTTAGTGATCCATTAGTTATTTAGTAGCATACTATTTAACCTCTATGTGTTTCTGTTTTTTATAGTGTTTTTTTTTTAATATATATAGTTGATTTCTAATCTCATAGTATTGTGGTCACAAAAGATGCTTGATATGATTTTAATCTTTAAACATTTACTGAGGCTCATTTTTTGACCCAAGGTGATCTATCCTGGAAAATGTTCCATGTGCACTTGAAAATAATGGGTATTTTGCTGCTTTTGGATGGAATGCTCTGTATATCAGAGAAGGCAATGGCAACCCACTCCAGTACTCTTGCTTGGAAAAACCAATGGTCGGAGGGGCCTGGTAGGCTGCAGTCCATGGGGTTGCTAAGTCAGACACAACTGAGCAACTTCACTTTCACTTTCATGAATTGGAGAAGGAAATGGCAACCCACTGCAGCNTGATGCCAGTTGTAACTTCTCCTTTTTCATTTCTAGTTTTATTGAGTCCTTTCCCTTTTTTCTTAATGAATCTGGCTAAAGATTTATCAATTTTGTTTACCTTCTCAAAGAACCAGATTTTAGTTTCATTGATCTTTGTTATTGCTCTTTTTGTCTCTACTTCAATTATTTCTGCTCTGGTCTTTATGATTTCTTTCCTTCTAGTAATTTTGAGTTTTAATTGTATCTCTAGTTGCTTTGGGTGTAAGGTTACATTGTTTACTTGGGATTTTTCTTGTTTCCTGAGGTAAGACTGTATTGCTTTAAAGTTCTGTATTAGAACTGCTTTTGCTGTGTCCCATAAGTTTTGGATCATCATGTTTTCTTTTACATTTGCCTCTATATATTTTTTTATTTCCTCTTTGGTTTCTTTAGTGATCCATTAGTTATTTAGTAGCATACTATTTAACCTCTATGTGTTTCTGTTTTTTATAGTGTTTTTTTTTTAATATATATAGTTGATTTCTAATCTCATAGTATTGTGGTCACAAAAGATGCTTGATATGATTTTAATCTTTAAACATTTACTGAGGCTCATTTTTTGACCCAAGGTGATCTATCCTGGAAAATGTTCCATGTGCACTTGAAAATAATGGGTATTTTGCTGCTTTTGGATGGAATGCTCTGTATATCAGAGAAGGCAATGGCAACCCACTCCAGTACTCTTGCTTGGAAAAACCAATGGTCGGAGGGGCCTGGTAGGCTGCAGTCCATGGGGTTGCTAAGTCAGACACAACTGAGCAACTTCACTTTCACTTTCATGAATTGGAGAAGGAAATGGCAACCCACTGCAGCATTCTTGCCTGGAGAATCCCAGGGACGGGGGAGCCTGGTGGGCTGCCATCCATGGGGTTGCACAGAGTCGGACATGACTGAAGCGAGTTAGCAGCAGCAGCTCTGTATATATATCAGTTAAGTCTATCTGGTGTAATGTGTGATTTAATGCCTGTGTTTCCTTATTGATTTTCTTTCTGGATGATATGTTTGTCCATTGATGTAAGGGGAATGTTAAAGTTCTCTACTATTATTATGTTACTGTCAATTCCTCTTTTTATGGCTGTTAGTATTTGCCTTACATATTGAGATGCTTCTATGTTGAGTGTATATATACAACTGTTATATCTTCTTATTGGGTAATCCCTTGATCAATAAGTAGTGTCCTTCTTTGCATCTTGTAACAGCCTTTATTTTAAAGTCTATTTTGTCTGCTATGAGTATGGATACTCCAGCTTTTTTTTTTTTATTCCATTTGCATGAAATATCTTTTTCCATTCTCCTACTTGCGATCTGTCTGTGTCCCTAGATCTGAAATGGGTCGCTATACAAGTCTTGTTCTTGTATCTATTCAGTCACTCTGTGTCTTTTGATTGGAGCATTTAATCCATTTACATTTAAGCAAATTACCAGTGTTTGTGCTTAATGCCATTTTGTTCATTTTTCTGAATATTTTCTGTAGGGCTTTTTCCTTTCTATTTTGTTTTCTTTTCTCGTTTCTGATGTACAAATTTAGTGTTGTGTTGGTGTTGCTTTTTCTTTTGTTTGTATGTATCTATTGTAGTTTTCTGGTTTGTGATTACCATGCAGTTTTGATATAGCAGTTTATATAAATATAAGATTAAGTTGCTAGTCTCTTAATTTCCAATGCATTTCCAATATCTTGCCTTTTTATACTCCTCATAATTGCTAATTTGATGCTGTATTTGTGTGCAGATGATTTCCCACTTCTATTTTATCTTTGCCTGTACCAGTGAGTGATCCCATTTGTAATTTTTGTTGTTGTTTTTGTTTGTTTCTAGTTATGGCCTTTTTGTTTCCACCTACAGAAGTTCCTTTAGCATTCCTTGTAAAGTTAGTTTGGTAGTGCTGAATTCTACGGGTTTTTGCTTGTCTGTAAAGCTTCTGGTTTCTTTGTTGATTCGGAATGAGGGCCTTGGTGGGTATAGTATTCTTAGTTATAGGTTTTTCCCTTTCATCACTTTAACTATATCATGCCACTCCCTTCTGGCCTGGAGAGATTCTACTAAAAAATCAGCTGATAACCTTTTATGCGGATTTCCTTGTATATTATTTTTTGCTTGTTAGTTTTAATATTTTTTTCTTTTCCCCTAGTTTTATCAGTATGCATCTCTGCATGTTCCTTCTTGGATTTATCCTGCCTAGTGAAGTGAAAGACACTCAGTCGTGTCCGACTCTTGCGACCCCATGGACTGTAGCCTGCAAGGTTCCTCTGTCCATGGGATTCTCCAGAAGAATACTGGAACGGGCTGCCATTTCCTTCTCCAGGGGATCTCCCCAATCCTGGAATCGAACCCATGTCTCCTGCATTGCAAGCAGACTCTTTACCGACTGAGCTAGGAGGGAAGCCCGTTATCCTGCCTGGGAGTCTGCAATTCCTGGACTTGGGAGACTGTTTCCTTTTCCATGTCAGGGAAATTTTGAGCTATGATCTCTTCAGATATTTTCTCAGGACCTTTCTATCTTCTTCTGGGACATCTATAATGCAAATGTTGGTGAAATCAATGTTGTCCCGAGGTCTCTAAAACTGTCCTCATTCATTTATGTTCTTTATTCTTTATTTTGTTCTTCAGCAGTGATTTCCACCATTTTGTCTTCCAACACCTTTATCTGTTCTTCTGCCTCATTTACTCTTCTACCAATTTCTTCTAGTGTATTTTTAATTTCAGTAGTTGTATTATTTATCTCTGTTTTTCCTTATATCTTCTAGCTTGTTGTTAAACATTTCTTGTATCTTTTTAGTCTGTTCCTCCATTCTTTTTATAAGATCTTGGATCATCTTACTATCATTACTCTGAATTCTTTTTCAAATACATTGCCTGTTTCCACTTCATATAGTTTTCCTCTGGAGTTTGTCTTGTTCCTTCATCTGGAACATATTCCCCAGCCACCTTATTTTGTCTAAGCAATCCACAGGCTACAGGATCAAAGTTTCCCTTGGTTCTGGTATCTTCCCCCTTGGGAGTGAGGCTGATATAAGAGACTTGCTCAGGTTTCCTTGGAAGTACTGGTGGCTGCCCACCAGTGGGTGAAGCTGGGTCCTGTCCCTCTGGTAGACAGGGCCCTGTCGAGTGGTGTATTTAGTGGTAGCTGTGGGTTCAGAAAGACTTTAGGTGGCCTATACCAAGGGAACATTTCATGCAAGGATAGGCTCAATAATGGACAGAAATGGTAGGGACGTAACAGAAGCAGAAGATATTAAGAAGAGGTGGCAAGAATACACAGAAGAACTATCCAAAAAGATCTTCATGACCCAGAGAATCACGATGATGTGATCATTCACCTAGAGCCAGACATCCTGGAATGTGAAGTCAAGTGGGCCTTAGGAAGCATCACTACGAACAAAGCTAGTGGAGGTGATGGAATTTCACTTGAGCTATTCCAAATCCTGAAAGATGATGTTGTGAAAGTGCTCAATATGCCAGCCAATTTGGAAAACTCAGCAGTGGCCACAGGATTGGAAAAGGCCACTGTTCATTCCAATTCCAAAGAAAGGCAATGCCAAAGAATGCTCAAACTACCACACAATTGCACTCATCTCACACGCTAGTAAAGTAATGCTCAAAATTCTCCAAGCCAGGTTTCAGTAATACATGAACCGTGAACTTCCAGATGTTCCAGCAGATTTTAGAAAAGGCAGAGGAACCAGAGATCAAATTGCCAACATCTGATGGATCATGGAAAAAGCAAGAGAGTTCCAGAAAAACATCTCTTTCTGCTTTATTGACTATGCCAAAGCCTTTGACTGTGTGGATCACAATAAACTGTGGAAAATTCTGAAAGAGATGACAGTACCAGACCACCTGACCTGCCTCTTGAGAAATCTGTATGCAGGTAAGGAAGCAACAGTTAGAACTGGACATGGAACAACAGGCTGGTTCCAAATAGGAAAAGGAGTACGTCAAGGCTGTATATTGTTCATCCTGCTTATTTAATTTCTATGCAGAGTACATCATGAGAAACGCTGGGCTGCAGGAAGTACAAGCTGGAATCAAGATTGCCAGGAGAAATATCAATCACCTCAGATATGCAGATGACACTACCCTTATGGCAGAAAGTGAAGAGGAACTAAAAAGCCTCTTGATGAAAGTGAAAGAAGACAGAGAAAAAGTTGGCTTAAAGCTCAACATTCAGAAAACGAAGATCATGGCCCCTGGTCCCATCACTTCACGGCAAATAGATAGGAAAACAGTGGAAAACATGTCAGACTTTATTTTTGGGGGGCTCCAAAATCACTGCAGATGGTAAATGCAGCCATGAAAGTAAAGACACTTACTCCTTGGAAGAAAAGTTATGACCAACCTAGATAGCATATTAAAAAGCAGAGACATTACTTTGCCAGCAAAGGTCCATCTAGTCAGTTCAGTTCACTTCAGTTGCTCAGTTGTGTCCGACTGCGACCCCATGAATCACAGCACGCCAGGCCTCCCTGTCCATCACCANCCAAGGAGTAAGTGTCTTTTAATTTCATGGCTGCAGTCACCATCTGCAGTGATTTTGGACCCCAAAAAATAAAGTCTGAGACGGTTTCCACTGTTTCCCCATCTATTTGCCGTGAAGTGATGGGGCCGGATGCAATGATCTTAGTTTTTTAAATGTTGAGCTTTAAGCCAACTTTTTAACTCTCCACTTTCACTTTCATCAAGAGGCTTTTTAGCTCCTCTTCACTTTCTGCCATAAGGGTAGTGTCATCTGCATGTCTGAGGTTATTGATATTTCTCCCGGAAATCTTGATTCCAGCTAGTGTTTCTTCCAGTCCAACATTTCTCATGATATACTCGGCATACAAGTTAAATAAGCAGGGTGACATTATACAGCCTTGATGTACTCCTTTTCCTATTTGGAACCAGTCTGTTGTTCCATGTCCAGTTCTAACTGTTGCTTCCTGACCTGCATACAGATTTCTCAAGAGGCAGGTCAGGTGGTCTGGTATTCCCATCTCTCAGAATTTTCCACAGTTTATTGTGATCCACACAGTCAAAGGCTTTGGCATAGTCAAGAAAGCAGAAAGAGATATTCTTCTGGAATTCTCTTGCTTTTCTGATGATCCAGCGGATGTTGGCAATTTGATTTCTGGTTCCCCCACCTTTTCTAAAGCCAGCTTGAACATCAGGGAGTTCACGGTTCACATATTGCTGAAGCCTGGCTTGGAGAATTTTGAGCATTACTTTACTAGCGTGTGAGATGAGTGCAATTGTGTGGTAGTTTGAGCATTCTTTGGCATTGCCTTTCTTTGGAATTGGAATGAAAAGTGGCCTTTTCCAATCCTGTGGCCACTGCTGAGTTTTCCAAATTGGCTGGCATATTGTCAAGGCTATGGTTTTCCCAGTGGTCATGTATGGATGTGAGAGTTGGACTGTGAAGAAAGCTGAGCACTGAAGAATTGATGCTTTTGAACGGTGGTATTGGAGAAGACTCTTGAGAGTCCCTTGGACTGCAAGGAGATCCAACCAGTCCATCCTAAAGGAGATCAGTCCTGGATGTTCATTGGAGGGACTCATGCTGATACTGAAATTCCAATACTTTGGCCCCCTCATGCGAAGAGTGGATTCATTGGAAAAGACCCTTATGCTGGAAGGGATTGGGGGCAGGAGGAGAAGGGGACGACAGAGGATGAGATGGCTGGATGGCATCACCAACTCGATGCACATGAGTTTGGGTGAACTCTGGAAATTGGTGATGAACAGGGAGGCCTGGCGTGCTGCAGTTCATGGGGTTGCAAAGAGTTGGACATGACTGAGCTACTGAACTGAACTGAACTGATATGCTAATGGGGGGTTGGGTGTGTTGTGTTCCAGCCCTGTGGATTTTTTGGCCTGAGACATCCTAGCACTGGGCTCCTGGGTGGGGCCAGATATTGGCATCTAAATGGTCGCCTCTAGAACAGCTCATGCCAGTGAGTACCCCCCAATACTTCTACCACCAATATTCTTGTCCCTGTAGTGAGTCCCTGTAGAGTTGCCCTCTGCCTCCTCAGGAGACCTTCCAAGTCCAGGAGGTAGGTCTGGCTGAGGATCCTATGAAGTCACTCTTTTTCTTTCTGGGTCCTGCTGCACACAAGACCTTGTGTGTGCCCGCCAAGAGTGTAGTTTATATTTCCCAAAATCCTATAATGTCCCCACAATCAAGCCCCACTAGCTCTTAAAGTCAAATGCTCTGAGGGGCTCCTGCACCTGATGTCTGGCCCCACACAAGGGAGCCTTACTTGGAGCTCAGAACTCTCACACCTATGCGGGAATCTCTGTGATATAATTATTTTCCAGTTTGTGGGTCTCCCACACGGTGGCTATGGCAGTTCATTGTATTGTGTATGTGCCATTTCTACCATCTTGTTGTAGCTTCTTCTTTGTCTTTGGAAGTGGAGTATCTTTTTTGTACGTTTTTCTTTTTTTTGTCAGTGGTTATTCAGCATATAGTTGTAAGTTTGGTGTGTACATGAAAGTAGGTGAGATCAGCTCCTTCTATTCCACCATCAGCCTTGAATCCAGGTTGCTGACTTAGGTCAGTTCAGTTCTCACATGAGTCATCTGAAAAATTGAACTGGGAAGCTTAGACCTGGAGTAGCCATTCCATTCCGGGGAAGATATTTTCTGAATATACATTCAACAAAAATACTAGCTTCAGAGCAATTGTCCCTCTGTGTCTGCAGAGGACTTTTTCCAGGAACCATGAGGATAATAGAATCCTAGAGTATTCAGTTCCTTACATAAATTGGTGTCACTGTAGCTTTTAATGTATTAATATTTATTTTTCAGTTCAGTTCAGTTCAGTTCAGTCACTCAGTCGTGTCCGACTCTATTTTTATTGAGATACAATTGATGTGCAATATTATGTTAGTATCAGGTGTGCTAACAGTCATTTGACACTTATTACATACATTATTAAATAGTCACCACAATAAATTTAGTAACCACTTGTCTTCATATAAAGTCATTACAATGTTATTGACCATATTCCTTATGCTATATACTTCATTCCCAAGGCTTATCTATTTTATAGCTTAAAATTCGTACCTCTTAATTCCTTTCACCTATTTTACCTATGCACCCCCACCCTCTAGAAAACACCAATTTTTTTTCTCTGTATTTATGAGTCTGCTTTGGTCTTTTATTTATATTGATAATTGATTCCACAGTTAAATGAGATCATATGGTATTTGTCATCTGTTTGATCTACTTCACTTACCATAACACTCTATAAGTCCATCTGTGTTTTCATAAATGTCAAATTGTATTCTTCTATGGATGAGTAATATTCAATTACATATATATATCATATATTTTTATTCATTCATCTATCAATGGACACTTAAACTGTTTCCACAACTTGGCTATGTAAATAATGCTCTAATAAACATGGAGGTGAATATATATTTTTTCAATTAGTATCTTTGTTTTATTTGTATAAATACCCAGCAGTGAAATTGCTGGATTATATAGCAATTGTATTTTAAATATCTTGAGGAAGCTCCATACTGTTTTCCATAGTGACTACACCAATTTGCAATCCCACCAAAAATGCATGAGTGCACTTTTCACCGCATCCTAAGCGACACTTATTTGTTGTCTTTTTTTATTATTTAATGTAATTCTGATAGGTATAAGGTAGTATATTATGTTGGTTTTTATTTGCTTTTCCCTCATGTTTATTAATGTTAGCATCTTTTCATGCATCTGTTGTCCATCTGTATATCTTCTTTGGAAAAATGTTTGTTCAGGTCCCCAGCTCATTTTTTAATTGGGTGTTTTTTTCTGATGTACAGTTGTATATGTACATCCAAGCTTGTTTTGGTTAATTGGAATCAAGTTTCCAAATTTTAGAATTATTTGTTGTAGCTCTGTATGAAAAGAAATACCATTGGTATTTTCATAGGGATTGAATTGAATCTAAGGTTGGGTTGCATACAATGATCATTTTAAAAATACTAATTCTTCCAATCTATAAGCATGAAATGTATTTCCATTTATTTGTGTCATCTTCAATTTCTTTCATCAGTGTCTTATAGTTTTTTGAGTGCAAGATTTTTACCTCCTTGGTTAGAGTTATGCCAGGATATTCTATCCTTTTTGATGCAATTATAAATCAGATTGTTTTCTTAATTTCTCTTTTGATACTTTGTTAGTATATGCTGCTTCCCTGGTGGCTCAGACGGTAAAGTGTCTGCCTGCAATGTGTGAGACCCAGATTCAATCCCTGGGTTGGGAAGATCCCATGGAGAAGGAAATGGCAACCTACTCCAGTACCCTTGCCTGAAAAATCCCATGGATGGAGGAGCCTTGTAGGCTACAGTCCGTGGAGTCACAAAGAGTCAGACACAATAGTGAAGTGAGAGACTTCACTATCAGGATATAGAAATGCAACAGATTTTTTTCATCAATATTGTGTCCTGCAACTCTACTAAAGCCACTGAAGATTTCCAGTAGTTTTTTGGTGATGTCTTGAGAAGTTTTTATATACAGCATCCTGTCATCTGTAAACAGTGACAGATTTACTTCCAATTTAGTTCTAATTTTTGTCTGATTTTTGTGGCTAGGGACTTCCAATGTTATGCTAAATAAAAGTGATAAGAATGGGTATCCTTGTCTTGCTCCTGATTTCAGAGATGTATTTAATTTTTCACCACTGAATTGATGTTAGCTGTAGGCTTGTCATAAATGGCCTTTATTTTGTTGTGTTTATTCTATACCTAATTTGTTGGAATTTTTATTCCTCAATTTGATAGGAATATCACATTGATTGTGAATATTGAACCACCCTTGCATTTCTAGGCTAAATCCTAGGAATTAGGTAATCATCTAGTCCTTGACATTTTTGTTAGAAGTATTAAAATTAATGTTTCTTTTTTATTAGTGCTAATTTGGTGTCTATACTGTCTGTTTTTTTCTGATTCTATCTTGGCAGATTGTATATTTTTAGGAATTGATTCATTTTTTTGAGGTTTTCCATTTTATTGGTGTATATTGTTCATAGTCAGAGAAGGCAATGGCACCCCACTCCAGTCCATGGGGTCATGAAGCATCAGACATGACTGAGCGACTTCACTGTTTTTCACTTTCATGCACTGGAGAAGGAAATGGTAGCCCACTCCAGCATTCTTGCCTGGAGAATCCCAGAGACAGAGGAGCCTGGTGGGCTGCCATCTATGGGGTCACACGAAGTTGGACATGACTGACGCGACTTAGCAGCAGCAGCAGCAGCATTGTTCATAGTAATCTCTTAAGATATTTTGTATTTCTGTGGTGCTGATTGTAACATTTTATTTTTATTACTGATTTTATTTGATCCTGGTCTCTTTTGGGGGGATTATTGGTATCATTGAATTTTCTATTATTTCTTAGTCTCTTATTATTTCCAATTTTATCCTTATTATTTATTTTCTTTTAATGATTTTTGGATTTGTTTGCTCTTTTTTCTAGTTCCTTTATATGTAATTTTATATTGTTTGAGATGTGATTGTTTTCTGAAGTAGGTTTGTGTAATTATAAACTTTCATCTTAGAGCTGCTTTTGTGGCTAATATTTTAGAATGTTGTCTTTAGATTTTCACTTGTCTTCAGGTATATATATATATATTTTTAATTTATTTGTTTTAGTTGGAGGCTAATTACTTTACAATATTGTGGTGGTTTTTGCCATACATTGACATGAATCAGACATGGGTGTACATGTTTCCCCCCATCCCGAAGCCCTCTCCCACCTCCCTCCCCATCCCATCGCACCAACTTTGAGTGTCCTGTTTCATGCACTTAACTTGGACTGGTCATCTATTTCACATATGGTAATATACATCTTTCAATGCTATTCTCTCAAATCATTCCACCCTTACCTTCTCCCAGAGTCCAAAAGTCTGTTCTTTACATCTGTGTTTCTTTTGTTGTCTTGCATATAGGGTTGTTGTTTTTATTGTTTAGACTCCATGTTTTTGCATTCTGTGCCATTTTTCTTATAATTGATTTCTAGTATATAATTGTGACAAAAAAATGCTTGATCTGATTTCAATTTTCTTAAATTTATTGAGACATCTTTGTGGCCTAGTATGTGATATATCCTGGAGAATGTTCCATGTGTATTTGAAAATAATATTTATTTGGCTGCTTTTGGATGGAATGTTCTACATATATCTATTAAGGCTACATGATCTAACATTTCACTTAAGCCCAATATTTCCTCGTTGATTTTCTGTATGGATGATCTATCTATCCATTGAGGTAATTGTGGTATAAAATTCCTATGTGTGTGTTAGTCACTCAGTCATGTTCGACTCTTTGCAACCTGCCATTCTCCTCTGTCCATGGGATTGTCCAGGTAAGGATACTGAAGCGGGTAGCCATTCCCTTCTCCAGGTGATCTTCCAGACCCAGGGATTGAACCCAGGTCACCTGTGTTTCAGGTAGATTCTTTACCATCTAAGCCAGCAGGGAAGCCTAAAAGTCCTGTACTATTATTTTATTACTGTCAGTTTCTGTCTTTATGGTTGTCACTATTTGCTTTATGTTTTTTCTATTGTTATATCTTATTGCTAGGTTGACCACTTAATCATTGTATAATATCCTTTTTTGTTTCTTATACAGTCTGTTTTAAGTCTATTTGTCTGATGTAAGTATTTCTATTCAAGATTTTTTTTGTTTCCATTCACATGGAATACCTGTTTTTATTCCTTATTTTCAGTCTATATATATCTTTAAATCTGAAATGAGTTTATAGGTATTATATAGTGTATATATATATATATCCTGTT
>SJYQ01008483.1:448441-458635 GCA_006410935.1 Redunca redunca
TTTTTTTCAAATGAAAATTAAAGTAGTAATAAAGGACTTAAAAATTAAAAAAAATTTAAATGATAATAGTAAAATATATCTAGGAATTTCTCTGGAGCTGTTGAGGGCAGTGTGGGGTCAGTTCAGTTTCAGATAGTTCCTTGTTTCAACTTATACTTCTTCTCAAGGCCTATAGGTCCCTTCCAATTTAGCCAGTACTAACTACAGGGTTTTAATCTGTTGAACCTGTTACTTCCAAACCAATTCCCTCTTCTTTGTTTATTTTGGCTTCCTCTGTTTGCAAGTCTCTTCAGTATCTAACTTCTGCCCTGGCACAAGGGGGCAAAGGTGGTCATTTTTTTAGGCTTACTTGTTCAGTTGTGCTGCAGGGAGGGAGGAACACTGCAAACAAATATCACTGACTTGTGTGGGGATTGCTCATAGTGTCTGGGCCACACTGGGTTTTCCCCCACTCGTGGCATGTGTGATTTCCCAGTCTGCACTGCTCAGGCTCTAGGTTGCTCTGCCAGGGAACTGTCTAAGGTGGGCCCTGGTTTGCATGCATTTCCCAGGTCTATGCCACTCAGGTTCAGGTTCTCAGGTACTCCACAAAGGCACAGACTCTGTTGGGCCTGCATTTTATGCCTTCCCAGGTCCAAGCAGCTCAGGAAACCAGGTGTTTGGTGAGTGCACTCTCCCCAGGTCGGGAGAGGGTGTGCATCTTATCTCTTCCCCCATCCCAGCCACTCGGTTTCCTGAGCGTGCAGCTGGCACACTGTCTCAGGTGTGCTGTGTGTCTCCTCTGGGGAGCTGATCTGGCTGCCACCCTCCTGGCAGACATCAACCATCTAGGATCCTAGGAAGACTTGGTTAGCAAGTGGGGGCCTGCTTGCAGTTTGGTAGGGGATACTGTCTCTGAGACTGAGATTGCCCCTCGCCTTTCTGCTCTGGCTGTCTCCCGCCTGCCTCCCTGCCTCCGGCGGGGGATGGTCCAGTCTACAGCCCACTAGCTCTCCTCTGGTGATCACTCAGTCCTTTATTCTGTGAGCGGGCCTGGCAGTGGCTTAGGTTAGAGCTTTTCGTGGGAAAATTCTCTCTCTTTCCCCCTCCCCTTTTTTTCTCCTCTCTCTCCGGCTATCCCACAGTTTGGGTTGCTCTCTCATGTTAGCTCCCTCAGATTGTCCTCAGGGCATTCAGGTCCAGTCCCTACCCCAAGCAATGCAGCCTGCGCCTCCCTATTCAGCCCCCGCTTGCTGGTGGCAGACACGAGCGTCTGGGCTACTTCTCTGCTGGGAGTTGCAATTAAGCATGTAATCTGCGGGTTTTATTTATTTATTTTTTTCCACCCAGTTATGTTGCCCTCTGAGATTCCAAAACTCCCCACAGACCCACTGGTGAGAGGGTTTCCTGGTGTTTGGAAACTTCCCCTATTCTATGACTCCCTCCCCGAGACAGGTCTCCATCCCTAACTCTTGTATCTCTTTTAATCTTTTATATTTTGTCCTATCTCCTTTTGAAAGCAATGGGTTGCTGTTCTGGGTGCCTGGTTTCCTCTACCAGTGTTCAGAAGTTGTTTTGTGGTATTTTCTCAGTGTTCAAATGATCTCTCTATGAATTCGTGGGGGAGCAAGTGGTCTCCCTGTCCTATTCCTCCATCATCTTAGGACCCCCCCCCAATTTTCTAGACTGTTAGCAGTAATACTAGATTTCAGAATAAACTGAACTATATCAAAATTTTGAGTGACTATAAATTAGATATGTAGCATTCTATTCATACTTAGTTAAACAAGTGGGACCAAACTGTTATAAATTTTTTAGGTAAGCCAAAATTCATAAGTTTTATAAAGTATATATATTATTTATACCATATATATGTATATGTATATATACCATATATATGTATAGCTTTTCTATAACACTTGATAAAGGCTTGAGAAACAGCAATAAAAATAGAGATGGATAAATTGTAAAACATAGTCTAAATGAAATGGGAGTGCTGAATATAAAATATAAAAAGTGAAACAAGCTAGATAAAAGTAAAAGATCATCATATAGTCCAGTTGTTTTTAAACATGGCTGCTCTTTAGAATCACCTCTGGAGTTTTGGAGGAAAAAACAATACCTGGGCATTCATGTTTTTCAAAAAATTCCAGGGTAATTCTAATGTGCATCTGGATTTTAAAAAGTGATTACAAGTTTTTCTGTTAAATGGTAGTTTTAGTCTATATAGAAGTCTATATCAGACTTCTATTATTTTCTATTGACAATCATGATACAATGGTATTAAAATGAATACTAGCTACATAATCACAATTTAAAAGATGTTTATCAGTTTTCACAATTAATATCCAGACAAAAAATAAAAGATAATTACAACTGCAAGCAATAATGTAAACATGATTAACCTAACCATATAAAATAATTATGCACAATTTGAGGGGTTAAGTACAGTGATAAGTGAAAGAGTATGAATGCACATGTTTTCATCTACGCAGCCAGTCTATGTCTTTCAGTTGGTGGATTTAATCCATTTACATTTAAAGTAATTATTGATGTATGATCTTAATACCATTTTTAATTTTGATTTTTAAAATTTATTTATTTTTAATTGGAGGATAATTAGTTTCCAATATTGTGTTTCTGCCATACATCAACATGAATCAGCCATAGGTACACATCTCCTCCCTTTGAACCTCTCTCCCATCTTCCACCCCTTCCAAACCTAGGTTGTTTAGGTTGTCACAGAGCACCAGATTTGTGTTCCCTGCATCATACAGCAAATTCCCACTGGATATCTATCTTATATATGGTAACGTAAATGTTTCAGTGCTACTCCCTCCAATCATCCCACTCTCTCTTTTATTACCATTTTATTAATCGTTTTGGGTTTATTCTTTATAGGTCTCTTCCTTCTCTTGTATTTTGTGCCTAAAGAAGTTCCTTTAGCATTTGGTGTAAAGTTGGTTTTGTGGTGCTGAATTCTCTTAACTTCTGCTTGTCTGGAAAGCGTTTGATTTCTCCATCAAATCTGAATGAGAGTCTTTCTGGGTAGAGTATTCTTAGTTGTAGATTCTTCCCTTTCATTGCTTTAGATATATCATGCTATTCCCTTCTGGCCTGTAGATTTTCTGTTGAGAAATCAGCTGATAATTTTATGGGAGTTCCCTTGTATGTTATTTATCATTTTCCCTTTATTCCTTTTAGTATTGTCTTTTTGTCTTTAATTTTTGTCAGTTTGATTACTATGTGTCTTGTGTTCCTCTTTGGGCTTATCCTGCCTGGGACTCTCTGGGCTTTTTGGACTTGATCAACTTTCTTTTCCCATGTTAGGGAAGTTTTCAGCTATTATCTCTTCAAATGTTTTCTTGGATCCTCTCTCTCTTCTCCTCTGGGACCCATATAATATGAATGTTGATGTATTTAATGTTGTCCCAGAGGTCTCTTAGGCTGTCTTCATTTTTTTTCTTCTTTCTTTTTTCTGTATTCTAGTTTGTAGCAGTAATTTCCACCATTCTTTCTTCCAGGTCACTAATCGGTTCTTCTGCCTCAGTTATTCTGCTATTGATTCCTTTTAGTGAATTATTCATCTCTGTGTCCTTTAGTTCTTCTAGGTCTTTGGTAAACATTTCTAGCATCTTCTCCATTCTGTTTCCAAGATCCTAGATCATCTGCACTATCATTATTTTGAATTCTTTTTCTGGAAGGTTGCCTATCTCCACTCCATTTAGTTGTTTTCCTGGGGTTTTGTTCTTTCATCTGGGAGTAAACCTCTGCCTTTTTATTTCAGTTAACATCCTGTGGCTGTGGTTTTTGTTCTGGAGGCTGCGGGGTTGTAGTTCTTCTTGCTTCTTCTGTCTGCCTTCTGGTGGATGAAGCTGATGGGAGGGACTGGCAGTGGGAAAAACTGGGCCTTGCTCTGGTGGGCAGGGTCATGCTCAGTAACACTTTAATCTGCTGATGGGTGGGGCTGTGCTCCCTCATAGTTAGTTGTTTGGCCTGAGGAGACCCAGCCCTGGAATCTACAGACTTTATGGTAGAGTTCATGGTGACCTCCAAGAGAGCTCACTTGTCAAGGGGCACCTCCCAAGACTGCTGCTGCCAATGCCATTGTCCCCACAGGAAGTTACTGCTGACCCCCACCTCCACAGGAGACCCTCCAACTAGCAGGTATCTGGTTCCATATATTGTCGGGTCACTGCTCCTTTCCCCTGTGTCCTGGTACACACAAGATTTTGTTGTGTACCTTCTATATTTCCCCCAGTCCTGTGGAAGTCCTTCAAACATTTCCCACTGGCTTTCTAAGTCAGATTCCCTGAGGATTCTTACTCACTTTGCTGGATCCACAGGCTGGGAAGCCTGACAGATGGCTCAGAACCTTCATAACAGTGAAATAACATCTTAGGTATTATTATTCTCCAATTTGTGGGTCACCCACCTGGTGGGTATTAGATTTTATTTTATTTTGATTGTGCCAATCCTACTGTGTTGTTGTGGCTTCTTCGTCTTTGGACATGGAGTATTGTTTTCTGGTGGGTTCCAGTGTCCTCCTGTTGATGGTTGTTCAACAGCTAGTTTTGATTTTAGTTCTTTAACAGGAGGAGATGAGCACATGTCCTTCTACTCCACCATCTTGATTTGATCTCCTAAAGGTGTTTTATTTATAACATTTTTGTTTTATAACATTTACATTTATAACATTTCTTTATAATGCTTCTATTTGATTAAAAATAATAATTTAAATTATAAATTTGTGCTGATGGTCTTGTAATTCACATAATAATATTTGTAACTTATAGACAATAATAACACAAAACAAAGAGAAGGAAATGAAGCTATATTGATGCTAATAATTGTAATTACTAGAGCAACTACTACTTATATATATATGAATGTGCATGCTAAGTCACTTCAGTCGTGTCCAACTCTTTGTGACCCTATGGACTGTAGCCCACCAGCCTCCTCTGTCTTGGGATTCTCCAGGTAAAAATACTGGAGTGAGTTGTCATGCACTCTTCCAGGGAATCTTCCTGACTCTGGGATCTAACTTGCATCTCTTATGTCTTCTGCATTGGCACAAAGGTTCTTTACCACTGGCACCACTTGGAAGCCCATATATATGACAGTCCTGTGAAATGACATTTAAGTGATACACTGGAAAATATTTAATATAAAAGGAGAAATACAAAGGAAAACTACATAAGCCATATAGAAAATTAATAGCAAATAAGTTGTCATAAATCCTACCATATAAATAATTATGTTATTATATTAAATATAAAAGGAATAAACATTTCTATCAAAAGGCAGAGGTTTCCAAATTTCAGGAAAAAGCATGGTCAACTATATGCTAGGTATGAGAGGTACACATTAGATTCAAAGCACAAATAAATTGAAAGTAAAGGATAATAAAAAGATATATTGTAAAAAAAAAAAGAAAAAAACTGTAGCTAAAATAAACCTGGAGCAGCTCAGACAAAATAGACTTTAAGAAAAATTATACGGACATGGATTTGGGTGGACTCTGGGAGTTGGTGATGGACAGGGAGGCCTGGCATGCTGCGGTCCATGGGGTCACAAGGAATCAGACACGACTGAGTGACTGAACTGAACTGATTGTTAAAAAACAAAGACTGTTTTAAAACAAGCAATGCATGACATAATTGTTAACATATATTGAATATAGTAAACAAAAAGCACAAAATACTCAGAGAAAAACCTCCTAGAATTAAAAGTAAAAATAGATGATTCAACTATTAAAGTTAGAGATCTCAAAACCCAATTTTCAATGACTTTCAATAGATAGAAGAGAAGAATACCAGCAAGATGGCAGAATAGGAAGTCCCCTGCTTGTATCATCACTCAGGAACAGTAACTCAGTAGCTATTCACAAGCAAAAATGCTTCTTTGGGAGCTTTGGGACCAGGGTTGGATATTGTTAAACACCACTGTGGCAAGCCTATGCTCAATCAGGAGGCTGAATTGCCAACTATGGACCCAGCTACAGAGCCCAGAACGTCTCCATCCCTCAGTCAGCTCAGCTATAGCCTCATTTTGTTTTGGTCCTCTTACAATAACCAAATATTAGAGGATGCAAGAAGAGCCCCCGGAGTAGGAAATGGAAACCCACTCCAGTTTTTGCCTGGAGAATCCCATGCACAGAGGAGCCTGGCAGGCTACATATCCATGGGGGTATCAAAGAGTCAGACACGACTGAAGTGACTTAGCATAGCAGCACAGGAAGAGTCACACTTGCCTTTGCCTCAGGTAGTAAGCCCACAGACCTTGGTCCTGTCTGTGTACCCTGAAGTGACACATGACCCAGGTCTAGGCCCTGTCAACCATAATCAGCAGTACTGACAACCTAGGGATCTGGCAGGGGACACGCCCATGATTGTCCCCACAGATACTGAAGTAGTCCTATAATTCAGCTCCAGTCCCTTCTAGCTGCAGTCGGTGAGATGTCCTGCTATACCAGGGAATAAACTGGAAACCTACCCATCTGTACTTTTGGAGAGGTGGAAACAGCCCTATAATTCACTCCAGCTCTCCCGCAGCCACTGCCCCTGATCAGTCCTACATGCCCAGGGACCCACTGGAAGATACACCTGTCAGTGTCATTGAAGGTAGGTAAGTGAACTTTAGTCAGCAGATCCAGAAACAGCCCTGGCTCAGGACCAGATCACCTTCTCTAAGCAGTCCAACTTGCCCAGTGACCGACCAGAAGACATGCCAGTTAGTGCCCCTTGGAGGCAGGCAGGCCAACCTTGGTCCATAGCAATTCTTGAAACAACCTTGTAAATCAGCTCAAGCCCCTCCCTGCCACAGTCCATAAGCAATCCTGTGCATGCAGAGATTCACCAGAAAACTAATCCATGACCTCAGAAGTAAGCCCACTGTGATCTGCAATAGCCTTGTAACTTGACTCCTATGCTCATCAGGTCAGGGAATAGTCCTACCTTCCCAGGGACCTGGTAGGAGACGCCTCACTCATGCCTCCAAGAGTCAGGCATACAAACCTCAGTTCTAGATGTGGATGATGAAGCAGCCCTCGGACTCAGTTCCAGTTCCTCTCAGGCAGGGTCCAGTGCCAATCCTGCTCATGCAGGGACTGACCCAGTTACATGGCCCTCCAAAGGACCTGGTGGGAACCACTCATGTCCAAATAGTTGGTTACAGACTCATCATCTCTGGATCCAACTGTGGACCCCTTTCCCAGTTCCAGACCTTATGAAAAAGGTCATAGAGGTAATCCTATCTTCCAAGGGTCAGACAGGAGCTATGCCTGTCAGAACACCTGGTAAAAGACACATCAACTATTCACAAACACCATCATAGACTCGGAAATAACCTTGTCTCTAACTCAATTTACTTGCAAGTCCCTGGGTAATCTCATAAATTCAAGGAATCTACAGAAGACCTTCCCTAGCCATAAACACTGAAAAAAAAACTGAGAAAACTGTTTTCTCCTTCAAATGCACACACCAATGCAGGCTGCACAATAAAGACTCAAACAAGGAAACTAATAAAGCTCTGGTAACCAATAAAGTTCCAGTAACAGACTCCAAATAATTGGATATTTATGAGTTGCCTGACAAAGAATTCAAAATAATCATCTTTAAATGCTCAGTAAGTTTCCTTTGTTGTGCAAAAGCTTTTAAGTTTAATTAGGTCCCATTTGTTTATTTTTGCTTTTATTTCCATTACTCTGGGAGGTGGGTCATAGAGGATCCAGCTGTGATTTACGTCAGAGAATGTTTTGTCTGTTTTCCTCTAGGAGTTTTATAGTTTCTGGTATTACATTTAGATCTTTAACCCATTTTGAGTTTATTTTTGTGTCTGGTGTTAAAAAGTGTTCTAGTTTCATTCTTTTGCAAGTGGTTGACCAGTTTCCCCAGCACCACTTGTTAAAGAGATTGTCTTTTCTCCATTGTATATTCTTGCCTCCTTTGTCAAAGATAAGGTGTTCATAGGTGCATGGATTTATCTCTGGGCTTTCTATTTTGTTCCATTGATCTATATTTCTGTCTTTGTGCCAGTACCATACTGTCTTGATGACTGTGGCTTTGTAGCAGAGCCTGAAGTCAGGCAGGTTGATTCCTCCAGTTNCAGTTCCATTCTTCTGTCTCAAGATTGCCTTGGCTATTCGAGGTTTTCTGTGTTTCCATACAAATTGTGAAATTATTTGTTCTGGTTATGTGAAAAATACTGTTGGTAGTTTGATAGGGATTGCACTGAATAAAAGCTTTTGCACAGTGGAGAAAACTATAAGCAAGGTGAAAAGACAGCCTTCAGAATGGGAGAAAATAATAGCAAATGAAGCAACTGACAAAGAATTAATCTCAAAAATATACAAGCAACTCCTTCAGCTCAATTCCAGAAAAATAAGCAACCCAATCAAAAATGGGCCAAAGAACTAAACAGACATTTCTCCAAAGAAGACACACATACAGGGGCTAACAAACACATGAAAAGATACTCAACATCACTCATTATCAGAGAAATGCAAATCAAAACCACAAGGATGTACCATCTCACGCTGGTCAGAATGGCTGCTATCCAAAAGTCTACAAACAATAAATGCTGGAGAGGGTGTGGAGAAAAGGGAACCCTTTTACACTGTTGATGGGAATGCAGTGTGGAGATTCCTTAAAAAAACTGGAAATAGAACTGGCATATGATCCAGCAATCCCACTGCTGGGATACACACCGAGGAAACCAGAATTGAAAGAGACACGTGCACCCCAACGTTCATCGCAGCACTGTTTATAGTAGCCAGGACATGGAAGCAACCTAGATGTCCATCAGGAGACGAATGGATAAGAAAGCTGTGGTACATATACATGATGGACTATTACTCAGCTATTAAAAAGAATGCATTTGAATCAGTTCTAATGAGGTGGATGAAACTGGAGCCTATTATACAGAGCAAATAAGCCAGAAAGAAAAACACAAATACAGTATATTAATGCCTATATATGGAATTTAGAAAGGTAACGATAACCCTATATGTGAGACAGCAAAGGAGACACAGATGTATAGAAATCTTTTGGACTCTATGGGAGAAGGCGAGGGGGGATTATTTGAGAGAATAGCATTGAAACATGTATATTATCATATGTGAAACAGATTGCCAGTCCAGGTTTGATGCATGAGACAGGGTGCTCAGGGATGGTGCACTGTGATGACCCAGAGGGATGGAATGAGGAGGGAGGTGGGAGGGGGGTTCAGGATGGGGAACACATGTACACCCATGGCTGATTCGTGTCAGTGTATGGCAAAACCACTACAATATTGCAATGTAATTAGCCTCCAATTAAAACAAATAAATTTCAAAAAAAGAAAAAGAAAAAAAAATGCTCAGTGAGTTACAAGATGTCACAAATAGAAAACTCAAGACATCAAAAAAATGTATAAAGTAGATGATAAGTTTAATAAACAAATAAAAATCACACAATTGTGGAGTAAAGAATACAATGTTAGAACTGAAAAAAAGTCAACAGATAGCTTCAGGAGAAATCTTGGTTAAACAAAACAAACTAGCAAAGTCAAAGACAGATCATTTGGAATTACCCAATAACAAGTGCAAAAAGAACAACAACAACAAACAAAAAAGAGTGAAGAAAGCCTACATGAATTATGAGACATCAACAAGCAAACAAATATTTGCCTCATCAAAGTCCCCAAGGAAGAGAGAAATACGTAGAAAGATTAAAGAAATAATAGCTGAATACTTCCAAAGTCTGGAATAGATATGGACATGAAGTTTTGTAAAACTCAAAACAACCAAAGAAAAATGAACTCAATATAGATGAGTCTGATAAATATTAAAATCAAATAGCTAAAAAAAAGAGAAAAGTTTGAAAGCAACAAAACTAAAGTGGTTTTTTATCTATAAAGGAACCCCCATAAGCTGATAAACTCATTTCTCAGCAGAAACCCTAGGAGAGAGTGGGGTGACATATTCACATTGCTTAAAGAAAATCACTGGCAACCAAGAACGCTATATTCAGCAAAACTTTCCTTCAGAAATGAAAAGTAGATGAATTTAATTCTTAACAACAACAACAAAAAGCTGAGTTTATCACCTCTAGACTTGCCTGAAGAGAGATCTTCAAAGACACTAAGGAAAATGCAAATGAACAGACACTAAGAAACAATGTAAATACATCTGAAAATATAAAACTGACTGGTAAATGTAAATATTTGGTCAAATTC